>OZ057414.1:94063441-94663441 GCA_964056705.1 Troilus luridus | reverse complement strand
TTTGTTGTATCCTGTATATTTTCCTCCCTCAGACCGTGCATACTTTCCTCAATTCCTTCTATCCATCTTTTTCGTGGTCTTCCACGCCGTATCTCCCTCCAGGACTCCTGTAGAAAATTAAATTGGGCAATAGTTCTTCCTTCATTCTTCTGAGATGACCATACCATTCTAATATTGTTTTCTGTATATATTTTTGAGGACGTTTTATTAAAAGTGTATAGTTATATTTATTATTATTAAATATTAGTTATATCTTCTTTTTATAGTTACTTAGATTTATTTCCATTTTTAGCATTGTTAATATCGTTAAGTTCAACGGCATTTGTACTTTCAATCTTATCAACAATACAGTTTAGAATGGAAAATAAACTATTTTAAGGGAAATAAAAAGTTTAACAATCAATTTTTTATGTTATTATTAATATGAATTGAACAACAATTAAAAAATTAATATCAATCGAATTTCAACCTTTAAACTTAAATTGACTAATACAAATCATATAACTCATAAACAGGCCGGTAAGCGTCCCCAATCTATCTCACGAGCATGTCGCTCATGTTACTGGCACAAACCTATAAGTTTTTCCCCAACCGAGAGTCGCTAAACTCAGCTAAAGACGTTTTCACTTTTTAAAAAACAACTGTTTTTGACGACTTTATAAGATATTTTTTAAGGGTTGATAAATGAGTAAACAAGAAATATATACTTCTTATATTCTACTTCCGGGATGGACCGTGTCATGTTGCTGTTATAAACTAATTGGTTTAAACTGTGTTTAATTTAATTAATATTAATTTAGTTGTTATTTAGCTGTGTTTAATATTAATTGTTATAAACCAATTATAAACCAATTCGTTTATAACACCAACATGACACGGTCCACCCCGGAAGAAGAATATAAGAAGAATATTAACGACCGTTGAACTCTACGTGAACAACAAGAAATATATAATTATAAAATATATAATTTTAGGACTTTCCATGATCAAAAGAGAAATTAAAACAAAATTAATCCGTTATTATTAGGTTGATATAAAAGTCCGTGAGCCAGTGAAAAAAATGGTGATTACCTAAGCATTAATGACAA
Organism: Troilus luridus; assembly: GCA_964056705.1. Classification (NCBI taxonomy): domain Eukaryota; kingdom Metazoa; phylum Arthropoda; class Insecta; order Hemiptera; family Pentatomidae; genus Troilus; species Troilus luridus. The sequence goes on along the minus strand of OZ057414.1, from coordinate 94,662,353 downwards.
TTGTTGGAATCATTACAGCCAAAAAAAAATAATAATATTACTTTCCGGAAAAACTGGAGTCAAAAAGGCTCGAACTTTCACCAGAATTGTTTTTTTTCTCATATAATTTCGATGTATCATACCATGAAAGTTTTACATGTATTTATATGTTATAAATATTTATAAAGTTAATAATTTTTTTGTTATATATTTACTATTTCCTGGTTTTGTCACGATGGTCCTATTTTGCCGAGGATTTCTACCATAACACAAAAATTACTAAAATATTATACTGTAACACATAATATTTTACCATTTTAGATAATCAGAAAAGAGTTCTTGGAGTCAAAAATGGTGACTTTCCAATTTAAAAAAAATATTTATAATCTAACTAATCGAGCACAACAAAAGACTAAACCAGTAGTTTCTCGATCCATTGCTAGGAAATTCTGATAAAATATTACTTCACTAAAAAATTTTTTTATATTTGAGAGAAATTATAAGTGAAACCCATTAGAAGTTAAAAATTAATTTTAAAATTCCCACTTTATTTATTACAAATAGATATGTACTTTAATTAAAAATTAGTAATGAGTTAGATTTAAAAATGCTCCTTTCACACTTACCGATCAACTTCTCTCGATGAACAGTTTGTTCTTATCCTGGTATGGTGAAGCACTCTTATGATATAAACATAAAAATCACAAAGCTCATTACCTAAATTTAAATTTAAAATAATTTACTTGTGTGCAAGATTTTCTTCCCATTTGACTTGAATATGAATTTAGTTTTCGTAAAGCAATGAATTCTTCAACAATTATTATCTACAGTATTGCATAATCCGATATTCCCTTTCAAATGACAGTGTAAACATATACAAATTATACACATGTGACATATAATACACCAAACTCTACTTATTCACTGGGTGGAATGCGGGATTTGATACAGTCGGTTGATACACACAGTAAACACTGGATTGCAAAAAGTGGAACTGGCTTCTGTTTGCAAATAGATAACATTGTTTTTTAAACTGGTTATTTTCGCAACCGCCTAATCGCATCACGTACGCAATAAATTACTAGAGATTAAAATAGTACTATCTATCTCACAACTGGCCGAAATGAATATTCAACACATTCACTACCACTATCTATCTATACTAATGACAAACATATTTTATTAATATGTTGGTTCGCTTTCCTAGATTTAAAAAAAAAAAAAAGTGTTTAAATTTTCAAAGGTTCAATGAATAAAAAAATGCAAACATTAGTGAAAAAATTAAACAAAATATTTTTTTTATTTTCTATCTCGGAAAAAACTCCTCCCACTACCTGGAAACATCACAGTGTCTAACGTATATTGTCAATTTTCATTTAATATCGTATTAAAAATCAATATTCACAAGTTTCAATTTATTTTACATGATAATTATATTCTATATTAAGGGAAAATTATGTTTCCATTAAAGATTGGAAATCAAAAAATATTACCTACAACAATCACTATTCGTCTATGAATACTTTTTCACTCACCTTTACCTTTATGTGTATAAGACTTAAGGTAGTGGATATAAGACTTAGGGTAATGGATTGACCCTGTGTGACTGCGAACCATTCCGTGGCTCACCTAGCCTCTATAAAGTTGGTAGTCTTCATTTGGAGAAGTCCTGGTGGTTAAACTCGATCTCGGACAAATCACTCTGCACTAACGCTGTCCTTGAATCGCTACAGTCTCTATCATGTACTGAACCCATGATTTTCATAGGTACTGAATTTTTTTTAGATCTTCTAATTTCAATATTTTTGTCTACAGCATTTTTAGTTCAGTAACATTTTATCGAAGTTTCATTAAATTAAATTCAGCATTTCTTTCAGCCACAATATTCCATAGAATCCTGCGGAGAGTACATCACCCGGCAAATATTTACTCAGCAATACAACTGCGATATAAAATTGCACATATGACAAGGCTGCAGAGCATTAATGGTACAAAATGGAATGAAAATGACGAAAAATACAATAAAACTATATTGTATTATTGTTACATCGAATAATTTAATTAGCTTTATTCAGAAGACGAGTGGCTCAGTGGTAGAGCACTGAGTTGCCATGACGAAAATCCTGGTTCAAATCCCGCTGCTAGCAAGGCTTTTATTTAGTCTGTTACCAGCCGGAGATGGATCGTATGGGATCTAGGACCGCCCTGGGGCTCACCCAGCCTCTATAAAGTGGGTTCCTAAAATAAGGGGGGGGGGGAATCTGGCTGTTGAGCGTGATCTAGGACAAATCACCTCCGTCTTCCCAACAATTATTATTTTCACTTCTATTCGTCTCTATTTATTAAGATGGTAAACCAGCCATGTTTTTTCTGAATACTTAACGAGTCCATATTGGAATGGGATTATTCAATAATTAAATATGGTTTAGTAACAAAAATTAGAGATCTGACTTTTAGCAAGCTTTAAACTTGCAGTTCTTGTTCTAGATGGATATCTTTTAGTAGCACTAACTAAAATGACTGGTATGCATATTTTTTTCTATTATTAAGAGATTTACCTTATTATTCTACATTTAAAAGAAACAATAAATTAGCATGTTTCAAGTTAACACAACTATAAATTAATTCAAGAAAAAATTGTTGAACACAATGAAGGGATTTCTAGGTTTCCATTACCGTCCATTAGACATTTAAAACTTTTTTTTGTAAGATGAAGTGAAAGTTAATTATAACTAACTTTACCCTACATAACTTTTTATTAATTTTTTTCAGGGTGAAATTTACTTAAACTTATAACTATATTATATAACATTTTTTTCATTTTTCATACCGCTTATTAAAAATTATTGTCTCATCCATCTAGTCCTTTGTGTCCAACTTTTTCCTAGCCATACTTGCCAGTCATTTAATATCATATGATTAATAATTCATGTTTATTTTTAAATTCGAAATAAAAAGTTAAGGCCTCATTTCGAGGACATCTTATCAGCTATCACACATTAACCTCAGATGCTATCAGTATCACTAACCACCAATTCCCTTGTTAAGCCCTTATCAACGTCAGCTTTGACAGTAACCTTCAAATAACACCACGTGTAAGAGAAGTATACGTGGGTAGCCAAGTTAAATCAGGAAATCGTTCTCACATGGTCAAAACTATATAGGAAGTAACATACTTGAACTAATTATTAATTAACCGTTATCGGATTACTGGTTTTTTATTTCACTAAGAACATTAATTAAGTAAAAGAAAAAATCGTGTCAACAAATCGTATTATAATCAATTTGCAGTAAATAAGAATGAATTTGCAGCTGAAACAATTTTAATATTCGCATGCGTTTCGCACATTAGTCTGCACTCTCGTGTCTGCCCTTTCAGAGAGGCATACTTAGGCATATTTCCCCAACTACGCACGTAAACCTTACATATTTCCATACAAACTTTCATTCCCTATTTTTGCGTTTGTCACCATTTTCACCCTCTTAGGGGACGAACTTTCAAAAATCCTTTCTTAGTGCGCGTCGGCCTTATTTAACTCGTTTACGGGTCGATTTTCAAAAAATAAAAAAACACGTATTTCTTTATTTTTAATGTAGAACCTAAATCTGGTGCTTTCTTTAAAAATGAAGTTTATTTTTATTACAATAACGTACGCCACTATTTTCACCCTCTTAGGGGACGAACTTTCAAAAATCCTTTCTTAGTGCACGTAAGGACTAATGTACCTACATTTTAAATTTCAAGCCTGTTGCTTATGCCGTTTTGGCTCTGCGAAGGTCTTCGAAGTCAGGACAAACTCTTTGATATATGTAGATAACAAGATATAATTTCCCGTATTTTACTCGTTTACGGGTCGATTATCAACAAATAAAAAACACGTGGCACCATCTACCATTTGTGCTACCAGGGATCGCCTCACAGTCAGGACTAATCGGTTCTTTTCACCGATCCCATATCCCCGTATTCTCGCAATTTTGCGATGTATAAAGAGGAAGAATGTTCATTGTACTTTAATTTTAGGATTTTGTTGACCTACGTCAATGAACATTCTTCCTCGTGTATACATCGCAAAATTGCAAGAATACGGGGATATGGGGTTGGTGATGAGAAATTTTAAAAATTATAGAAACGGAAGCTGTAATATTTCAGATAAAAATACTGTAGTTACGTAGTTACATTCCGACTTGCCGTGGCTCAGTTTTAAGTACACACTAGTCATTTCACAGGCTAGGCGCGCAACGTTCTACTCGCTACATACATATTATTTTATAAATTCTATTTCTCGGATATTTAACAGCTGGAATTGAGTCTGTAAGTAATCTGTCATGCTTGCTTGACATTACGGGGATATGGGATCGGTGAAGAGAACGGTTTTGTCCTGACTATGAGGTGACCCCTGGTAGCTCAAATGGTAGAGTGCTGCCACGGAGAGGCGAACGACCCGGGTTCGAATCCCGGTCAGGGCTAATCGTTTCTCTTCAAAATAAAAATATATTGATTATACTCTTAGTTGTGATCTTATGCAATGTATATATATTTGTTCAGTATTTTATAAGTTTTTTTTAAGGATTCTTCTTAAAGCATATTCATTTTTATTTAAAAATACTAAGTACCTAGTGTGGGAAAGAATCATTTAATTTAATGATTTAATATTAAAAAATAAGTCTGCTATCTCTGGATGGAGAACTATTTCTTAGATTTCTTAGTGGCAAATGTATGGAACTCTGTGCACTTCGGAAACTGACTCAACTGCAATAGTTAACGCTAATACTAAGCCTATCATGTGTTTCTTATTTAATTTGGTTTCTTAAGTTAACATGTCATTTCAACGAACATTGCGTTTATTTGTACATAGTTATTAACCTACAAGTATGCATTTTTACATTCTTTACTGACTTTAGACATAGGTAGTACCTATGTGCAAGAAATACTTTCTGTTAAAATGATGTGATACTACTCTTTATTTGAACGAGTATAATTCAATGATGGATTGAATTGGTCAGGGGGTGCAGTCAATGATAACACAAAAAATAAGCAAAACTTATTTTTATCAATCGTGCCAACGTTTCGGCCTACGTTGTAGGCCATCTTCATGGCAATTAGTGGGCGCGGTAACTTGTTATAACACAAAAACTGGCTACTGAGTTCACATATGTACATATATATATGTGTATATATCAAAATCACAATTTGTATTAATATAAATTCATATTTATATAACTTTCCAATGCGTAAATAATCAAACATTTTATATCATTACTTGTAATTTAACAGTTGAGATTTAATATTGTGAATTTATTTAATTGGTTAAATTTTGTCCTTTTAACCTTTGAATTGTGGTTGTAAGTTCTCACATCATGGAAGTAAATTGTGCCATGAGCTGACCCATCTGATTGACAAGAGCTATTATGAGATTCGATTGGTCCGTCTGGGGTGGTTGAGGTATATAGGCGAAATTTCCTGGAGGCTCTGATGGTGGTGGAGCATGCTTTAACTGGTTGATGGTTGTGGTTCGGTTTTCATTTTGGTACCATGTAGAAAATATGCGTATCCTACACCCGGGCGAACTGTCATGCTGTTAGTAATTAGTTTTTGATATGTTTTGGTTAGTACTGATCTGCTTAGATCTCTTTTCCTCCATCCTTTTAGTCACTATTCCTTCTATTTTTTTCTTATGGAGGCATTTTCTATATGAAGCGACGTGCGCTTATTATAGCATTTTGGTTCGCCTATTCGCGGACATTCAGAAATGTTATGTGAGCCATCATACTTATGAGTGACATCTCCCACATTTTACGGTGTGGTTGGAGTAGTTTTTTGTGTGCCCAAATTGCTGACATCTATAGCACTCGAGCGGTAGGATATCCTTTCTTGGGATGTATTTCACAACCGTGAATACACATATATTGACGTGGCGTACTTTGTCTTGTATATGTTTTATAGTGATACCTTTATTACAGTTATCACTAAAGGTGATAATTCCGTTTTCTTTCCATCCGGTGCCGTCTTTTGCATACGTCTTTCCATGCCTCCATGAGGTGTACAATAGTTTCAAATGCCTTTCTATTATCAGATATGGGAATAGAAAGATCAAGATTTTTTATTATAAATTTGTTTGAGAGTTTTTTCGCAAAACTATGGTACTTAATTCCGCGAGTTTTTAGATGTCTTTCTGATGTGGGTCGGTCGGTCTCTAATTGGAAGTAAAATGGATCTCAGTCCTCGTCTATTTGATAATATATTGATTAATATTAATTTTGTTCATGAAATCACTCACCTCATTTAACGTGAAGTTTTCACGGTCCATTATAACCTGAGGAATTTTCTTCGGTATGGCCGCCGTAGGTTCTTAGTTGATGGTGAATTAGCTATAGGCCAACGGCCAGGGGTTTGAAGGTCGCAATAAATTGAAGAGAGCTGCATTTTTGATATGTTGTGAGGGCGTGTCGGACTAGTGGAAATCCAAGTTTGCTACCGAAAAAACGGATGGGAAAATTGTTGGTGGCAAAAAAACCTTAATATTTTCGGAGTTATTTCAGTTTCTGGCCTATATCTGGATTTTTTAAAAAAACTCACGAGTGACGAATTTTAAAGTTATTTAAATTTTCTACAATTTGAATCCAATCAAGGTTCTGTAGGACTAATAAATTCTGAGTTACGTACCTTTAAAAATAGGACATTTTTTCAAAAAAATCAAAATTTTAAGTTTTCGCTTACTTTCGTGAGGGACACCAACCGAAGGAGTGATCCTACGATGAAAGTCATGAGGTATGGAGCTGTAGTAAATTTAATTAGCTTTAATTTAAGCACAGACTGAGGCCTATAGTTGTTATACTTTTCTTGGTTATTAAAAAAAAGGAAAATTGGGGAAAGTGGGTGTTTTAAGAAAATGACCTTGTACGCCATGAATCGATCTAAAAAAGCTTGTTTATTGTTATATATATTTACTTGTAAATTACCTATTCAAAAAATAATGAAAGTTTTAGTAGGCAATACTGTGCAGAGGGGAGCCACCTAGTCCCCTCTTGGTTTTTCGGCCACCAAAAGGTTTCCCATCCGTTTATTTAGGTAGCAAACTTGGATTTACACTACTCAGACATGCCCTTACAACATATCAAAAATTCATCTCTCATCGATTTAAAAATAAAATATAAATGTTTTATAATCCAGAATCCGTTTCCACATCAACCAGATGATAATAAATTACTGTAATATAATTTTTTTTAATCTTCATGAGCAGAAATAGTTGCATTTTTAGGTTCGTAATGTTTCTAAATATACAAAAATAACACTCTATTTTAGCTAAATTATTCCTTATTCGTTTATTATATTCTGCTAAGCAACATAGATTTTAGATATTAATTTAACTCTCGCAAATGTTTTTTTACATCAAGGGCTTAAATTGGAAATTTTGATGCTTATGCAAAATTCAAAAAGTAATAAATTAAATACAGGAAACAATATAAAAGCACATCGGATTTTAATTAGAAGTAAGCCCGCGGCTGTGCGCAATTATCTAAGGGGGAAGGTTAAAAAAAACATTTAAAGTACTCAACATCGGATAGAATACTGTATGAATCTAAAGACAGGAATTGAACTACGGTTAGTAATTACATCTAAGATGATTAAAATTAGGATTAAATAAAATTACTATTAAAAATAATGATACCGAATCATAGAAATAAATAATAATTAAAATTAAAATTAGAGAAAATATTAATAATTGAAGTTTAATAATATAATAAAGAATTATATGAAAGACAAAATAATTGAACTTATAAACCAGTGGGATATTTGTAAAACAAGTAAATATGATAGAAGACCTATACCTATTAAAGCTAAATTTCAACTAACTAACACACCTGAAAGACCTTTTCATGAAATAATGATAGACTTATTCTTTTACAATAAACATATTATATTTACAAGCAAGGATACTTTTTCAAAATGTTTATAGCCGACAGGATAGCTGGAAATATGATGAATACCAGCCGCGGATCATTAGCGGCCTGGTCTAGGGCGTGGGGACAGGGTTCGTGGCGCGGTCGTGTTCATTAAATAACCCAGCGAGCCCTGAGACGACTTCGGTGACGTGGCGAGGAGTGCTGCCACTAAATAAGCGCTGCCCCCTAGTGCGGGTCTCTCCCTAGGAGAAGGACAACTCCGAAGAAAAACCCGAGTGGATTTAACTCGTAAACCAGGTGATGACAGTCTGTCTAAGGAAAGGAAAACCCTGAAAGAAAACCCTGGTCCTCCAGGTTGTGGGTTTTCGCTAGTGTTAGCTGCTCAACGATGTAAAATCTACTTTGGTAAAAACAGTCAACAGAGAGAGCTTCGGATTCAAATGGATTACACGGAAAAAGACTTTGGAAACGGACAAGGACCCTTCATTTTGGAGCATGGAATGTACCGAGCTTATCAAGTAAGAAAGAGGAGGCACAAAGAGAGAAAGTTAAAAGTAAAAATAAAAAACTATATAATAAATTAAAAATTAATAATCAAGTTGTTAATAATATAAAACGTCCTAATAAAAAGAAGAAACCTTATTTTCGTGTTTCAGATGAAGAACCTAGTCATTCTTCAACTGCTCTTCATACAATGTGATTTTTTAAAAATACTATACTTATAATGGATTTTTAATAATTCCAGTACCAATGTGCATTAATAATACTTTTAAAGAATTGGAATTAGATCAACAACTAGTTATAAAGAAAAGTAATAATTATTTTTATGCAGATTGCATGTTCCATAATGCTAATGAAAAATGTCAATATTTCCTTACCCACCTTTATTAAAGCTTCTTATATTATATTGTTATCTTTTATTATTGAGTATTTCTAAAATTTGTAGTGATCGCTGTTTGATCTGATTTATTGGGGTTTTTTATTATTGAATCACAACTATATTTTTGTTGTTGGTACACTCTTCATTTTAAGTATTGTTCCGATGTTCCGAAATAGGATTTGCCGCATTTATCTTCACATTGTATTTCGTAGACGACATTTGATTTTAACTCTAATTTATCCGAATGCTTAGTTTTAGTAAATAGTCTTGACACAGTGGCTGTGTTTTTAAAAGTAATCGCGGAATCAATGTTACTCTTATTATAGGTGAGTGTCTTTGCTAGTCTTTCCGAAAGTTTTGGTTTATAGGCTATAGTATAGCCTATAAACCAAAATATATTTTAGGATTGGTTTCATTTAGGATTGGTTTCATTTTATTCATTTTATTGTTTTGATTAGAAAGTATTTTTGTTGTTTTTAGTAAAAACGTACACACAGTACACACACATGTTCACTGATGAAGGGTTCTCAAAACTCATATAAAAAACTAGCCGCCGCTGAAAATAATAGAACATTTTTATTAAGATGCCGGTCAGAACAACTACTACCACCACACATTGATAATACGTTCAAACGTATAAATACAAATTGTAAAATTGAAAAACGATGTCTAATAGAATTCAATAGAGCCCTCTATAGGTTTAAATAAGACATTCTAAATTTGATATAAAAAGCTCAATATTAAAACTAGACATACTAAACAAAGACTTTGAAAACTACAAAACCGAATTGCGTAAAGCAATACCACAAAATATCTACGAAAATTTTTACAATACAATCAATAATACTTACGAAAAAACGTTTAAACAAATAAAAGAAAAAATAAATAGAAAAAATAACATGTCTCATTAGTGACATTGAATATATAGAGGAAGGAAGAAAGGTTAGGACAAGGGAGTCCTCACCCCATCCCTAGGCCAATGAGAGCACGTCGACCAAGGGGACACTGCCTTGCCACCTCCCAGTTCTGGGAGGGGGAACAATGTCTCTAAAGAGAGTGTTACTACACGCATTCAGCCCATCAAAAAATTTGATGTGCCTCCAGCTAATGTAGTCCGGTATAGACGGGAGTTTCAGGATGGACTTCTGGAATTCCTGTAGGCTTTTTAATATGGATTTATAGACATGTTTAAGGAGCGGCGCACTATATAGCAGCGAAGGTCTGATAATAGATTTATAAATTTGGCCTTTAAGCCGTAACGAAAGTTGAGGCGAAGTGAGCAGATGATAGAGCCTATTGGACTTCTGTCGGGCCAGCTTCAGCCTCCCCCTGACGTGACTCGAGAAGGTGAAATGCCTATCTAGAGTGACGCCATGGTAGAGGATAGAGTAGAGTTCGATACACGACGATCTTGATCTTCAATTGTGAAGGTCGTCGATAGGCGCTTTTTACCTTCCTGAAATGACATCACGATGGCGTCCGTCTTGGACGGATTCACCCTGATGCACTTCAGCTTTAAATCACCAATAATTGTTATTACCGACGCCTTTTGTGCCTTTTTAAGGGCATGCCGGGCGTTGGCACTCGAAGCGTAAGTCCCTATGTCGTCCGCATAGGCTGCTACTGGCGCTTCTTCATGCTTAACCGCGACCACGGGTACTGTGAATATCACAAACAACAGTGGCCGCACTATACGCCTCAGTATACGGTTTTGAAATCGTTGGAGCCTTTTTGAAGTTGCCCCATAAAGGAGTGCTGGTCTAATAACTGCCTTACAAATCATTACTTTGAGGCGGAGTGATAAGTTCGGTGAGGTTAAAAGGTGATTAAGCCTGTAAGATTTTGTTCTGACCGACCTGATCTTCTTATTGCAATGTTGGAATAACGTAAAGTGCCGGTCGTTTTTAATTTACACATATTAAAACTTCATATTTATAAAAAGTTCCAAAAATTGGATTATCTTGAACTCAATAAAAAAAACCTATGCCCATTGCTACACAGAAAATAGTAAAGTTATAATAAAATCATTGATTGAATTTGTAACGGGAGTGAAATCTATATAATAAAAATGAATCCCTATTCCCTTTCTAACCGCAAAGCTCACGAATGGATCGACTAATTTCGGCTAATTTTTTTGTTGGCATATTTTTGCCAAGTCGCAAAGAAGGTTCTTATGGAGAGAAAACCATAAACATTTCGAGGGAAATCTTCGGTAGCTGAAAAACCTTGAAATATTCGGTGTTATTTTAGTTTTTGGCCTGTATCTCCTAATCGGTGCGTTTTAGGGGAAAATATGAATGAAACTTTTCAAAGAAGATGAAATTTGCTACAATATGAGCTCAATTGCTGCTCTGTACGTCTAACAGATCCTGAGTTAAGTTCCAATCATATAATAATTAACCGGAATCTCAGCCCTATCTACTATATAAAATTGTCATGTCACAGCGTTTGTATTTTGGTGGCTGAAAAACTTTGAAAGTTTCGGAGTTATTTCAGTTTTTGGCTTGTATCGGTGCGTTTTAGGGAAAAAAATTTTTAAAGAAGAAGAAATTTTCTACAATTTGAGTCTACAGACAGCCTTTCACGTCTAACAGATCCTGAGTTAAGTTCCAATCATATAATAATTAATCGGAATCTCAGCCCTATCTATATTATAAAAATGAATCTCTGTTTCCTTGCTAACCGCAAAACTCGAGAAGGGCTCGACCAATTCTGCTAATTTTTTTTTCATTTTTTAGGGGCAAAGAAGGTTCTCATGGACAGAAATTGTTCATATGGTTATCATAACATTGTAATCAGAGCTGATAAAACTCCTGTAGGAAAACATGCGTGATGTTTCAATTCACCCACAATCGATGAAGTTACCATTCAAATGGTTGGAGAAAATTTGGAAGCCATTTGTTTAAATGTAACAGAGCAGAACAACGCCTGCCGGGACAGCTAGTAAATAGAATAGAAAAATAATTTTACTCTGGGACCAGGCCCCTTAATAATAACAATATTGTAAAGAAATTGATAGAAATATATCTGGCCAAAAAATAATATTATGGTAATGGAGTGTGGTAACGGAGGTCCCGTGGAGTGTGGAAAATAGGTGTAGGGAGGTGGTTTTAGTGGGTAAAAATCCCACACACGGATAGGTACGGGCCTAACCGCGTCTTTTGAAGATTTCCACCTTCCCACGTAAAAAAAAAAAAAAAAATATATATACATACATAAATAAAATACACGTTTCCATTTTTTTTCGTGTCCATAAAAAAACATTAATCCACACGAGCACTCCACAAAAGGTTGTGTGGATTATTTTTTTTTTTGGAGGAATTCTTCACACCCTTCTCCAGCTCTGCCGGTATTCCACCAACTCCAGCTCTTTCGCTCCAATGGAGTCCCCTATTCTCAAAGTCCTTCCTCACCTCTTCTTCCCACTTCCTCCTGGGTCGTACTTTTCCTCGTTTTCCCTCCACTTTGGCTCGGTAGGTTTCGGTAGCAATTCTGCTAGGATTCATCAATTCCTCTGTGTCCAAGCCATCTCAGTATGTTTTCTTATATTAGCTTGTTAGCAGGTTTAACATTCAGGTTCGATCTTATAGTGGTGTTCCGGACTCGGTTTCTTTTTGTTTGCCCTCTATCCTCCTGAGAAATCTCATTTCTGCAGCTTGTATTCTGGATTAGTGTTTCTTCGTCAGCTTCCACGATTTTGAAGATTAGGTGAGGATAGGGAGGAATATTGACGTTTCCATTTCTACTTCTCTTCGGTTATGAAATCCTCTCTTAACCGCTTCAAACATCCTCGGCACCAACTCTCTCGGTCACTTCCAAATCGATGTATCCGTTTTCGTTTAGGTACGCTCCCAGATATTTGTTATAATAACGGTATGTTATAGTAACAAGTTCTCCACTTGTTCTAGGAGTTTATCTTCAACTCGAATGACCCTCATTAGTTTGCTTGGGTTCTTTCCTACACTCAACACTTTTGTTTTATTAGGGTTTATGGTCATATTTGTAGCCAGTAATTCTTCTTTAAATCTGCTAACATTGTCCTGGAGGTTTCGTTCATTCTCTGAGAAAACCACAATGTCATCTCCAAATGCCAGCAGTGAGAGGCTTATTCGGCTCAGATTCCCATATCCTAGGTGGAACTTCCTTATTTTTATCTTGGCCTTTCGACTCCACTTTTCCAACGATGTCCGACAGCATCCTCCTTTTGCAAATTTTATGGACTTCATCTATTAGTGTAATGAAGAGCAGTGGTCTAAGGTTATCTCCTTGCTTCACTACCTGTTCCATACGGAATGGGTTAGATGCTCGCCCATTTATAGGTATTGCCCCTTTTGGGTCTTGGTATGTCGATTTTATAGCATCTATATCTATTTTTGCGTCTAGTTTAGCTTTGAGGGCTTCCTATATTAATTCCTAGGAACAGAATCAAAAGCGGATTCCAGGTCTAAGAATGCAAGGTGCATGGTCTTAGTAGCTCTCTCCCACGACTTTTCCAATATATTTCTTAGAATGAAGATATTTTCCTGAGTTTGCCTCCCAGGACGGAAGCCAACTTGTTCCTCTTCCAACTGATTTTAAACCAGTTCTCTGAGCCTATCTGAAGGATTGATGTGTACATTTTATATACTACTGAGAAGAGACAAATTGGCTATAGTTCCTATAGTCACTTTGCTTCCCTTTTTTGTATATTAGGACTATGAGATTTATTTCCCATTCCTTAGGTATCTTTTTGTTGTCCCATACTTTCTGAAATAGAGCCTGCAGACTTTTATCATCTCTTGTCCTCCATACTTAATCATTTCCGGTGAAATGCAATCGCATCCAGAAGCTTTGTCGGTCTTGATTTTTTCTTTAGCTCTTTCCAAATCTTCCTCCCAGACACCTTCCTCATTGTCCTGACTATCTTCCATTGTTTTCTAGTTGTGTTCCATCACATCTGTTTCCGAAAAAACATTTTCATAATGTCTTTTCCACCTATCTACAATTTCTTCTGGCTTGGAAAGGATTTTATTATCTTCAATCATTCCATTTCTTATCCTCCTTCCAGGCACGGCCAATTCTGCTAATTTGTTTTTCATTTTTTTCTAAGGTGCTGAGAAGGTTCTCATGGAGAGAAATTGTTTATCTGGTTATCATAAAATTGTAATCAGAGCTGGTGGTGACGGATAATGGTCGGATGCTCATAGATATCTGCGAGTCATTCGATCTAAAAATTCAAAAAGCCTTTTTTGAACATAAGAAGATCCACCAAAGAACATGGAACAAGCCGGGATTCTAGTCCTCGATGTTAGATTACTGCATTACAAGGCAAATATACTCATTAAAGGTCGAAGACGTGAGGGTTTTCGGGGGATGGCGGTGTGGCAATGATCACTACATGCTTAGAGCAAAGATTCTCTTCCCATGGAGAATGTCAAGAGATAACCCGGATAAACGGAGCACAAAGAGCTTGAAGACGCCAAAGTACAAGTTGCAACTTCTGGGTGATGTGAGTGTTAAATACCTATATAAGTGGAGGTTGGATGAGAAGATGGACTTTTCGTATGGGCGAACAGCAAAAGAGAAGCATGGGCATCTGAAAGAATGTGTCCATTTGGCAGCTAAAGAGGCTCTTGGTGAAGAGGAGGAGAGGCGTCTTCCAAATTGGTGGACACAGGAAACAGCCCAACTAGTAAGGGAAAAGACGCTGGCCTACGGAATGTATCTTTCTTCCACTAGAAGCGTTAACTGGATAGCCTATAGAACCCTGAACCGGAAGGTAAAAAAACGGGTGGCAAGAGTGTTGGGAGAGGTGCTGCCAGCGAATCAACTGTACTTTTGGATTACTGCTAGGATTAACTGCTACGGACTCGAGATCCATTTTCTCAAGATTACTTAAGGACAGACATACAACTATCAGTTGGAAAATCAGCATTGCACCTATGCACCAACAGAGGATGTATCTGCATTGGATAAAGAATTGTTTTATACCGACTTGGAGAGAACAATTAATCAATGCCGTGATAAAGAAGAAATTGTAGATAGGTGGAAAAGACATTATGAAAATGGTTTTTCGGAAACAGATGTGATGGAACCCAACGAGACAACAATAGAAGATAGTCAGGACAATGAAGAAGCTTGGAGGAAGATTTTAATTTTACAAAAGTAAGGTTCAAAATTGTAGGTTTAAAGCATTTTCTGCGCTTCTTCTTTGGATATGTTTGCCATTAAAAAAATGCACTAATCGAAAGAAAAGAAGAGATTCATGACCGATTTTGCCGAATATAGAAACATGACTATTGAACTTCCTTGTTTAATTGGAATATCTACACTAGGATTCCCTACAACAGTCATAATCAGAGAATATATTTCTTCAGAAGAGAACTGTCATTTGAGAATAGTTTGAAAAGCCACATGATTAAGTAACTGTGTATTACAGTTAGGTATCAATAAGTCTATGTTTATTTATAATATATTGGAGTTCATTATTGCATATATATATATATATATATATATATATATATATATATATATATATATACACATATATATATATATGTATATATATATACATATATATACATATATATATATATACATATATAAGCAATGTGGGGTTATTAATGCCCTACTTTCTTCTAATCGTAAGTTAAAACGTAAAGGTTCCTTGAATGAAATCTAATTCCTAATTATATGGAGGACATTTGGTTCAGTTATGTAGCCATTTCTTAGTTTCCTGCAAATATCAACCACCCGTTCACTGGAATAGAGACATTGGTTATTCTAATACTAGATTATGTTAGAACGTGGCTGGTTTCAAGGGCTGTTGCTTTATGCCATTCCTGATGGAGTGGAAGAGCGGGATAGACTAAGGATCTATATCGATCAGGGCTGAGTGTACCCGTATCGGATCGAGGCATTATCGATGAGAGCTGTGGGCTGTCGATAAGGTGGGGCACGTATATTCACTGGCTTGAAGATTAAGTCGTAGATAACGCTATCTGAGTTAGCTGCGGATGCTGTATGAGATTCACAAGGTTTCTTGGAGTGCTCAACGATACTCTTCGAAGGATCAATTAATTTCAGCTACAGCCTTGATCACTTAAAAGTAGTAGTTTGATACTATAATATTTTTAAAAAATGCGTAGTAGCTTGATTTTAGTAAGGGAAATTTTCTTAGTGCGACTATTAAAGTGTCATACATTTTTCTCAAATTTCCCACGAATTAATTTTTTTTCTACTTCTACGTAGTAGGAAAAATGTTTGAATATCGACAATTGATTCGTCCGTTCTCGCGATATAAGAGGCAGGGGAGTAATGAATCG
Source organism: Troilus luridus (assembly GCA_964056705.1). Taxonomy (NCBI): domain Eukaryota; kingdom Metazoa; phylum Arthropoda; class Insecta; order Hemiptera; family Pentatomidae; genus Troilus; species Troilus luridus. The sequence continues at coordinate 94,646,285 of OZ057414.1, read as the reverse complement.
GAAAACTTCCATTGAAAACTAAGAACGCCAACCGCAAAAATATACAATTCAATATCTAAACGTTTGTGTGCATGCTTAAATTATTAAAAACACAAACAGTGAAAAGTAAAAAATATTTACATCACATTACATTCCATATATTTATATGGAATCCAAATGTGAAAAGAAGGGATATAAGACTGCCCTCAATGAGTACAAAATGTTTATTAATAGAAGATTCTCTTATTTTATAATTTAATTTGTATTCCATTTTAGATGAATACTTTTTTTTTTTTTGGAATAGAATGGAATAAATGAGATGGTACAAAAAGAGTCAACTGTGTGAAGATCTATAATGAGTCTCCTCAGACTGCTCTACCGCCTAAGGGATGATAGATTATGATGATATTTGTTTTTCTCACTTGAATTGTTCATATATCTCTCCCTTGCAAGCCTCTTAAGATCTTCGAAGATCCTAAAATCTTTTCAGTATGTATCACAAAATCGCCTTACAGTCTTAACTAATGTAAAGTAAGCATGTAGAGACATATCTGATCTGCAAATAAATCCGTGTTTTGTTAACTCCGAGATATCTGAGCTAGTGTAAGCCGATCTACGATGTTTAGAAAAGACTCAAAACCTGTCATCAGCCTACAGGGACTTGCTAATTCGATTCCTCACATAGACATACAGGCACATACTTCCCATTTCATGGCATTCGGCCTCTTGATACTTATGAGATCTAACTAATTAAAAAATGTATCTCTCGACATTCTGTTTTATGGATAATGACTTAAAGAACCTACATGACCTCCACCCACTTTGCTTTGTACCGAGAAGATCTCCTGCATCAGTAAAATACGATAAGGAGCTAACTGATTATGGTGGGAAAGGTTTGGACGAGGTTGGCCTGAAGACATTATTAGTTACTCGAGCTGATTAAGGGGACAGGGGTCCTTGTCCTCCCCTAGATCGCTCGAGGAAGGGGCGCGGGAAGAAAGGCAGGTGCCGTGTAATTAAACCGGAGAGGGATGTGTCTAGCTTCCCATCTAGCTTAACACAGTCCGTAGGCATCATCTGGGGTAAAGCGTCTATGATGCTACATTGGTAGCCCTAAAGTTTGCCAATTCAGGTAAAAAAAGGATAGGAATCTTTAACGAGTATCTGACACAGCACAGGCTCGAGACCCCCAATTTACGTCCCCTCCGAAGGACGACATAAATAAGAATTTTTTACTCCATTTAAAAATTCCTCAGCCTGCTAACTCGCGATCTTGGGCTTGGAAGGTTGTTATGCTAACCACTACACCAGTGGTGACCCAGCAATAAATGTTTTTGATTTTGAATTTCTGAATGTTCACACTCAAACAAACAACTGTTCAAACTTGATCATCGATAGCTTCAAGGAATAGGTGTGCAAAAATAATCAAATTAAAGGAAACCTCGCGAATTGAAACAATGGATGGTATTAATTCACTAAAGGGAGCAAGGAAACTCTGTGAAGCGCTAAGTTGCTGTGCTGAAGGTTCAGGATTCAAGTCCGGCTGTGACAGATAAATCAGTTAATCTATTAACAGTCACGGATGAACCCTGGAGATATGGCTTACCCAGCCATAATAAACTGGTTATTCGTAATGGAGGGAAAACCTTGCGGTTGAGCGTGATCTCGGACAAATCCCTACACAACCGTTGGCATACAAACAGTACAGTTTCTACCGTGTACTGAATCCAAGACCCTTCAAGGGCTGCAATGGTACAGTTTTTTTTCTTATCTCTTAACAAGAAATAAATAGAAACAATTAACAATTGAATACACTCCCTCCATCAACTTAGTGCTTTGTTGGAAAGTCTCTACTTTGCATTATGTTTTTTTTTTCGTTTTTTTTTATGTTGATGTCTGGATTGTTCAATTAAAATGTTGAGGTTTTAGTTGTTTATTAGAGTTTGAGAGACTTGATAAAAAAATAAGATATTATAGTAACTATGTGTACAAAATAAAGAAATTTTGATTTAATTATTATTGTTCATCATTAACTACTCAGGATTTACTTACCTAATAATAATGACGGTTCGCTGTATATATATATATATATATATATATATATATATATATATATATATATATATATATCAAGTATATATATATATATATATATATATACTTGAATGAATATCATATCATTTCTCAAGATTTTGGATATATTATTCAATGATTTTTACCGATATAAAAGTTATATTTTTCTGAGCCATTGCACTTTTCCTTATCCTTTCTTGGACCGTTCCGATCAGCACTAATCTTAAAATAGAAAGTGAATGCGGTATCTTCAGAATCCTAACGTAAGAAAGCAAATTTACTGCGATGCATACCTTCGGTCAGAGAGGGCAGGTTGTGAAATTCTTATTTTGAAAAGGTTAAAATTTACCGTTTCAATTCCATCGACTGCTTACAAAATTAATTTCCTATTGACGATCCCCAACGTACGACGTTCGTAGCCTTAGATTGAGGCATTGATGTGGTGATGTTACGATGTATAGTGTGGACAAGATTAATTAGTATTCATGCGGCTCGGATTCAAAGTAACCCCCTCCTCCTTGTGCTGGTATTAAGGGGGATTGTCGCCAAAGGGTGTAGTCCACGGATTTCCATCACGGGATTAGAGTCATTAATGTTTGGATCAAGAGGGAGGCTGGATAGGTTCATCCGTGACCTTATCCGAACCCCAAGTACACCTTTGTTTACATTGCATAACAAAATAAATAAATATGTAGTCATGAGGAATGCCGACAGAAGTGAAAACTCAAAACAAAAGAATAACTGTTCTTTTTTGAAACACTGAATAAATTATAGTCTGAATTATTTAAATTTCAAAATTGTAAATTTAAATTTTTTACATTAGCCTGGTTTTCATATATAGTGACACTTCGAATAGTAATTATATATATTTGCATTGTATGTACATGATCAAGCTTAATACGAAATAATAATTTAATTGAAACAATTAGTATATATACAAAATACTTCAGTGGTATCTTCTGGTTTAGACCGTGTCGCTAACTTTTTCGCCAACGTTTCGCCAGACATGCTGCTGACTTCTTCATCCTGCCCTGAAGAAGTCAGCAGCATGTCTGGCGAAACGTTGTCGAAAAAGTTAGCGACACGGTCTAAACCAGAAGATACCACTGAAGTATTTTGTATAAATAGTGGCCGTGGAACCTAAAAGAGTATTTAATTAGTATATAGTTTTTTTTTCCTAAGGGTTTCCTCGAATTGAGGTTTCCCTCAACCAAATATTTCCTTTAATTCTTTTTTCCATTTTGTTGTATCCTATATATCTTCCTCCCTCAGACCGTGCATACTTTCCTCAATTCCTTCTATCCATCTTTTTCGTGGTCTTCCACGCCGTATCCTCCATTCAGCACTCCTGTAGAAAATTAAATTGGGCAATCATTCTCCCTTCATTCTTTTGAGATGACCATAGCATTCTAATCATTTTTTCTGTATATATTTTAGAGGACGTTTTGTAAAAAGTATATAGTTATATTGTTTATATCTTCTTTTTGTACTTGCTTAGATTTATTTCCATTTTTAGCATTGTTATCATCGTTAAGTTCAACGTCATTTGTACTTTCAATCTTATCAACAATACATTTTAGAATGGAAAATAAAATATTTTAAGGGAAATAAAAAGTTTAACTATCAATGTATTAAGTTGCTATTAATATGTTTATGGTATTAATATGAATCAATCGAATTTTAACCTTTAAACTAAAATTTATTAAAACAAATCATATAACTCATGCACAGGCCGGTACGCGTCGCCAGTCTACGTCACGACCATGTCCCTCATGTTGCTGGCACAAACCTATAAGTTTTTCCCTAACCGAAAGTCGCTAAACTCAGCTAAAGAAGTTTTCACTTAAAAAAAATAATCTAAAAAAGAAGTAAACTGTTTTTAACGACCTTATAAGATATTTTTTAAGGGTTGATGAATGAGTAAACAAGAAATGTATAATTATAAAATATATAATTCTAGGAGTGTCCATGGTCAAAAGAGAAATGAAAATAAAATTAATCCGTTCCTATTAGGTTGATATAATTATTGGAATCATTACAGCCAACAAATTAATAATATTAATTTTTAAAAAGGGTCTACCCGTCGGTTTATGCTTTCTGCAAAAACTGGAGTCAAAAAGGCTCGAACTTTCACCAGAATTTGGTTTTTTCTCATATAATTTCGATGCATCATACCATGAAAGTTTCTCGTGTATTTATATGTTATAAATATTTATAAAGTTAATAATGATTTTGTTATACATTTACTTTTTCCTGGTTTTGTAACGATGGTCCTATTTTGCCGAGGATTTCTACTATAACACAAAAATTACTAAAATATTGTACAGTAACAAATAATATTTTATAATTTTAGATAATCAGAAAAGATTTCTTTGAGTCAAAAATGGTGGCTTTGTGATTTTCCAATTTAAAAAAAAAAAAAAAAAAAATATGAGTACCAAGTGTCATGGCCGCAAGTGAAGTTACATTTTCACATCGCTCTGTACTTGAGACATTATTTTCAGACAATTTCGTTCATATCATCTCGTCAAACTCTACCAGAACAAAGTGAATAGACTAAACTACAGTTTACTTTCAATATTAGTGAGGTGAGTGACTAATAAAAACAATAGACCTAAAATAAATTAGTGACCAGCTGCTAAAGGCAGCAACGTGGCCTTAATCCTTCAGTAATAGATAGGACTAATACTCAATAGAAGCAAGATCAAGGTCAAGGCTTGGTGCTTATCTTCTCCGGGCTACACTCAGTAACGTGAACTTTTTATTTTATTTTACTTGTTTTTGTTTTTATTTTTATTATTATTTTTTTTTTTCATTAGTTTAGTTAATATGTTTATTTCATTTAATACAATTAAATTAATAATAGTTTATAATTAATAATTTAAAAATTTTATTTTATTTGTTTTTCATTAATTAATGAATAATTTAAATATGAATGTGGACATCTCGGGTAGTGAAATGTCGGAGGAAGAAGCTCTGTGTTCCGAAATAAGTGAAACCGACTCACAATATCTTAAAAGAAGAACTTTACAAAAACGTCAGAGAAAATCTGCCCCTGGCTCAGCGGGTAACTCGCCAAACAAAAAAAAAAACAAAGCGGCTAGTTCAAAAACTTCAGCCACAAATAAACCATCGAAAGAACCGCCAAAAACCCGCAGTAAATCTACTGCAGTCAAGCCACCAGTAGCCTCAACCAGCACCAACGCTGACCACAGTGATAATACTCGTCAGAACAATCAAGAACGACAAAAATTCGATGACTTGGAACCTCCGCCAATATTTATCACGAAAATAAGTGATTTTTATAACTTCGGAAAAGAAATATCTGATCTTATCGGGCAGCCAAATTTTAGATGTTACTCCCGAGTAAATGATATAAAAATAAACACCACCAACAAAGATTCATATAAAAAACTCATAAATCACCTGACAAGCAAAAATTACGATTTCCACTGCTACCAACTGAAACAAGACAAATCATATAGGGTAGTTCTAAGAGGGCTTCACTCGACAACGCCTACGGCAGCAATCAAGAGAGATCTGGAAGAGATAGGCCATAACATCAGGAACATCTCGTCAGTGTTGCACCCAACTGAAAAATATCCCCTTCCTCTGTTTTTTGTCGAACTGGAACCAGCCAAAAATAATGTTGAAATATTTCAAGTCACTAGGCTTGTTTATTCAACTGTTAAATTCGAGGAGCCAAGGCACAAAAACACCATAGTACAGTGTACTAGGTGTCAAAACTTAGGTCACACGAAGACCTATTGCCACCACCAAGCCAGATGCGTCAAGTGTGCTGGCTCACATCTAACAGAAGTATGTCAGAAGTCCAGAAATGAGCCAGCAAAATGTGCTCTTTGTGGTGGGGACCACCCGGCGAATTATAAAGGCTGCCTGGTATACAAAAACTTCCAGCTACAGAGAACACATAAAATGTAAGGGAAAAGCATAGAGAATAATGTTCCTCATCCACCTGAATTCAATAACTCAACTATATTTCCGGAATTACCAAAAACCATTACAGATCAGCACATCACCAGAGTTCAACCTCCGGAAAACATAATCCCGACCTCAACGAACCAGCAGCAGCCTCAACGTCAGGCACCTCTCCCCTCCCAAGATAAACCACAGCCTTCCTATAACAAGCCACAAACCTCCCAACCCAAACCCCGAGATCCTAGATCCAAGCCTCAGAAATTCAATACTAAAGTCCAACCCCCACGTCAGCATATACCTCTCCATCCTGAAACCTTAATAGTCAAACTACCGCCACAGCAACCATATCCTACCACTTCCAATCACAACAATCAAATGAATCCTTCAGTTCATCAAACAATGAATGTAAATCCAGCACCTAGGGTACAACCCCCAGCCAACCTTCCTTTACCCGTTAATTATCAATATCAAACTCCAGACCCATATCCAGTCCAAATCCAAAACTCCATCGACATAAATTCAATCCAGTCATCCTTCCTGAAAGATCTCCAAGAGACTATCAAGCCTCTCATCATTCTACTCACGAGAATCCTTACCGAAGTTCCACTTAATTAACCACGATGAGCATAAAGCCCCTAGCTATCGTCCTATGGAATGCTAATGGACTGCATAATCACCGTGACGAACTTGATATATTTTTACACGACAACCAAATAGATATTGCTTTACTTACTGAAACACACTTCACTCACCGCACACATTTCTACATACGGGACTACATCACATATAGATCAGATCATCCTGACGATACAGCACATGCCGGTTCTTGTATCCTTATCCATAAATCTATACCACATTCTCTTATTCCTTCTACTCCAACTGACGCCATTCAATCAACATCAGTAACCTTAACGACTACTCCTTTCCATATCACATTTTCAGCTGTATACTGTCCTCCTGGCAATTCTCTTTCTTATAACCTCCTCGAATCCTTATTCCAATCCTTCGGACCGCGCTTCATTGCCGGAGGAGATTACAACGCCAAACATCAACGATGGGGTTGTCGAACATCCAATTCCCGTGGTAGCATCTTATCCCAAATTTCAACCTCTAATAGTTTCTCTATCCTCGCACCCATAAACCCTACTTATTGGCCTACATCCCTCAAAAAACGTCCAGATATTCTAGATATATTTGTTTCCTCACAGATTTCCTGCAATAAAACTGCTATAAAATCCCTGGATGACCTTTCCTCTGATCACAGTCCAGTTCTGCTTCAAGTGCATTCAATTCCCATTCCTAAGCCCTCTCTTCCCCGACTGATTACAGGACGTGTAGACTGGGATAAATTCCGATCAAATCTAGAAAATAATTTAGACCTCAAAATTCCGCTTAAAACAAAAGGAGACATTAATTCTGCAATAGACAAACTAACAGAAGCAATACAAGTCAATATAAAATATAACACTTTACCAAGCAAAAATCATTATCAACAGAATAACTGGCCACTTCATATTCGCGAGTTATTAAAAGAAAAACGACGGGCAAGAGCAAAGTGGCACCGCACGAGATATCCATCGGACAAGAGTCATTATACCAAACTGACCAACAAATTAAAATCAGAGATCGGAACATTCAAAATTCAAAATTTGTATTACCGTACAGAAAATCTCAGTACTACTGACAAATCCTTATGGAATACCACTAGAAAACTCCTAAACTAAAAAAAATTCAACCATCCACTTTTAACCGAATCCCAAACCTGGTCAAGATCTGATGAAGAAAAATCACAAATTTTCGGCCAGCACCTATTCAAAACATTTAACCCTCATCCAGATATCCTTAATCAAACCAACTCTGAATGCATTGGAGCAGAATTAAGTATTCCTCTTCAGTTGTCCCCTCCTCCTAAAGCATTCCATCCTTCCGAAATATCAAACATTATTCATAGATTACCCGCCAACAAAGCCCCTGGACACGACCTAATCACATCCCAGATTCTAAAACGCCTTCCTCGGAAAGCGATCCTACTCCTTACATATATATACAATGCCGTACTCCGCACCACATATTTTCCTGATTCCTGGAAATTATCCATAATTAAGATGATTCCAAAACCTAAAAAACCACCAGAACTCCCATCCTCTTATCGTCCTATATCTCTCTTGCCCATAATGGGGAAAATACTTGAAAAACTCATTCTGAAACGTCTTCATCCTATCATAGAATCCAATCAAATAATCCCAGATCACCAATTTGGTTTCCGAACATCACACTCCACCATCCAGCAATGCCATCGTGTGGTGGACGTTGTCTCATCTGCATTAGAGCGCGGAATGTACTGCACGGGAGCTTTTCTCGATGTAGAGCAGGCTTTTGATCGAGTTTGGCATCCAGGACTGCTGTACAAACTCCGTAAATTCTTACCTTCAACTTACTTCCTTATTATCAGTTCCTACCTCAGTAATAGAACCTTTAAAGTAAACCATAATTGTTCCTACTCTTCCCTCTTCACCCAGTCTGCCGGTGTTCCTCAAGGCAGTATCCTGGGGCCCATCCTATACACGATATATACAGCTGACATCCCAACCCATCCAAGCACTGTCCTCACTACTTACGCTGATGACACATGTGTGTTATCAGTTAATAAGGATCCATTTGTTGCATCCCAATCTCTTCAATCCCATATCTCACACCTACAAGAATGGTGTCAAAATTGGAGGATTAAAATAAATCCTAACAAATCCCATCAAATTACCTTCACCCTTCGTCGTAAACCTACGAATTCCTGTCCTACTGTATCGTTTAATAATACACCACTGAACCCTGTCGAACAGATACGTTACCTAGGACTCCATCTGGATAAACGTCTCACTTGGAATCCTCATACAAGACTGAAAAGACAAGAAACTGCTCGACGTTTTCGCTTACTTCAACACTTACTGGACAAACGCTCTAAGCTACCAATTAATAACAAAAGACTTATTTACATGACAGTCATCAGACCTATTTGGGCATACGGAGTTGAGCTTTGGGGCTCTACTAAACCATCCAATTCATCTCGTATCCAATCCTTGCAATCCAAAATCCTTCGTAAAATCCTCAATGCTCCTTATTATGTCACAAACAAACCCATCCATCATGATCTTAATATCCCATATGTTACTGATTTGGCCCAAACTAGATACCTATCCTTCCATAACAAGCTCCATACGCACTTGAATCCGCTAGTCTCTCAGCTTGCTTCCCATACTATTCCTGATAACCCTCCGAGGCGCCTGAAAAGAAGATGGCCTCGAGATCATCTACTATAGAACTTTATTGGAGTGCTGTCGATGGGTAGTTTCTCCACAAGTGTTTTCATGTCATATTCTACATTTTTGCACATTTACTTGATATAATACCATTATAGTTGTAAATATCATTGAATTAAATAAAAAAAAAAAAAAAAAAAAAAATATTTATAATCTAACTGATCGAGCACAACAAAAGACTAAACCAGTAGTTTCTCGATCCATTGCTAGGAAATTCTGATAAAATATTACTTCAATAAAACATTTTTTTATAATTGAGAGAAATTACTAGTAAACCCATTAGAAATTAAAAATTAATTTTAAAATTCACACTTTATTTGTTACAAATAAATATGTACTTTCATTAAAAATTAGTAATCAGTTAGTCTTAAAAATGCTCATTTCACACTTACCAATCAACTTCTCTCGATGAACAGTTTGTTCTTATTCTGGTATGGTGAAGCACTGTTATGATATAAACATAAAAATCACAAAGCTCATTACCTAAATTTAAATTTAAAATAATTTACTTGTGTGCAAGATTTTCTTCCCATTTGACTTGAATATGAATCTAGTTTTCGTAAAGCAATGAACTCTTCAACAATTATTATCTACATTATTGCATAATCCGATAGTCCCCTTCAAATAACAGTGTAAACATATACAAATTATACACATGTGACATATAATACACCAAACTCTACTTATTCACTGGGTGGAATGCGGGATTTGATACAGTCGGTTGATACACACAGTAAACACTGGATTGCAAAAAGTGGAACTGGCTTCTGTTTGCAAATAGATATCATTGTTTTTTAAACTGGTTATTTTCGCAACCGCCTAATCGCATCACGTACGCAATAAATTACTAGAGATTAAAATAGTACTATCTATCTCACAACCGGCCGAAATGAATATTCAACACATTCACTACCACTATCTATCTATACTAATGGCAAACATATTTTATTAATATGTTGGTTCGCTTTTCTAGATTAAAAAAAAAACAAAGTGTTTAAATTTTCAAAGGTTCAATGAATGAAAAAATGCAAAAATTTAGTGAAAAAATTAAACAAAATATTTATTTTAATTTCTATCTCTGAAAAAACTCCTCCCACTACCTGGAAACATCACAGTGTCTAACGTATATTGTCAATTTTCATTTAACATCGTATTAAAAATCAATATTCACAAGTTTCAATTTATTTTACATGATAATTATATTCTATATTAAGGGAAAATTATGTTTCCATTAAAGATTGAAAATAAAAAAATATTACCTACTACAATCACTAATCGTCTATGAATACTTTTTCACTCACCTTTACCTTTATGTGTATAAGACTTTACCGTAATGGATTGAACCTGTGTGACTGGGAAACATTCCGAGGCTCACCTAGCCTCTATAAAGTTGGTAGTCTTCATTTGGAGAAGTCCTGGTGGTTAAACTCGATCTCGGACAAATCACTCTGCACTAACGCTGTCCTTGAATCGCTACAGTCTCTATCATTTACTGAACCCAAGATTTTCATAGGTACTGAATTTTTTTTAGATCTTCTAATTTCAATATTTTTGTCTACAGCATTTTTAGTTCAGTAACATTTTATCGAAGTTTCATAAAATTAAATTCAGCATTTTTGGTGATAATAGATTACCTCTAAAGACAACAATTGGCAATTTAACAAATAACGTCTCATAAATCTTTCCATAAAATTTAAATATAATTTTCTTGTAAATTAAATTCGCTATATCAACCAAATCTGTTATGTCGTGTAATTGAATATTTCAGAATAGTTTTTTAACTATTTAAGATTTTGAAAACCTATAATGAATACATCAACCCTTTACAAGAGTATATTTTTAACGAATGTTCTTCATTGTAATTTTTTTTTAACTGACTAAAAATCAATAAGCTACCAAGAGCTTAGGAATCAATTGAACAAACGCAATAAGGGGAATTAAACAAGAATCAATTGGATCCTTTCCACAAATGAGAACTAATGTCCTTCCAACTCGTAAGGAGGTCAAAACATTCCCCTAGAGTGTATGAAAGAGAGAAATAGTTCCAGGAAGTGAGTGGGAAGATTACAGGATAGAATAATTAAATTCGGCAACAGTACTTATTTTTAGATGCCTAACTAGAGTCATTTCCACTCCTACCTATCTCAAAAAATTTAACTTTGTTAAACATAATAATTTGAAAATCAGGACTTAAAAGAGGCAAGAACAGTAAAGTAACAACGAATTTATTTATTATTATTATTTATTTATCTTCCAACCAGTTGGTTTTGAAATTCTCAAGTAAATAAGTTTTAAAAAGGAGAATTTCAAGTTTTTATTAAGTTTTTTACATCATGAAGTATTTTTACTCAATGAAATTTCTTTTCCTCGCTTTGGATCGAATGCACTGTATAATGTATTATAGTTTTGTAAATACATATCCTTATTTCCAAAATTTATTTTCATAAAAAATAGAAATTTTACTTGGCTATCGGGTGACGCCATGAGTTTTCAATACCCATCGAAATTTCTACAGGATGCTTATTGGAAAATCTTAAATATTGATTTAAAATTGTGTGTTGCATAAAATATTCGCTTTCAAATTACTAACCTTGTGTAAGGTTTACTTCGAATTTTATAAAAGTTTTTAACTGTGCGGTTTATCAGTTAAGAATTAGAAGTTAACATAACAATAAGCGTCAATTCCATTCCAATTTCCGAAGTATTGGACATTAATGACAATTTTAATTTTTACTAAATATTTCATTTGTTCAATGTTCAACTATGTAACTGTTAACATGTAATTGTTGTAGTGTAATTATTTTCTTAGTAAAATATTTTTTACTATTTACTAAAACAGTATTTTAATATGAATATATGTCCCCCATCTTATATGACCCAAACATCTTTTTAATACTCACTTTATCTCAGATGTTGACACGCGCCCAAAACAGATTGCCGACCCTGGTCTAGATGTTTGTTCCGGGAGAGAATTGTCTAAATCAGAAACTATGATTAAATCTTTTTACTTTTAATAAATGTTTATTATAATATTCATTATTAACCAGCTTTGGTGAGATTTTGTTAAAATTTTCAAAAATAAACAAAAAACAGCATAGCATAAAACTTTGAAAATTCACTTGCAATAATCCGGTTCTAATCATTGTTCCTAATTGATTTTAAGTAACTCTCCTGTTTTCCGAAAGAGTGAGGATGAAACGAAGGATCGCTCTTGTATATTTTCTGCATCAGACCAGAGTAAAAGGTGCAATGACACCGCACATAAAATTCGTATCAGCGTGTCATGAGATAGGAAGCGCTAGATAAAGGAGAAGTAGAAGTAGGGAGTAGAGTGATAGCGGCGCGTGGAAGCAGTAAACCCTCCGTGCTATCGACCTTGTGTCCTTCCAACTTCTTCCTTTTGTGTCCTTTTTTCAGCTTCTTCTTTAATAGGTGGTAGGAGGAAAATGGGGAAGCACGAAGAAGGAAATGAAATTTGCCAGGGATAGGGCGGGCTTATTCCGAGATATTTAATAAGTTGGACGTCTTGGAAAAACTTCGATCACAATTCCTTGGCAAAAAAGGCGGACTTTAATAAATGGTAAAATATTAAATCCGCCGAAGGATGAAAGGTATAGGCATTCTTTAGTGTTTATGTAATTTCAAGGTTAACTGTTATATTCACTTGTGTTACATGAAAAACTTGGGAAAAAAATAACAAATGCTTAATTTTCTTTATATTTAATCTTTGGAGTGCTAAGCTGCCCTCGAGTGAACCAAATTATGATCTATGGGAAAATAAAAATGCATTAATCTAATTCATTTTCAAATATTTTTATTTGAAAAGAAAAGATATGTCCAGAACCGTGACTCGAACCTGGGTCACCCAGATCACTAGTCTGGAACTCTACCAATTGAGCTATCCTGGGCTCGATCAAGCTCGCTCCCCGATCATGGCCATATCCTTTCTTTTCACTGATCCCACGTCCCCGGGTTCTCTTTTTTTTTTAAATATTTAAAAATTAATAAAATCAATAACTAATAAAATAAAATAAATTATAATAATATATAATGACCTAAGTCAATAAGATCCAAAAAAAATAAGCTTGACTTTATTCAATCCTTCAAGATTCGCTGATTATGGTTATATATTCGCTTCAACATATCTTCGATACAAATGCGAAGTGTCGCAAGTTAAAAACACTGCTTTTCATGAGAGTGGATCAACTAGTTCAAGGTTCATTCAGAATCAGTGTGTATCGTCAAACCATGTTACCTGCGTCATTATACGTTTTTTTGTGCCTTATAGACGACTATATGAATTTTGCGTCAATTATCAATCGTTAAGCGAGCGCTATAAATCGAAAACAAAATTTATTTTTTTCATGAAATACCTTGTATTTGTATCGGCGACTAATCAATTTACTAAAAGCCCTTTTTGCTCTACGTTGATATCGAATATGTGAAAAGATACGTAGAAGTCTTTATAAAACCCAATGAGTTTTCACTCAACCAAATGAATCACATCTCAGTGTATTTCTACAATTTTTGTAATATAAAGGCTCCTCGAGGCGTAATTTCGATCATCTTTTCTCCCCATCTCAAAAGCTATTCAGAGCATTCGTACTTAGCTATTACTTTACAATATAAAACGAGGGAATTATTCATCAGTTTGTCACTTCCAGTTGAATCACAAGCTTTTACTTTTCATTCGTTTCCCTTATAATATTATCCGAAAATACAAGTTATCGTGAACTTTAGTATGGAAAAGAGAATGTAAGAGAAAGGTCATTTTAATATACCGAATTACTTTATTTTGCTTAAAGAGTTCATAGCACCGTAGACGGCGACGTATCCTTCCGAAGGTCGCGTTCTGCAACTTGTTCTTCGGAAGTGGGAGCCAGTTAGCGGGAAGCGCATGAATCAGAAGGCTGACACCGACGAAGTCCCGGAATCGGGTGAGTACATCGCACTCTCTCCAAGCTGTACCCGGCCTCTACCAGGAGTCAGAAGAGTGGGGTGCATCCGCCCATGACGTCAAGAGGGAATTTCGATCATGTTGTGTATGGCAATGGAATTTAGGTGTTGGAATGGAACAAACAACGGTATGGTTGAATGATGGTAAGTCCCTAAACGCAGAAACAAACTGGATCCTAACCTATGGTGGAATTATTCTGTAGGTTGTTGCTTTGAGGTGAGTCACAACAAGTTTTAACTTAATATTTTCCAAAAATACAAGTTATCGTGAACTTTAGTATGGAAAAGAGAACGTAATTATGGGAAACATGTAAGCTTCGGTAATCATGTATCTTGAAATTAGCGTTTCTACAAACATATATCATTTATATTTCGAAATGTTAGTTGAAACATTTATTTTTTGATGAAATGATTACCGAAATCTACTCGTTACCAATAATTACATTCTTTTCCATACTACAGCTTACGATAACTTGTATTTTTGGAAAACGTTAAAAATGAAACGAATAAACTATTGAAACTTGTAACTCAACTCGAAGCTACACCCTGCGGAACAGATGCCTCTATGATTTATAATTATTATTTTATTATTATTATTACTTCTTATGACACCTGCGCAGTATCGCATCCGCAAATTTGATTTCAATCATTTTTTTTCTCTTCGATTTGCAGGAATATGAAATTTTGTATGACTAATTAGTGGTTTCTGAGCAGATATCAAAACCATTGTTTTTTTTTAATATTCTCATAGGCACATGAGGATTTTGTGTTGTGTTGACGAGTGAAATGTTTATTTGCTGTGAAGACATGATTTTACAGTTGGGATTCTCATGTCGTTGTGTGTAATGTGATTCAAAATAAATCAAGGAGCATATACAATTTTTCTTAGAATTTTGGCTTGAGTCGTATATATCTTGTGTATATGAACGTGTCTTGCTGGACCCCAAAGTTCTGCTCTATGTATCCAAATAGTTCTTAGTATAATGTTGTAAATTAATCGTTTGTTTTGTGAGTCAAGGTGAAGATCTGTAATCTAGAAGATGTGATGATTGTTTGTAGCGTCTTGTCAGCTCTTGTCTTTTTAATTTGATGCGTATGTTCCATGTAAGTATTTTGTCCTAGCATAGTCCGAAATAACGTACATAATTTTAGAAGGTACATAATGGCATGGATGAAGAAAAGTAGAGAAACAACCCAGTGGTAGCACTGAAATAACAAATTCAACATGAAAGGTCACAAAGCCATTCTCTTTTCAGACACTTCGAAGGATTATCGGGAATTGAAGAGGCAGCTAGGTTTGAGCAGGAATAAAACTTTTCATGAGAGGACTGATATCGAGTTATGGCAAATCGGCAACAAAAGGTACATTGAGGTCATTAAGGATGATTCTATTGCTATACGTTAATTCAATATATAAAACAAAACTGTTTAGATTTTTAATTGTATAATTTGACGTTTATTTACTTTCCCTCAAGAACTTGTTGACGAGACCTGGCCTAGATCAGCCCACGCTATGTGTCACGCTCTTGTTTCATTATTTGATGAATGATAAAGTAATTTATCAGAACGCCTACTTCACACTCGACATTTACTTTGATTTACATTACTATGTACTGAAACCCCTTATTTATTTATTTTTTACAGCATATACTTTAAAGTTTTCCGGAGGAATTAATAATATCCTCGGATTCTCTTCTGAAAGGCGAGTATGACCAGGAGGTAATTTTACCATTATCCCCCCCAATTATTCGAATTTATTCAACTTAATGAAAGTCGTTCATGGTCCAGACGTTTGTATTTAGTTCACCGGTTAATATTATAAAAACAATAACAATAAATTATTAGAAAAAAAAGAAGAGATTCTCAGAATTCATTTGTTTAAGAAACCCTGCTTTTATATCTTCAAGTACATTCTAGTAAAGCACACTATGGTAGGAAACATCAAATGTTTCAAACAAACTGATCATTCACGTTTCATCTTTTTTCTATCATATTTTATTAAACATTTCCAACATATTGAAGAATTTAACACCACTTCCGAAATAATGTGACGAATAATATATGAGTAATCGAAATTAATCATTTCCTTCGTGGACATTTCGTTTATTATTAGCACTTAACGCTTAAATTAATGCACAAATACTTTGTTGCTGTCTGAAAATTTAGAAAACAACGTGCGCCGAAGACTCCTACGGTTCGGGCGCGCATAGAGAAGCCACGCCCTTTTCCCCACTGCCTAGCTCGCTTCACTCGTATTTTATATCGTATGACCTAGTTTCTTTGCGTATATATTTTGCGTTCTCTTAGAGTTATTATTGTTGTTTTGCGTTCAATTCGACTACCCTTGGACATTATTTTGGACCAGTTATTGTTATTGCGTTTTATGCTCGGCTTTCTTCTGATACTGTTTCGGATTTTACAGTTATTAGACCCTGGAATGGCTAGCTCCCAACAGGACTCACTCTACTACACTTCCCCAGCCCCACCTCCGTATTCGCAAAAAGTTCTTTCCTAAATTGTCAGACTATATTATTCTATTATTGCAGTTTGGACTCATTTGAGTTCTAGGTATGTAAGTTGGCCTCCTACACACCACAATGATTACAAAGATGAAAAACATTGCGTTTGTAATAAATACCCAATATTTGTGAGAGCGTACTGAAGAATGGATTATGATAAAGAGGGAAGTAAATGGGATAGTGTTAACTCATCTTTAGAACATGTTTCTAATAGAAAAGAAACATGTTCTTAATATTAAAAAGATATTTTAAAATAAATATAAGACTAAATCATCCTTTATAATGGATAATAAATCATCGCCATTGGTAGCTATAAGATGATTCTAAGACGCTATAAAACATCGGCCGAGGAGTATCAAGAGGTTGAAGTAAGTTGTATATTTCGACTGACAATTATTAACTAACTAACTAATTCGGCCCAACAACCCAGTGATGAGTCCTGGCCTCCACCAGCAGCTTCCGGCAATCGTCGCGGCTCTGACCAGCTGCCATCCAGTTGCGCACACCAAGGATGTTCCCTGCATCAGCCACCAAATCCGTCACTCCACCTAAGCCTGGGTCTTCCTCGTCTTCTTGTCCTGTGTAGGGGCTCTGTCAGAAGTTTCCTGGGCAAATCTTCCTCACTCATGGGAGCCACATGCCCTGCCCACCGCAATCGGTCCAGTTTTATGACCTGGACTATATTCGGTTCATTGAATACGTCATATAGATCCTGGTTCTTGCGTCTCCTCAAGTTTCCATCCACCAGCACTCCTTCAAATATCCTGCGAAGGATTTTCCGTTCAAACAGGAGGTCTTGTTCGCAGGCCTTGGTTGTTATCCAGGTTTCCGAGCCATACATCAGGACAGGACGAATGATGGTCATGTACAGGTGCAACTTTGTTTGCCGAGAGAGTATGCTGCCACCAAGCTGTTTCCTCAGACCAAAGTAGCACCGGTTGGCAGAGACAATTCTTCTTCTTATTTCGACATCTACTTGGTTACTCTGGGTCACCGTTGAGCCTAAATATACAAAATCGGTGACCTGTTCAAACATGTATTCCCCAAAGGCCACCATCTAACCCCGCCTGGGTGTATATTCTTTCACCAAGTACTTGGTCTTTACCTGGTTCACGTCGAGCCCAAGTATCCTCGCAGGACCCACCAGCGCCAAGAATGCCTCCCCGACAGCCTGTAGAGAGCGAATGATTCAATTATTAAATGTGAAAATGGATCGCTAACTGCAAATAGGCAACTTTTCCATTTTCCTATGTTTTACAAAAATGAGATCTTGTGCAACGAGTTTCTTTTTTATCGCATATATCATCCGTCCGGTGCTGCTACCTATCGGTTTAGACCGAAGGGATTTTGAAGCCATAAATTACCATCTGTAAATTATTTTGTGGCGAACTATCTGTCGTCTTGTGTAGATGCATAACTTACGTCAATTTAGTTTTTTTATTTGGCCAAGAAGTAGCTAAAATTTTGATGATATTAACATTCTTACTTTTGCGGCTCAGCGGTAAGCATCCTACGGTAATTAGTAAACAGTAATGCAAATAATTTTTGTTTTTTTCTTAATTGTTTTTAGTGGTGTTATTTTATGCTATGCTTGGTTATGTTATGTTTCGTTGATGAAGTAATACAAGTTCGTTTTATTAAGACTTATTTTGTTTTTTTTATTTATTCATTCCTAAAACCTACAAACCTAGTCACGTTAGTCCTAAACTAGTTCCCTATCTAAAGTGAACAAAATTTTGAAGGCATTGTCAATACTGTGCTATTTCGCTGACAAGTGTCCTTTTTGTAATAAACGATGCTTTCTGTCTCTGGCAAACGATAACAGTTTTAAAAAGCAAAATCTCACTGCAGTTAGCGATCCAAATATGAGTTCTGTCGATAGATTAAACGAGTGAGTTATGGCATTAATTTATCGAATCGAATAAAGGATTTTCAAGAGGCAGTTGTATTAGTTACAAAGGCAGACAGTACACTAAGAATGGCGCCTACTCTCCAATAAGGCTCTCCAACAGCCAGCGTTGCAACCTGCCTCCAAATGAGTCTCATTATCTTGTTCCAACTCACCATTTGGATCGAATCAACACGTCTTGCTATTTTATGTTTGTAATAAATATGGGGGAACCCCATTTTCTGTTAAATTAATTACAAGAAACGTCTAATGTGAAATGGCACTGAAAATAATCGTTATATAAACTGTAGTGTTCAATCGAATTGCTTCCCAAAAAGACGTTTTTTTCAGCCTCATTTTATCACCTATTTTAGGTAATTGCCGTGGTGTAGTAGTTCCCCCCAAAAAACTACTTTTTAAAGGGAGTAAAAATCCTTGGTTATGCCATCCTTCATAAAATAAAATATATTCCCAAGCTTGTGCTGTCAGGTACTCGTTAAAGATCCCTATCCTATTTATACTTGGATATGAAAATTAAGGACTCCCGCTGTAGCATCTAATGAGGCATGGTGGCATAAAGAGATATTAAATGAAATAAATAAATCACATATTTTAATTTAGCCTTCTCCAGTTGTTGTCTTGTAACCTCCACTTTGCTTCAGTGTGTGTTGCTGGAGGTGGGATGCTGTGAATGAGATGCTGAGGCTAAGAATATGAGACATGCTGTGTTTTGTCTTGAAAATTTTTTTCCACTTTCCTTCTGACTAAATGAGACCTATACAAAAAAAAAAAAACACTACTACCCATGGAGGGTCTTGGGTTCAGTACATTCTAGAATCTGTACTGTTTCTTTGAGTACGGAAGTGTAGGGAGGTGATTTGTCCTAGATCACGCTGAACCGCCTGATTTTCCCCCTTATTTTGGGTACCCACATTGTAGAGGCAAGGTCAGTCCCAGGCTGCTAACAGATTAAATAAAATCTGCCACAGCCAGATTTAAACCCAGGACCTTCGGCCGGGCAACTTAGCGCTCTTCCACAGAGCCACTCCGCTCTCAAATGGTACCTAGATTGCCGAAATTCGAAAAATTGAAATAACAAAAACAAAAGATTTGATATTTTCATAAATACTCTAGGATTCATTAATGAAGCTTTCCACATACATATTAAATAATTCCGTTGGGTTAAAATAAAATTACAATTTGCTATAGTTTTGACTCGAGAACTATATGCAGAAGTAATTATTAATTATATTTATAAAAAAACATCCAGTTGTGTGAATATTAACTGCTATGATGGAATTATGATAAAATTTTAGCAGCATTTAAAATTAGATTTTTTTGTTCTACTAATGAGAAGGGAGTACGATCAGGAGAGCGAAACACCTAGATAACTATAAACTTATTTCATTCGGCTCAAGCTGCTGTCCTTCATCAGGGTTTGGCACAATAACTTAACTGACAATTTGAAATCAGATATCCATCTAATCTAGAGCCATAATGCTCTAGCAGACCATGGTTCCTGTTAAGACCTTCCAGACATTCCTATCCTCCTCACACCAACTTATCTGGTATGATTGTCAACATTACCCCTCCTCCTGACCATAGGTCTTCTGGCATTTCGACATCCAGGTAGTACTCAGACAAAATCTGTTATGGGGTCATTCATTTCATCTGCCATACTGGCTCACATGGCATTGTTTTGAGCCAGCCCCTTTTATTAAATTTAATTCAATATTTTTGGAATTCATTAATCTATCATACATTTAACTATAAGCTTTTAGTTAAATGTATGACAGATATTTTTATTTGTTTGCATCCCTATTCGCTGTTTAAGAAGGTGAGCTATGAAGTCCCCTTATAATGTTGCACCCTCCTTTTGGGAGCGAACTTCTCCAGACCAGATCTTGAATCCAAATATTTATGCCCATATTTAAATAAACAAATATAAATGTAGTACACATACAAAAACTGAAAATGTTTGTCTTCAATTGATATTTTATTTCTTACATTGGGTAGTATAAAGACTTTGTATGTCATTACCCTGTAAATACCACAAAGATTTTGAAAAAATAAAATAAATGAAGTAATAATATAAATAGCATTCTTAAAGAAACAACATTAATGATGGAAATATAAAAAGAAATATGTGACCAAATGAATGGTTCAAGAATAGAGGACTTAGAGAAAAAAGGGTTCATTAGAAAATAAATATGAACGTGCAATGTGAAATCATATTTTAACTTACCTATGTTCAATTATTGCTTTGAAATAAATAATATTCAGGCTTCAGAAGATAAGTGAGGTTGAAAATTTCATTGGACTGCTGTTCTAACCATTTTCTATTTTATAAAAATATATTAATGTTTTAAAGGAGCGGAGTGGCTAAGTGGTAGAGCACTGAGTTGCCATGCCGGAAATCCTGGTTCAAATCCCCCTGCAGGCCATGACTTTTATTTAGCCTGTTTGCAGCGGGAGATGGATCATATAAGATCTAGGACCCTCCTGGGGTTCATCCAGCCTCTATAAAACGTTAGAAAAACAGGGTACCCAAAATAAGGGGGAAAAATCTGGCGGTCGAGCGAGACCTAGGACAGTCACCTCCTTGTAGAACATAGTACAGTCTCTACCATGTACTGAATCCCAGACCCATTCACGGTTTTTCATCCCAGACACATAGTGGTAAAGGTTTTTTTTTGTTAATGTTTTAAGTCTCATTTGAATTGATGTATATAGAAAGAACAGCATATATTTTATACTTGTATTTAATTTAAGTAGTTTTAAATAATTGGCTACCAGTCCTTTTTACTGCAAAAGATGAATTAAAACTTAAATTTATAGTATAAAATAAATTAAATTTACTAACTTAATTTTAACATTTTATCTGAACCTTAGGATAAATTCAGATATACTAATAATAAGAAATTCCTTTCAATATCTAGTAATCCTCTGTTGGTTCTATTTAGTAATTAGTAAAAAGAAGTCTCGCAGATTTTTTTTTTATACTTTTTTATTTATTTATTGATATTTACAACTTCTTTCAATAATACATCAAATAAATAGGCTAAGCGATACATAATGACATATGAAAATGACAAGTAGAGAAACTACCCACTGGTAGTACTCAAATCACAAGTGCAACTAAGAAGGTCACGGGGTCATCTTCTTTGCCTCGGAGGATTATCGGGAATTGAAGAGGAAGCTAGGTTTGAAACTAGAGGGTTTGAGTGGAAATGAAGTTTGTTATGAAAGGATAGATAGCGCGTTCGGGCCAAATCAGCTACAAATGGGACACTAAGGTCATTATGGATGACTTTATTCTTAACAAAATAAGGAGCATTGAGGATTTTAAGAAGGATTTTGGATTGTAGGGATTGGATACGAGAGGAATTCGATGGCTTAGTGGAACCCCAAAGCTCTATTCTGCAAGTCCAAATAGGTCGTATGATGGTCATGTAGATGAATCTTTTGTAATTATTTGTGAGCTTAGAGCGTTTGTCTAGTAAGTGTTGAAGTAGCCTGAAACGTCGAGTGGTTTCTGGTCTTTTCAGTCTTGTATGAGGACTTTTTCATACTTGATTCTAGAATCTGGAAATTTCAATAAAGAAATATTAATGTAAAAAATTCCACTGATTCCATACCTAAAAATATATTTTGTCTAGTTACCTTACATATCTTGCCCATGTTGCATCTTATTGGGATAACAGTTGAGAATAAAAACTATCAACCTATGTTTTCTGGAAAATGTCATGGAAATTATCAGAATAATCGTACATTTGAAAACTATCGGAAAAATCTTTTCAGTGACCATCACATCTGAAGAAAACCCATCATTTTTTTTTTCAAAGATTGCCATATTCTGATGATCAGTATCAGAGTGTGGAGTCATCTACTATAGAAAATTTTAACATATTTTAGCAAACTTACAAAATTCTACCCACAAAATTTAATATTTAATTAAAATATTCATTAAAATCATTATCATTTTTCATTGTTAAGTCTTGCGGTTTCCCCAACAATAAGTATGATAATTAACCTATAATGCAGGAATTGCAAAACGAGGGCCACTTGCCTTGAATATTTTTAAAGCCCAATAAAATCATCAAACTTTTACAAAATATATTTTTCATAATAATGGCCAAAGTAGTAACAACCAAAGTATTAAAATTTCATTGTTGGCATCCATATAATCAAAAAAAAATTTTTTTACATAAAAATATTTATTTAAAAAATTATACAAATGGCCATTTGGCACATACTGTATTTTCCACCTTCTTTTGAAAACCTACCCTAAGGGATTCTCATGGAAGTGTGTATTGAGAAACCTCCCTCTGAAGGGACTCCTAGGTGGTTTATCTCTTGGTAGTAGATCCCTGCTCCAGAGACATTTCAGTCTCCTTGTCAGATTTTGTAGTAATGTGTCTGTCAGTAATGATTGTTTCAGTAAGTTTGGGTGTCCAACAAGTGAGACATGAAATTGTTTGTAGTTTTTCTTGATTGTCTCAGTCAGATATGCTGAGATTTTTGTGCAATTATTTGTTAGTTATATAAAAGGTGCAATGTGTAATATAGCGAAGGAATTTTGATTTAAAAATTTGAATAATCTGTAAGTGAAATTTTTTGCATGAGCCCCACACCGGTGAGGTCCATATGGATAGGTCCATATCAGCTTAAGTAGCATGCTGTATAATAATTTTGTTAGTTAGTGATTGTTTATTTTTGTAGTAAAGTAGTCGTCTTAGGAGTGAGAGTCAGTGATTCAACCTTTATAAAAAATTAACTGTCAAAATTATCAGAATGAATCATTATATGACAATTTGGATTAGGTATTATTATTATTATTTTTATATCTATATTTACATGTAAAACTATTGGTAAACACATTATATTTCAATTGTTCTCTTCCAAAATGTATAAAGAAATTCTAAATTATTTTTAGAACCCCACAAGATTATTTGCGTTCGCCACCCCTGTTGTAGAGGCTATTAGAGCCAACAACCTCATTAAAAGTATTAAACCCATTTTTAATGTTTAATCGTTGTTTATAATTCACATGTAGTAATAGATAGAGGCTGTGGAAAAAAATTCAATATAACAAATTTTTATTTTATTACATAATAAATTATCAGTTCAACAATACCTATATAAATAACATTTTAATATATAATTGACACTACATAAATATATTCATTTCGGTACCCTCAGCCTAATTATTATGTAATAAGCTATAAACAAATTTATTGTTTTTTAAAGACAGATTATATTGTTTAACATAAATATATATGATCAGTTTGAAAAAGAAGCTATATTTGATTTATTGTTCCATTTGTTCAACTGCTTTTTCGGTTTTTTTGTCTTTCTCATTAGTAACTGCAGGTTGTTTTGTTTGAACTATGGGAATACTTCTTCCTTCTACTTCTGGTGTAGGCTGTAAGAAAGAAGATATCATTAATAGAAATTATAATATAAATAAATACGAGTATAAAAAACTGGAAATAAAATCAAGAAGTTTGAACAATGTGTTAATGAATTTGTAAATAAGACTCATTTACCTTCTTCTTGGCTTTGAGGGTCAGCACACCATCAGAAGACAAGTTAGATTCAATGGCTTCCTGATCTACATCCTTGGGAATCTTGTACCGTCTGGTAAACTGACGAGAGATAAAACCATGTTCATCGGTTCTCTCTTCATGTTTTCCTTCGATGACTAAATGATCATCGACTACTTTGACTTTAAGTTCATCTGGCTTGAACTGCTGAACATCCAAGTTTATTTTGAACTCAGTCTTATCTGATGAGATTGTGGAAATTCCGGAATCACCCAGAGCCATGCTTCTCCATGGTCTCAAATAACCACAACGCATCGGAGACATCTGAAATCCAAAGTACAAGTTGAATAACTTTTATATTTTAAGAATTGTTAGCATAAACAATTTTTAAAATATATGTTTAAATGTATTTAAAATTTTAAAAATAAGAAAAATACTTAAATATTAATTTTGAAAGATTAAACTAAAAAACAAATTTAATGCATAAGTATAGTAAATAAAACTAAATTAAATGACAATGTATTATGATATTTTTTAGATATTTGAGTTCTTGATACTTGAAATAGACTAATCATATTGTGAGCCTGGATAATGAAGAAATTCTTATAACTAAATAAGCCATGTGCAAGTAAGTTGAACCCCAAAGTAAATCTCTGAGGAGTCAGAGAAGTAAGTGGGATGATTTATTTGGGCCCAACTTTTATGAATTGGGCTTTGACAAATGTCTCAGCCTGTATAAAATGGATACCCTGAATAACTTAAACCTGAGGGTTGAGCATAGTCTTGGCCAAATCACAACCTTGCACAACTGTTAACCTGGAATCTGTATGTTCCCTACCATATAATCAAACCTAAATCCTTTATGAGCTGTAGTTACAGATACAATATTAAAATGTGTAAGTAAAATTTGATATTTATTTAGCAATTTTTCAGTACAATTATTTATTTAAATAAAAAGTCTTTTTATGGCTTCAAAACAATGATGTTTATTTTTAATGTACTTCAGAATAAATGACACCCAATATGGCCAATAGAAATAGTATGAAGTTGAAGAAGGCAAAAGTGTAATTTTTAATAAATATACGAAAATGTATCAAACATTAAACTTTTTTAATATCAATTATAATTTGTTAAAAATCAATTATTAATTTAGTATAATTCATTTTTAAGTTAGATCTATACTTAATAGTCCCGTTTTCATAAATAAGAGAAACTAAATGAGGTATAATGGCATGAATACACAAAAACCTTCAGAAATAATTTCCAAGACATTACTTCAACACTTATAAAATAGTTTTCAAAATAAAACAAAATTTTAAAAAATAGAAATTTGATAACTATTTTGCTTTACCATGCAATCAGTTTTGGCGTAGATGCGCAATTCAACATTTGACAAAAAGATTCAATATACTCTCTTGTTGGAATAAAAATACGGATATTCAGTGGTCTACCATCCATCTAACCCAGACAGTTTAAATCCCAAGGCTGTATATTTTTACTTACCAACATCTGGTTCAAAGGACGAACTGCCTCATCACTAAGCAGTCCAAGACCAAAATTCTGGTCGTAGAGAGAGCGATGAGGTCTTTCCTCCATCATCTCATTAACCAACGGCCACAGTAGAGACATCTGTCAAAAGGAAAAGCCAAGCTTATTAGTTCAAGTCGAGCTAAAGTTATTAACTTAGCATACTGACTACACCTATATATGGAAAATATAGTGTAATATCAACAAACCCACGTGTATGAAAATAAATACTGAAATGAATGATTTTGGCGCTATAAAACCTGGCCCAGTTGTATGAAGATATGAGGGGTCCAGTTTTTAATTATTAATTTTTAAACCCTAGAGATAGATAGTTAACAGCTAATAAAGTGTCCATAGATGGTTGAAATATAATGAAGAATTTCGATCATTTGAAATTGATATAGGGACTAAAGATTTTTATTATACTTAGATTAAT
Organism: Troilus luridus; assembly: GCA_964056705.1. Classification (NCBI taxonomy): domain Eukaryota; kingdom Metazoa; phylum Arthropoda; class Insecta; order Hemiptera; family Pentatomidae; genus Troilus; species Troilus luridus. The sequence continues at coordinate 94,620,108 of OZ057414.1, read as the reverse complement.
ATTATATATACTAAACAAAAACATAATTCTTGCAATGAATTTTATAAGATGCCAATTTAGTTAGAGACATGCACTTAGCAAGGAAAAATTAATATGTGGAGCCTCCATTATGCTTAAGATATCATAAAATTAAATTAAAATGAGATAACAAAACATTAAAAGGTAAATAGTGTTTATCAAGTTCAATTCATTGCAAATAACTAAGTTCTCTCATAAATCCTTTTTTTATAAGTTTATGTGCCGCGAATATGATTCTCTGCTCTTCAACCCTAAATTGTATATTACTAATTTCACACGATACTATCGTCTAATTCATATTTTAAGCTATTCAAACTATTCATTTACAATTATTTGGAAAGATGAAGTGGTTAATTACGATAACCACTAATTACGATAAATATAAATTATCTTTTTTTCAAAACTTGGGGTTTTAATACAATGATTGTGTGAAGATCGATCTCTTTGTTTTGTTTATCGCCCTTGTGTACTTCTGTTATAGCTAAAGTGGCGGGCGATCGATCTGTTTTTTAAACGCAAAATTATTACTAACGGAAACATCTGAATGTTGAACAATATTAATTAATTACTGTTGGATTTTAAACAAGTTTTTGAATAGGCAGAGCATATATTATTTTTGAAAATCTAATATCAAATACATCAACCATTGACGAATTCACGTTAAAAAGATTATACAAAAAGTCTGAGAAATCAATATTTGGCTTTGTCAATTTCAACACTACATTAAAGTTAAAAAAATCATCAAATAATTCGTTCACAGTAGCAAAATGATGCAGCAAGGTTTTTTTTATTTTAAAACTAGTAATTGTATTTTTTTAGAATTCTTTAAACTTTATAATTTTTTTAGGCAACGGTGTTAAAAACAGTCATGATAAAAATAAAATGAAAAATACACGAGATGACCTTAATTCATCAAAGAATGTAAATTTTAGAAAAATCATAGTTTGTACATCCCATGAGCTATTTAATAATAATAAAGATATCATTGTAATAAGTCTTAAATGTAGGCGTGATAATGATTAAAATTTAAAGTTTTAAATAAATTTGTAAAATAAAAGAAGATAAACATCTATTAATTGTTAAAAAGAAAAAAATACAGATTAAATCAATTTTGATTTAGTCTCCATTGATTAATTTTTAATTTTTCTGATTTTGATGCAGGGTTGTCGAGGAATTCGTCTTGAAATATGCATAGATGAAAACTAATTGACCAAAAAATTGGTATTGACAAAAATTAAACAATCGTAAAATATCGGCAAGATATATGTAACAGATTAAAATTTAGGACTGTTTTAATATTGATTTAATATATTTCTATTTATTAACTATATTTTTTGATAATTTTAATAAATTTCTTAAAAAAATAAAATATTTATGACAAAATCTTAATTAGACTGTGACCGGGTTTGTAAGATTTAGATTTTTAAGGCCTTTTGAAGAAGAAAAAAAAATCCATATATAATAGAAACCAAGTTGTATTACTTCATCTATGTGACAAATCGATTTTTTTTTTTGTAGTTAAGATCTACGTAACGTAACATAACCTATCATAGCACCAATTAAAATTAAATAAGAAATAATTATTCTTAAAAAACAAAAAAATATATTAAATATTATTCATTAATCAACACAGTATGTTTACCGCTGAGCCGCAAAAAAAAAAAAAAAAAAAAAATGAAAGTAGCTTAAAAACATACTAAAACATCCTTTAATAGGAAATAAAACTTAAAAGATAGAAATAATTTTAAAATAAGATTTGAGTGAAGAAGAAAAAAATCATTTTATCCATGCTCGGAGTGCCAGTAGGTGACATCCTGGCTAATGTTAATAATTTAAATTTACAACTTAGGAATTTTAAATAATTCAGACTATAATTAATTTAGAAATTCAAAAAAGAACACAGTTATTCCTAAGTTTTGAGTTTTCACTTCTCTCGGTAGTCCTCATGCCTGCTTATTTAAATTGTTTTTGTTCAACTTAACTTTATAATTTTACTTTGCGCATTAAAATTTGAAAAGTTACAAATTAATCAATGGATAATAAATCAAAATTGATTTAAGTTAAATACTTTCTTCAACATTTTCAATCTAAATTCCTTTTTTTCTTTTTAACAATTAATAGATTGTTTATCTTATTTCATTTTTAAAATTTATTTAAAACTATAATTTGTTTTTCCATCACTCTATTCTTAATTTAAACATATTGAAAATTATTAATCAGTTTGTTGTTTATGTTCAATTTTTTTGTTAACACTGAGGACATGTATTAAATTAAGTTCTAGAGATAATACTAATATAAATGAATCCGATAATAATTTAAACTTTAAATATTTATTATGGCTTACCATATTGATTGTAGATAGTGCTTGATGCAATCGCTTCCTTGTGCGGTGATCAACTGACAGCTCTCCTCACTGAAGTCCGCCCTTTTATAGGCTCCGGTGTTGACTCGAACATTCTGGATCAGGAAGAGCACTTCGCTCCCTGCAATGGTCCTCGTTATTGTGTAAACTTCCCCTAATTCTAAGGACTTTTAGGGGTAGAAAAACGATCGTTACAGCTTTGAGAAAATAGCCATTGATATGTAGTCATAGAAATATTTCAATGCTCAGAAATCGCTTGTTACAGCAGTATAAAAAACTTCCAAAACAACCTGTTGAAGTTTTAAAATCCAATTTTTTGTTTAATATATTATATTATACATTGTAACCTGGATGATTAGTATTGTAGCATATGCAGAAAAAAAATATTCTTTTTTTAGTTCAAAGAGAGCAGAATTTTCTAAACTCATAGATTTGAAAGACTACAAGTTTCTAACGATTTTGAGACTGAAAAAAGTAATGTAACAAATGCTTCATGATAAAAAAAATGAATAATTTGTTATTTTAAAATTACTATCAATAGTTTCAATTACATAAAATTAATATTTTTCAACATAATAATTAGTTTCGAATTAAGCTTTCCTTAGAGATTTTTTTTTCATTATTAATTATACTTTTCCATAAAAAAAAATATCATTTTGTGATTTTTAACATTCCTTAATGTTTTATAAATATATTTTAATGTCATCAGATTATTACGTAGCATTTCTTCAATAATTTATTATTCCATAGTATTCTGCTGTATTTTTAGTAATTTTTGTTACTTTTATTCACTATTGTGTATGATGCTTTATGTTTTATTATTAACTGTATGATGTATTATACAACTAATAATAAACTAGAACATCAAAAAATAATGATCCAAAATCATTATATGCACACGTTTTGACGAATTAAAATTCTGAATCTAAAACCTAATCGGCTTATTTATTTTTTTAATTTTATCAAGTCAAACATAAGTTACAAACCAGCATGTATGGTAAATTTTGCATTATCTTCCTGAGATATGTTTCATTACAATTTACTTTTATTAAGTTTCCATAGGAGGTATATTAATTAGCCTTTGATGGAATACTTTTAACATGTGAACTAAACTTTAATTTTGTTTATTTTAAACTTATATTATATTTTTTATAACAAGTTTTTTATGGGTAGCAAGCATGGGTATGTAAAAGTGATCATAATAAGTAGTTACCATTTAACTAGAATTATTCGTAAATGTAAAGTTTACATTTCAGAGTGTTTTTCGTCTATTAATATACGAAAAAATACATACCTATTTGATTACGTATAAAACATTAGAATATATTATTTGGTTATCTTTCACATAATATAGAATAATAAGTTATTTAATGACTTTTATGTTCATAAAATCTATTGGATATGATTTTTTTTTCATAAGCATTTTAACGGACATAGCCTGTTATACAAAATACATTTTTGATTACGTATCACAAATTTAGAAAGATATATTATTTGGTTATCTTTCACTTAATACAGAATAATAAGTTGTTTTAATTGTTTATGTTCATAAAATCTGTTGGCTATGATTTTTTTGTCATAACCATTTTAACGGGTATTACCTTTTATCAAATATACATAGTTCTTAATTTATTAATAAATATCTTTACAACTTGATTTACAAAATTATTGTTACTTTACTGAAATTAAATATTAAATCTGTTTGTATTGTGTTTTGCCACCACCCGATTTTTTTTTTTTTTTCCTTACTCTCCTAATTTATTTATTTACAATACAAAAACAAAATACAAACATATAACATATATTGTGGAGGTACGGAGTACTCCTGAGTCACGACTTCAACTAAAGATACCAAAAAAAAAACTTAAATGAATTCAAATAAATAAAAAAAACCATCCCACCCGATTCTTAAAGTTAGACGTATTTATAAAAATATTATTCATTTTCAGTAAACGAGACTTCACGATATTTCGTAAGAATTCAATTTGAACTTGGAAGATCTTATTAATTTAATACTAAATTGAATTATTTCACCCCTTGGAAAACAGTTTTTTTTCTTACTTTTGAATTACATTTTTCATTTAAATTTTTGTTAAAGAGCCAAAATGTATTCAGAGATAGTCGCATAAAACCAACTTATTTAAATCACAACCATTTAAGAATTAAATTGAATTTTTTGAAGGATATTTTTATGAATGTCTTACATCATTTATTGAAATTCAGATAATTATGTATAAATTAAAAAAAAGAACATTAACTACCGCGTGAACTTTGTTACAGCTCACCTCAGGTAAATAAAGATAATAATATTCGGAAGTATGAGGGTTCACAGTTTAATGCAATATTGCCCTCTGTGATATTTAACAATAAATCGGATCTAACAGCAACAAATATTGGAATAAACTTTGTCCTATAATCCTCAATTATTTATTCTATGAATTAAACACTTATTAAAAATATTTTAAATGGAAACGTGTAATATTCGGTACCGACGTCTACTCGTTTGCAATGAAGTAACATATGTCTTTCAGTATTTTATTGAATAAGCAAAAAATGCGAGAAAATTAAGCCTTAAAAAATACATTAGTACATCAGATAAAATAGTTTAATCAATTTTTTTTAAATAAATAAAATTGTTTAGATTTTATGAGGTTTCTGATTTTGACGGAGTCTTTTTTATTTTTGAAATTTCAATTAACTTCGATACTTGCAACTCAATTAAGAATTACAGGAAGCAGATACAGTCGAATTGGATAATGAACCGGAAAGATAATTGTTCTATTAGCGGATAAATAACAGCAATTACAATATCTCCTATATAATAATAAAAAAATGGAAAATCTAATTCGTGTATTTATTTTTTAAAATTATCTTGACTAAATTTCATGATCAAATGTATGGTTTAATGGTGAAATAATCATATAACCAGAATCGAAAAACCATTCCTTCTTGAAAAAAACAGGCGTTAAATCAAATTATTTAAATTTAAAAAACTATCGACAACAAGTTCAAGCAACCAGGGTTTAATAATCAGAGCGACAATAAACCAAAAGTTTATTCAAATATTTTATTTACATCAAAACTAATGCTTCAGGGTACGAATATATAAAAAAAAAAAAAAGATTATACATTTGTTTATTATTTATAATAAGTTATATTTTAAAAAATATAAATAGAATTGTATAGAAATTATATTTATTCTGGGATAAATATATATATGGGACTCATCAGAATGAAGATGATAAACGCATCCGAATTTTTTTTCATGGGGGGCATTTGATAAGAAGGAACGTTATCATAAACGTCTATAATCGGCAAATACAATCCAATGCTTTGTTATTTCGATTTATTTGATTTGTTTTTGTGGCTAGTGTTGTTACAAAAAAAGCTTATTGCAAAAGCCTTTCTTAAAGTAAAAACGTATGTTATGAAAATGATTCTTTTCATGTGGGTACTTGTGTATTAGCCGGAGACTGTTATCCGCCATCTATTTTTATTCTTAATAGATGCAGTACAATAAGAAAAGAGCGAAATATAACAGCCACAATCTGAATGAAACATTAGAACTTCTTTTGTTCCGTCTCGACGAAGGCCCCCTCACTCTTGGTGTCATGAATATTATCCCAGCCTAATTACTTGCCAGTTATCAAGCATTATCATGTTTGATTTTACATACAGTAATTCTATATCAGCCGCCCTGGTGAATACGTGGTTAAGTTGATTTTTGTCCATAGAGAGTTAAATGTATTGAGGGAAGCGAAATCGAAGCGAATGACTACAAGAGCCCAGATATTTTAAGCGTAATAAAAGTAGGCCGGCTTCGATGGGCAGGTCATACAATTAGAATGACCCAGGATGAGATTCCTAAAATGGTCCTAGACGAAAGGATTTATGGGACAAGAAGAGTGGGAAGGCCTCGGCTCCGATCGATGGAGTGGCGGCGGATGCCAGGTCCATCTTGGGAATCCGCAATTGGAGAGCAGTGGCAACCAATAGAGAAGACTGGCGAAACAAGATGCAGGAGGCCTTGACTCTACAGGAGTTGTAGCGCCACGAATGATGATGATGATGATGAAATCGTGTCATTTTCGTAGCTTTTGGCTAAAAATGCTTCAGGCCAATGCCTGACTTTAATATTTATCAATTCTGAGAATAACATGATTCTGGCTTTAGTTCTGAGGAACTAATAACTTCATTTTGAGTATCAATAATTGGTTATTTCCATTTTGTAGAAAGTTTTATACTATTAATTCTTATAAACTCAAACACTTTTGGATTAATCCAGATATGCTAAACATCTAATCCAGCAAATTAGGAATTTGAGTCAACCTCTATAGTAAAATATTTCTCAATGGAGGATTGACATTGAGCAAAAACTAAAAATAACCCAGAATGAAACTATTTTTAAAAACTTAATAATGAAAAATGTCTTATTTTGGAATAAAAAAAATGAACTTTTTTCTAATTTTTGGCATGAAATATATCTGGCGCACTTATGACAGGATTTAATTCTGAAATTTGAAATAACTAAAGGAATATAAAAATAACAGTTATAATTATTTATTTCAACAAAACATATTGAAACAATAATAATATATCTATCTGTACATTTTAAAACTTATTTACAGTCTTTTAAAAAAATATTACAAACAAATGAAACAATATACTAAAATAAAATAAAAAGATATGCTAAAATTTCATGGTAAACGTTAATTACTAATCTTACCATTATCACACAACTCTAAATATCATATTATATAGGCATTTATTTAGACTAGGAAACAACAATTTCAATAAATTTTCGATTCTTTATATATTACATATAAACAAGTTCATTAACAAGTCATAGTCCTAATATCTGTAAATACATAATAAGCTCGCTTTCTCTATATAAATATATAATCATATGAGTATTACATTTAATGTTTCGTTAACTATTCATCATCTCATTATTTATCAATAATGAATTAATTTTGTAATCATATTACAAAATTTGGCTAGTAGAAAATAAATAATCAGAAAAAAAGATCAAACTAATGTAAATGTCTATTAAAATTAATTCCTATGTTTTATATAAACAGAATGGCATTTTAAAGTCAGTCTAAACTGAAAAAAATCGTGTAAATATTAAAAGCTAATCTTTTAATGCCTATAAAGGCTCAAATATTAACCACTAAGAATTAACCATGATGAAATTAGATATTTAGCAAGAGCAAGTGGAATGTTTCAAGGGTCAAAAATTATGGGTAAATAAATAATAAATCAATCAAGGTAGGAAAGGATGTCAATGTTATTTAATTTTTCAGCATTAAAAATAAATTACATTATTAGTAGTTGGGTCATCTTTCCAAATCTAACTAGCCTCAAAATTTCATACCACAAGAAAAAAACATTTTGGAAACTATGTAAAAAAAAAAAAATATATAAATAAAAACAAAACAATCTAATGAATAATGTTATCAAGAGAAACCAACAAAAATAAAAAAGAAATTAAGTTGGTAAATATTTTCAAATCATATTAATACATCAAATGGCCAAGAAAAGATTCACTGTTGTGCTGTTCAGATTTATAATTGATAACATTTACATCCCTTGTAAATAAGTAAGACAAACAATCTCAGACTTACAATTCCATAATTAACTAATTGTGGGTCTAAAATGAATATTGAGTATAATCCTATTAATAGCAATCCCCGCAATCACGACATATACTCTTGATTGAATATTTCACAAAATCACAGTCCCCAGCCTTCAATTTGATTTAAAAATTACTCACAATACACTGAAAAAAAGATATCGTTCAAAAACATTGATGTACAGATAAGCTGATTAGTCTTCATAACAAGATAAATACGAAAGGAAAAGTATTGTCAGTAACATGGAATGTCCAACTTTGAGCCTGTTGGATATACAAAGACACAACTCCTTAAAACATAAGCTGTAAAATAAAGGTTTTCTAAGGTAATACAAAATATAACGAATAAAAGAAATAATTGTCCTGATGGTGTTTTAAAAAGTAAACAAACTAAACAACTCATAAGAGGTGTTAAGTTTATCAAAATGGGGTTCCAGCCCAAAAAACATATAAAATTAAACAGACATATTCTAATCTTGAAGATTTTCATAAAATTCAAAATATATTTTGTGGAAATTGTAACTGAAAGAGCAGTAAAGGTAATTGAAAAATGTATCAAGAGACTAAATGTCATTGCAATATCAAAAAATAGGTGGAGGAGGTAGAGGATGTTATATTACAGCCGTCAATGAAAACCAAATTCTTCTACTTCAGTAGCAAAATCATAAAAAAAACAACAACTTCAAACCAGCTGTTTACAATAACAGCTTTAATAATAATGATTGTTTTTTCCGAGATGTACCTGATTGAGGAATGGTATAAAATTCATATGTGCGACCTTATATTTAACTACGAAAAAAAAGACTATAATTATTTTCAGCTAAGCCAAATTAACTTAAGGAATATTACAAACATGAATACAGATATTTTGGAAGGAATTAAGATAAATTTAATGAAAATAATCCAACACTAGTTAAAGTTATATTTATTTTAAATTTTATTTTTAGTGTTAATCTAATCTTTTTACTTTTTTTATTATTATTGCCCATTTATAAATATCACCACTGTCATTATGTTAATATTTTAATGTCACTTAAAACATTATTAGTACTTTAATTAAACAGCCTATGTATGAAAAGTCTACAACAAAAATAAATAACCATCAATCAAATTTGCTAAAATCTGTCTCATAATTTAGGCCATTGAGCTAAATAAAAATTTTCATTTTAAAAACCAACTAAATATTTCTTCCAATCAATTATTTTATAAATTAGTTTGTTATAATTTGCCACACTTTATAAATTTCATTTAATTATTTTTTATAAATTAGGTGATCAAGGTACAACAAAAATGTTATTGTTTAAGAAAGATATGGTAAAAAATATGTAAAAATCCAATTCAGTTGTATAGTTTATATAAATATGTACTAGTATCTCCATTAATTAATAGGTTTCTTATTACAATCTAGAACTATTAGTACACAATTAATGAGAATAGTTTATTTTATTTACAATTAAATTATTTCACATACTATTTTTATTTTCAGGGGGAGAAAATAAATTAATTTCACTTCTAAAATAGCAAAGTTAAAATTTTCCTGAAACATAAGTATATTAGAAGCTATAAATTACTTAGCTAAGTTCTGTAAAATACCTAGATTACTCGATTGTAGCATGAGTACTCTTGAATAAGTACCACACGAATAAAAGTCCAACTATTATATATTTCGTGACCTAGAAATCAGTGTTTTAAACAACACAGCCTAGGCTGGTATGAAAGCGACAAACCATTCATGATATTTTTATTCCATAACGAAGTTAATTAGTAAATCGTTGTTTTCCATGGAATATCATTACATCACATGTTCGGAATTTAATCCATAAAAAAATACTAGAGTAACACTGGTCGCTACGCACTGTTGACCTTTATTTCCGGAGGATTGTTATTGACTAGAGGTGCGGTAACACTTGTGCCATCGCCAGCGTGTTGCACTTGCTGAAGGTGCGAGCCCGGGGGGATACCTGCGTTGGAATCCTCAATTGCCTTTCTCAACTGGAAAGTTTATAAAACAAATAAAGTATAAAGCCAGGTAAAATAAAAATAAAACCACTAAAGTACTACCAACTTTTTAAATAAAAAAGGTCAACAAATTAAAACAAGTAGAGCTAATAACATCGTAGCTCATTTATAGATGAAAAAAAAAAATTAAGTTATAGATCATGGATTATTTGAACACAAAACAATTTTTTTTTCTAAGATAAGCCATAGATGGACTTCTTCATAAATGAATGATGTGAAAGTTTAAATAGAAAAGGTTTAAAACAGCTATTCATACCTCTTTGAGAGCGACAACACCAACCAGTTTTCCAATGTTAGTTACATAAGCATGATTTATGCCAACTAGAGAAAATATAGAATGTGCCTTAAGAAGGGATGTTCTACCGACAAGTTGGAAAGGACTGGGATCAATCTGGCAGTCCGCAAAGCTGACTCCTGCCCTTAGCTCCTCCTCTTCCCACTCCTTCTGATCCTCTGGTGACATGTCTATTACTCGTTCCCGAGGCTGAAAGAAAACTTACATTTATTGAATCTGCTACTATGTCTGTACTTAATTAAAATTAGTTCAATAGAGAGAACAGTAGTCAGTAATTAAAACATTTACCAATTGAACTTTTTTGTTGACACCAGGACTCGCTGGTAGACTAGTAGGTTGATACGGCGGAGGTGGGCTCAAACCTCTTGGTTCTGGACTGCCTCCATCCTCGTTTGGCTCCACATCTTGTAGAGTTGTAGACTTGTGGAATATAGCTTCAAATGCCATACGTATCCTAGAAAATATCAAAATAGAAATAAACATATTCCTAAGTAATAATAAATTGAAGTAGACCTAAGCTGTCCCTATTTATTCTATATTTCCTTATTCCATTTTATTGAACCAAATAAACTAGAACCATGATCGAGAATTGTACCTTGCGCTTATTTAGTAAAAAAGATCATTCTTTTAACTACCAATTTAATATTCAAGATGGCTCTTGTAGGTAGATCATTAAATTTTTTTTTAATTCTCCCACTATTTTCTTTTTAGTACTCAAAATACTTTTCTGAAAATTTACTAAGACTTATCCATTATAAACATTGTAAAAGGTACATTTAATGTTTACATTTTTATAAATTCTAATAGATTATTAAATATTACTATACATTAGAGCACATTAAGTTTAACCATAACATAATATGAACCACTGTACTGAACAATTTTAAGAATGATGCTATTATTATTTATTAATTGAATTGTTTATTAATTTTATATCATTTGTTCTCGGTTTTTTTTTTTTGTTCAATAATTTTTCACATTTCCATGAGTACTCATAAATATTATATACAAACAAATAGAAAAATATTATTATAGGACTTACATAAGCCCTGTTGCAAAAACATCTATACATATTATAAAACAAAGTCCTCGGTCGCGTTTGTTTGCGGTAAATTCAATAACTACTGCACGGATTTTCATGCAGTCTTCACCAATAGATAGAGTGATTCACCAGGAAGGTTTAGGTATATAATTTGTCAAGGTTTTGTGTAAATGGGTTGGAATATCGATGGGTTTTACCAAAGACGCTGCTTGCCTAATCCCGTGCAATTATCTAACGTGCAAGATAATAAATTTGTATCTAAGAAATATTTGGTTTTGTTTTTATTTTTATAATCTAAATAAAATGCTTTGTCCTGAATGACTGAGGAATCAACGCACAGCCCAAACTGCTGATCGTAGAGACCTGAAACTTGGAGAGTGTGTTCTTTGTATGACGCAGGCATCCGATAAAAGAAAGGATTTTCTGAAATTCTACCCCTAAGGGGGTGAAAAAGGGAGCAAAATTTGTATGCTTGCTCATGTGTTTCTTACTCAAAAAATCTACATATTTTCGCTGAACAAAACAAATCAAGTAACATAGTTCACTTCTCGCTGCTCCCATACGACATTAAAGGATATGACATTATTCTTTTCAATAGCATTACTAATCCTTTTTTAGGAATTAAAAAAAAACTAATCCTTTACTGACATGAACAACAGTAAAATTCTGTCCTCCCCATTTGTTAATCAGTGCCAATGTATGTTTCACGGCTGTCTGTGATGAAATTTGATATGGATATGGATAATCTCAAGCCTGGAGAAGGGACATAGGCTACTTTTTATCAACACACCACACAGGCAAAGTTTAAATAAAACTGTAAACTGATCGACTAACACACCCTGTGGTCAACACACAGCAGAAACCACTGGACTTAGCATCTTGAAATTCGCAGATAGGTTCTTTGTATAGCTTATATGAGCATTAAGAAAGGAATTTGGACAATTCCACCCCCCAAGGGTGGAACTCCCCTTAATATAATAGGGGTTCAAAGATTGTATAGAATCTGTCACTTTTGAAGTTATACATGTGAAATTTCGGATGTACGAGTAACTTATAGTTTAAAACAATTAGATTATTTATTTAAAATGATATGTCACAAAACTTTATGTGGCAGACCGAACTCCATGCGAGTGAAGCCGTGGGCAAAAGCTAGTAAAAAAGAAAGATGGGAACTAAGGTATTAATTTTAATAGAGAAAATATATTTTAATTGTTGTTAAATACTATACATTTATTGTCATTATTATGTAAAAACAAATATAAAAATACCTACATATATCATGCTAATATAGAGTTAGTTCTCTTTAAAATTGGTAAAGTGTTTTAATTGACAATTCTGATTATTTGTACCTATATTAAATATTCTTGGTGACTTACCGAAACGCCATCCAAACTCCACCTGATCTAGAAATGGAAAATGCGACATGCTGTTATTAATACAAACAATAAACAAGGCAAAACAAAAATATTTGTTATTAGTTTGTGTTATTTTTCATGGATATTCTTAAAAAAAATCTTGTTAAAATGTTGTGCCATTTTATAAAAACAGAGCTTATTCCATAGAGTAATTCAAAAATAGTTGGCTAGTTAAATAAAAATTGTTAATACAAAAAAGAATGTATAATAAAAGAAATTATTTTTTAATAACCATACCGAGGATGTGAATCAGTGGCAAAAGATTAAAATAATTGCAACAATGTTAAAATTTTAATATATTAGATATTACTTATATTTGAATCATACTTTTGAGGTATGGAATAAGGCTGAAATAAATTATCACTTTTTTATATTTTTGGACACATATAAATTTTCTGAAGCTTCCCCCGAGATCTCCCCCTGATCATCTATCTCTATGTGATACATACTTAATATTTGAACAAGTATGACTACTTATCTTGGATGCCATGCATGAAATATAAATTTATATATGCATTAATGAAAATATTAATTTTAAATAGATCTCTAACCATCTTAGCAATATTGCTGTAATGTGTAGAATTAATTGGCTTTCGAGTGATATTGGTTAGAATACATATATTTATATTAAAAAAATGCATATACTTTATTAAATTCTCCGGTACCTTAAAAATGATTAGTTTTAATTATGAAAAGTTGTAATTTTAGGTACGGGGCATTCCATTTTTTTTCTCAAACTTATGTTTGATGTTGCTTAACTTTGATTATCAATTGCAAACTCAGCCACCCCAGCTCCCCTTATAAAATATTATATATAAATACACATTTGAATCTACACCCATATTCTATTTTTTTTTTTTTTTTACCTCATATTGTATGATATAATGCTAAGGTTTTTAGTGTATACAAACTAGGGTGCAAATTAACTTTTTTCAACATATCCAAGGTAAAAAATCATTTAATATATGAGATCATTCAAATATAACAATGAATGAGTTAAGTTGATTCCATTCCCTTTCCAAATAAATCACATAAAACATTCGATTAGCAAAAAACGATTACACATATTTCATGCAAGGACATGCTCATGCTGTACGGTGTAAACAGACTATTACCCATGAGTGGATATAACTACCATTGCTGACAGTTCTCAGATGTAATAATTCAAAACTGGATATTATTTTTACGTGTGTAGTTATATTATAGTTATTACCTGCTTTCTGCTCCTGTGACGGTCGTATAGGGAGTCACTGAAGGTGTAGTGAGGGGGCTATAATTCCTTAAGTTAAATGAATTAGTCTTCTTTAAGATTGATTTTTTAGGTTGAGTACCAAACACTGGGTGGAACTGAAAAAATAGAAATCATAATTATTTGTGAATATATCTTGAAAACGGTCAAATTCTTGTGATTATTTCATTAGAGTTATAATGCTTAAAATGCATTCCTTTCACGTTAAAAAAACGTTAATTATACCACATTGATTCTTTCTTTTTTTTTGTAAGATTGTAAATTTTTTATTCCTTAAAATTAAAAATATAAGATATGAAATTTGATTTTTAGTCCATTAGAATAAAATAAAGGATATTTAATTTAATTTTAAAAATATATTCATAGTTTTTCCAATATTGATTAATGAAAAAATTATTTTTTTCTTTTAAAGAGAAAAACTTGAATCAAAACTGGCTATAAATAAACTAGCCACTTAAAAATTACTTGCAAGGAACATCCATGGTGATATTGAGATGAATATGTTAACGATTAGCTCCTTGTTAATAAATTAAGAATGGACTGACAATAACCAAACATAACAATAACAGTTTAAAAAATCACTATTTAATTAAAAACCCTAAATTTCTCTTAGTTCCTTTTTTTAAAACAGATCTATTTCTGTAGCCTCGATGAACAAGTGCTTAAGTAGATTTTTTTTCCATAATGAGTTAATTGTACTGAGAGAAACACAATATTGTCATGCTTGTAGTCTTTGGCTTGAAATAAAGTTATAGTATAAGCAATAATTTCATTTCAAGCCAAGGCTTGAAGAATGAACGGTTCTACTTCCCTCAGAACAATTAACACATTTTGACAAAATTCGACTTAACCATTTATTCATCAGGGCTGCGGATTTCATTCTCTACATATAATTGTTACTGTTTTGTTTTTATCATTCAAATATTCCTTATCATACTGCAAAATATTCTGAACTTCATACAATCATCTCAATGAGAAATATTATAACACACAACTACTCAATCTTTTATTCAGATTTAAAAATATTCATTAATCTTCTTATAATAGAATTGCAATGCTACAATGGCAATGGAATTACCCTGTATCCGTGGTCTTGATCGATGGTGCCCGATGACTGCTGCTTCATCCTAAGTATGTCAGGCGCAGGAGTAACTTCGAACCTCGATGGCCTCCTCTGCCTCTCACTCTCCCTTCTCTTTCTCTCATATTCCTCTTTAGCCCTGAAATATTCCATGAATTTTTAAAAAGAAACATTTAAAAATAATTTTAAAATGCAGAAATTAGAATGCTTTAGCAGTAAAGTATACTCTATTTATCCAACACTTGTCACTCCAATACTCTCAAATCTAATTCACTTATTGGGAACATGAAGCTACTTTATGATTATTATTATATTTTGTCAGGACTTGAAACCTTCCTCCTTTCAGCACTCGATAACAAATTTATCTAGACAGACAATGTTTAGGATGCTCCTACTCAGCACTTTAACATATTTGTTCTTAAGCGTTTAACACAAATAATATATTTTTAGTGATTATTAAATTATTTAATTTAAACTGTTATTAAACTTATTAGCTTCAAAATTATTTCAAACCTTAAATTTCCTCATTGGTATAACAGGCGCTCTCTGGAAGAATGAAATAATATGCAATTTCACATTTAAAAAAGAGATTTTATTGCATTATATGTTGAGCTAATCTTTAAGAGTAAATGAGTGTCAGGTTTATGTTGAACTTATCACCCCTTTTCTCGTTGATTTTGTTATTATTGAAGTTCTGATCTAGTACAATATAGTGTATATTTTTCTATCAATTTGGTAGAATGGACACACTCTAAAATTTGACAGAAATCTGTTGCTAAAAACTGTCGGATACGAGAGCAAACTGTTGTAAGCAACATTGATACACACCTTTCTTGAGCTTCT
The DNA here is from genome assembly GCA_964056705.1 of Troilus luridus. Lineage (NCBI taxonomy): Eukaryota > Metazoa > Arthropoda > Insecta > Hemiptera > Pentatomidae > Troilus > Troilus luridus. Next base: position 94,604,149 of record OZ057414.1, on the reverse strand, counting down.
TTTTGCCACCTTGCGACAACCTGAAGTCTTCTTTCACGGCCAATATGCTTTTCTATGATCTTTATCAATTCCAGTCTCTGGATTGAACCAAGAAGGATCATATTTTCTGAAATAAAAATATTGCTTCAAAACTGCTTGTTGTCATCAAGTTGCACATACAACAAGAATTACTTTTACAATAAAAATTTAATTTACAACAATAATAATCACATAAATTATAATTAATTAAAAATAATAACCTGGATTTTCAACTAATGGAAAACTTCGTAATCGGCGATTTTCCTTTAGAACAGCTTTCAGTTCATGATAGCACATATTGTTCCAAATATATTTAACATCCCTGATCATGAAGTCCTCGACATAAACACTGTAAATTCCTAAAAAGAAAAGGAAATTGGTCAATATAAAATGTCTCAGCATTAAAGATTTAAATCTAATATTATGATTTCCCATTAATCAATTCCATACACAGTGAACTTTATCTGATAAACTGGCACAAGAAAATTCATGAGCACTTAAAATAAATGTTAAGTATCTATTACAGTTGTGTTAGATGTTTAATTACTAGAATTTTAGTTGAAGAAATGGAATAAAAACTTGGTGAAGTGGTTTATTTCTAAAAATCAATTTTTCGTATGCCCAATATATTTATTTATAAATTTTAAAAATATACAATTTCAATCAGAGTAACTTATACAAATTAAATTAATAAAATGAATGTCTGTTTGGCATCATTTTAAATGTTTTTAAAATCACAATGTGGTGAATAACTACCATCATGTCCTCAAATTACTAATGAAAAAAACATGTCATTAATTACTATGACTAAAATGTATGCAGCACATATTGATTATAAAGTTTACCTGAACTGGAAGGGAGTAAGTCAGGCAAATATGGAAGCTTCTTTATAAGAATTATGCTGTCATAAAGGGAAGGTTGTAGAAGAGAAGCAATTGCATTCGCTATCAGCACTGCTATCTAGCAACACCACTAAAGGTACAAATAGGAAATCTTTCATTCTTAAACAAAATAATATTAAAGTGCTTAAAATTAGATCCTTATAATCCTCTGTCAGGTGCAATAGATGTCTGAGAGCAGGTAGTTAAATTTTGCCTGATACATACATTTCCAAAATATTTGTGCCTACTTGTTGGTAACTTCATTGAAACCTATCTCTAATCAAGGCATAGATTTTTACTTACTTTTTTTTTATAAAATGAATTTTGGCAAACTTTTGGTCTGCTTGTAAATACTATTTTTATTTTACATCATTAAAAACTCTTTGCAATTCTGATGTTAATACTTACACCTAAATTTTCACCGCAGTGTTAATCAAAGAGTAAATAGTTTTAAAGGTTTACTAAAGGATTTTAATGTGAGATCTAGAATTTTTAAAAAAGTCAATGGTTTCAATATTAATAATTAAAAAAAAAAATTACAAATATAAAAGAAATAAGTATTAATTAATTATTCTCAAAACATTGTTTTTCATTTGTCAATCTTAACAAAAAATTAGCTCAAAACTTAATCATCTAAATATGTTAAGTTGCCATTGCACCTTACAGAGGATGAAGTTATAAAATTGAAGTGCAGAAATATATGATTTAAATATTAATTATAATTAATATAATCATAAAGGTATTAGAAAATAATTAAATAAATATGTCCCTCTTTTTAAGATTTAGCCTCTTAGGTTTAATAAATAGAATCTAGGTAATGGTTCATCCAGACGTTATACTTCTTTAATATCATGAAGAAAATAAGATTTGAGAAAGAACTATAATATGATTTCAATTGGGCTATCTTATCGCAGTCAAAACAGCTAATGCAGGTAAATTCAAATTGGCTTTCACGATTTTGCGACAATAACACAATGTTGAAATTATAGTGATACCCCTATAATTATATTCATTAAAAAAAATAATCGTTAAAGGTATTATTGAAAAACAAATAATTATGATTTGAAGAAAAGGCTGTCTTTATAGCGATAAAAAACAAAAAAATAATAAATTTAAAGACTACCATTATAGGAATAATATGAGTTATTTGACCAGTCATCTCAAATACAATAACAGATACTGAAATGGTATGCGTGACAGCTCCGGAGAAGGCAGCAGCACCAACAGCTGCGTAACCACCTGACAAATAATTTTAGGTATTTAGTAATATTGGAATACGAATGTCTTCCTAAAGAATAAAAAAAAATCGTCACATACCAGGTATGATAGGAGTTGTGAATTCACTATGATGTATCCCCTGGGGAAATATAACATGCATCAGCTCTCCTGCAATCCTTCCTAAAGCTGCTCCAATTTTAAAAACAGGTATGAAGCTACCTGACGGAACTGGGATGGTTGAAGCTATGATTGAAAATATAAACTGAAACAAAAAAATAATTATTTTACTTTATATAACCGAAAACAAGAGTACCCCATTTCTTTCTTTCTTTTTATTTTTGTTAAGATCGAAATGAAAAGAATTTTCATGAAAAGTACTCAGAGATTGTTTAATTCACTGTGAAAATCACCACCCTTGAAATTTATTTTTGTAAACTGGTTAAAATTTCAATAAGGATTTTTTCTAAATTTGAATTGTTAAACTTTCTCCCTTCTCTAGTATTAACTTAAGTTTTAAAAATAAATATTATAAGTAATGTTATAATGAAAAAATGAACTTTTAGAATAATTATTGTTCTTCAATGGTCATGGTTTAATAAACCATTTTTCAATAGTTTGAACAAATTGCATTTCTTCAATACAGCTAAAACTACTTTAAATTTTGAAAACCAATTTCCTTAACAAAAACTGATATCAAATGAATTTGAGAGATTTTTTTTAATGGAGGATATTTAAATTAGTCATTTTCATATTTCTTTCCGACCAATTGCAGAAAATGGAAACATTGACTTACAGTATAAACAATAAACCCTGTAAGGCAGACGAAATGGTCGGTGCTTTTAGTTGTCCAATGATTCAGTACTTCCGACTCTTCCACTGTCAGTTCATCTTTGGTCCATGTAAAATTGGAAAAGAGCCCAGACACCTATTAAATAAATTGTTAACAATAATTGTTTTGGAAAAATTAGTTTTTACCCATTAAATATTATGTTACTTTTGTGATTACCATTACAATAGTAACGTAATACTAGTAGAAACCGGAAATAGAAATAAGTTTTACCTGGTCATGAGTGTTTAAATCCCCAGCCATAAATCTTCCAAGCCCAAGAGGGAAAGATATAGAAGATGCGACAAGAACCACAATGCCAGGATAAAGGAATCGGCTAAAAATAGTTTAAAATATAAGAACTTTAACATGGGTGATGAAACTATCTTTTGCTTATGTTTTACATTTTAATATTATTTGCCACATCTCATTGCACTCATCCCACTAAAAATGATTATCTTATGTTACTTTATTATATTTTTTTCATTTACTCTTTAGCAAAATAACTTACTTCTTCTGTAGAAAGGCATTCATTTTCTTATTTTTTCTCATAAACAGAACATATTGTCGGTGAGACCAAACATAAGCAGCTCCACCAATACCGCATACAACCCTGTAAACAATCCATTGAAATACAGGCATGATTTTTAAACTAATTCTGTAAAAAAGAAAATTATCGGTCTTACCCCATTAGAGAAAAAACAACTAATTCTTGGGGGTCAAAAGGAAACTCCATAGTAAAATTAGTTTGAAAGTATGCTTTGACAGTATCTAGAAAAAATAAATAACTTATTAATATTTTTATTTATTTATTGCTGGGCTCTACAGTCCTTGAAGAACCTTAGCCTCTGTTAATATATTAAGAAAATATTATATTATTTTAGGTGTTGAATTCTCAATAAGAGTTCTATAAATAAAAGTCCTGTAGAGCATGTCTGGTACTTAGGACCACACCTTGACAAACGCTTAAGGCTACACCTACATTGGATCCGGTGTGATACGATGAGACGTCGCTAGCAAACCAAATGACTGAAATATATCGAGATTTATAACATTTGGTTCTTTAAATTTATAAAATTAAGATTATTTATTAATTATTTTTAATACATTTATATTTTACTATAATGTATAGTAAAATATGTATAATGTATACACCCCAGTATCGTATGTGATAGAATCACGTCGCACCAAATCGGATCCAATGTAGGTGTAGCCTAACTTGGAATCCACATACTAGACTGAAATGACAAGAACGACGAGCTGTTTCAGACTACTTCAACATTTACTAGACAAACGCTCTAAGCTCCTAATTAATTACAAAAGGCTCATATACATGACAATCATTAGACTGATCTGGACTTACGGAGTAGAGCTTTGGGGCTCCACTAAGCCATGAAATTCATATCGTATTCAATCCTTATAATCCAAAATCCTTCGTAAAATGCTCAATGGTCCTTACCATTTGTCCCGAATCCGATATCGATCTTTTCATGACAAACTTTATTTCCACTCAAACCCACTAGTTTCAAACCTCGCAACCTCTTCAATTCCTGTTAAGTCTACGAGGCGTCTGAAAAGAAGATGGCCTCGTGACCTTCTAAGTTGAACTTTCGTTTGAGTACTACCACTGGGTAGAGTCTCTACTTGTGTTTATTCCGGGACATGATTTATCTTTGATTATATTTACTTGATGTATTCAGTATACAGTTGTAAATTTCAATAAATACATTTTAAAAAATAAAAATAAAAGTAGATGCAAACTGTTGAATATCATTGCAAAGAAGACTCTTCATGCTTTATGATTTACAATGATATTTAAATTTATGATTTATCCAATGAGCCTTAAATTGTATACATTGTTAAACAAAAATTAATAATCTACTGGCCAAATTAATTAATAAAATCTGGTGAAGAACTTTTTAAAACAATTAGTTATTGAGTTCAAGAGGATAAGAAGTATCAAATTTGTTTCTAACTAAGTGATATGTGCGATTTATTAGATTGGTGTATATTACTGTTGTTCGTTATAAATGGGTATAACTAGGCTAATATAATTTTCATAAGAGGGATGCTTATAATAGAGCTGATATATGCTTTTTGTTATTAATTAATAAGTAATAAATGTAGTGTTTATGGCAACTTTGATTTTCATAATGGAGTTAGATGGTATAATATTTATCTTATGATTACATTTAAATATATATATTTGTTCTACTTTAAAAGCATCGCCTAATGAGAATGGCCACTACAACCATTCGTCATTTATAATAGCAAATTATTATGAATTAAACTATTATATTAACAAAATATAAGTTTTAAAATATTGAGAATATCCAGATATTAACCATTCAATAAATCTTCACTCACTCCAATCTCTTAATTCTACAATGAAAATTACTTAATTTAATTTCAATAAAGAATTAATCCAAATCTCATCAATTTTTTAAAAAACAAAACATTAACCTTTTAAATATAGTTATAAGTTAAACTATAAACTGTAATAATTCAAATTTTAATATTTTAAATGTTAACTAAGAATAAAAACAAAAAAACTTTAATTCACAAAGTAAGTGATTAGTAAAATATCTAGTAACATATTAACAACCCCCTTTACTCCCTCTCCAATCATATAAGTAGAAATATGAAAAACCTGAACATCAAATTTTTCTTTTCAGAAAAGAAATAATAGAAGAACAAACTACCACATTTATTACCTTGAGGAATAGAATGAAGAGAATGTTAAAAAACATCAGTATAATAAATAAGGAAGTCAAAACATAATTACAAAAAACTACACGGCTGCCAGCAAGCAGAAACATGCCAAATCATCACAAAGAAGAGTTTTAATAAGATGATGTAAGTTCTGGTGTCAGTGTATGGTATGCAATATGTTTTAGTCTCAGTTGTATAATGTATTGTTCACAGCACAGAAAGTATGCTCAAGGCCTCTCATAAGTTATAAATACTACTTAATAACTAGTTCATGTTACTCTGATTTTTTTTTAATTATACAGTGGAAGGATATTTAAAAAAAAAATTTACCTTCTTTTTGAAACCACACAGCCAGAAGGCGGAAAACTGTAGCTCCGCAGACAGCAGTGAAGAATCCTCTCCAATAGTTCCTGATTGCGAAATACACTGTAGTGACCTCGATGCTAAATAAAACACCTTTTGAACAGTACTGATCAGATATTATTTTTTTAAATATTTAATGTCATGATAAACAATTGTAATTCTTTTAATTTCTGAAGAAAAAATAAATATACAGCAAATAAAAATAAAATGTTCAGCTTGAAAGCTAAATAATTACATTATTGTAATTTTTTAAATAGATAGAAGAGAAAAAGGCTCACCACCAATAGGCGCACCAAAACAACTTGCAACACCAGCAGCACATGCTGCAGCCAACATTTCCGTATTGCGAGATTCATTTTCGTAAATGGACTGGAATGAAGTGACTAGTTTTGAAAGAAGAGTAGCAGCTATACTTGCAATATGTACAAAAGGCCCCTGAAATTGATTAAACCATAGTTTATTCAACTTTAAAAAACAAGAATAAAATGACAAATGGTTATGATTTAAAACAAATAATAATAACGATAGTAATTAATTTCAAAATGGAGTGTAGCAGTGGTGGCTCAGTGGTAGAGGTTCCATGCTGAAGATCCAGGGCTCAAATTCAGCTGTGGTAGATAATTTATTAAATCTGTTAACAACCCAAATGGATCTTTTATGATCTCGAGAGACTCTCCTGGGATCACTCAGTCTCAATAAAGTGGCTATCCAAAATAAGGGGAAAAACTGGTGGTAGAGTGTGATCTCAGACAAACCACCTCTCTGGACAAACGTCCTAGAAACAGTACAGTCTCCACCATTTACTGAACCCAAGAGCCATGAGTCATAGTAGTACAATTTTTTTTTAGAGCAAAATGAAATAATCATAATTATGTCTTAAATTAGGACTTTTAATTTTTAAACTAAATATTGATTGTACCATATTGTAAGCTTAAAAATCTTAAACATATAATGCAGAGGATCAAACTTTATAGCTGACGACACTTGTAAATAAATACTTTATTATTCTAAAAATGTATTTGTATCTATCTTTTTACCATTAAGCCACTATGTCCTTCATTTGTTTCAACTGTTCTTTTCTTTCTCCTTTATATCTCCTTCACTCGTTCCCCGTATTTTGCTTTCTTTCCAGCGTCCAAATTGCAACTTTTTTTTCTTTCTTTAAAGTCCGGATCATTCTGAAGTTCCTTGCTAAGTGACGAACGTTCTTTAGTACCATTCAAAGATACCTCAAGCTCTTCAATGTCCTTTTTAGTTTCCTCAATCCACGTGATGGCCATTTTCATCTTTTTAAGATACGAGAACACCCTTATCGGTTGTTATGCTTGGGTTCATTCTTTGCAGGTGCCTATAGAACTGAATTATTTTAATTATAAAAATGTTGTCATATGTGTATACAATTGTAACCCAATTACAAGAAAGAGCGTTTATAGTTATAGAAGCCGCCCTTAAGCGATCTCAATAATCGCTCATTTACTATCCTGGGAGATATTAGTGATAACGGAGCAATAACATCGCACTGACGTAACTTTTCCTAATATAAATTATTTTATTCTATTTTGCAATACTCCTGAACTTGGCTTCTCCATCTGACGATGGTCGTTACGAAACCAGTCTTCTTCCAACACCAAGTTTGTACCGAGTCTGCCCCACCGGTGTCTCGCAACCATAGATGAACTTGAAAGACAAAAAGTTACTTCACTCTTGGAAAACGAGAAACCTCTACTATACAGAAGAATATTCATGCCGTTCCCATCGTCGTGACCCTGATGTTTAGAACGCAGTGCAAATCGTGACCGAATTCTTCACCGTCACCGGAACAACACAAGTGAGCCATTGGAGAGCAATCATGCTTGGAGAAAGCATTTTGCGCAATCATGACCCATGACCTACCTCAACATATTTTTTTAAAGATTCAGATTCTTTAATCAGATACATAATTTAATAAAGTAAATCATTTTGCGATGGATTCTGGGCGAGATTTCTATTACAAAAACTTTGTTTGTCATTAGTCAAAACAATGGCAATACGAATTTCTTCGTTTCACTTTGTATCACGATTTTTGTCCTAACCACAAAACCTTGAAAAACTAACCACAATAAAATGAAATAATAATAAACAACATAAGGTAAGGTTTGCGTCTTTAAATTATTTTTCAATATGAAATTCAAAGACCATAAATTCAAAAACCTATTTTCATACTAGTCCAAGCCGCACCCATACAGAAATACTCCATACAGAAATCCATTTTTGGTTTGTTATTGCTTGGAGAAACTTGTATTTCTGTTTGTTTCGTTTTTACTCTTATGTTACCTTTCACTTCCTTGTACCATTCTTAATCAAACGTAACTTTTTTAATAGATACGTAACTAATGATTTTCCAAAGGTGAATTTTTTATTCACGCATTACTACTGAAATGCGCAGGTCAAATCTTCACTTTGAGTTTTCCAAAATCATTTAAAGAACGGATACGGAACATGAGAGACTTATAATGGTATGAAATGATCAGGGTTGAAGTCAATGAGTACACAAAATAAGAATGACTTATTTTATTGTGCCAACGTTTTGGCCTAAAATGTAGGCGCTCTTCAAGGCAGACGGGAATTATTAGAAGCATCCTCTCAACTATTTTCCACTTAAATATAAGAGACTTGTGACGTCGAGAAGTATTTCATTCTTAACAGGCTTTAGTGGAGGGTATCTAGTGGAAACGTTATTATTTACATATCAGTAATAGTCTACATATTTGTTTATAGTGAATCCATTTTTAAGTACGATTTTTAATGCGAATTATATATGAGCACCGTAAAGTTAATACGATGTATTATTGTAAGACTGTAATTAACAACATTAACCTAGGACACACACAGACATGATCTAGAGCCCTTAATGATAATAGACGATACAGCGTGTTGGTAAAGAGTACAGACTCACCTCCTTGCCCAGCGGAAGGCCACTGCCAAGGGTGGCTGTGAGGCCGATGACCTTAGCGACCAGGGTCCTCAGCGTCAGGTATTCCTTCAAGGATACTCCGCGCAGGATAGTCTTCATCTCCGGGATACCCGAACCTAAGTAAACAATTAGTTATTAAAAAAACAATAACTCATCAGTTTATTGCATAGACACAACAACCAAAATGGCACCGTATGGTGTCTTAAGATAACCAAATGAAGTAATGATGTAGGAAACGACAAGATTGTGTCAATAAACATAGAAATACACCCAATGAAGATAGAATGTTCGGTCACCAAATACAATTATTTACACATGTATTGCAATAATACTCATAACTAATAACTGATATGTATATATATATGTGTGTGTGTGTGTGTGTATTTTTACTGTAAATACGGAGAAGCACCCAATATGATTAAACGAATCTAATGACAAAATATTAAAATTTGAGCTAATCATGAGGAACTGACCATAAGTACCTACCTACACAACCACTGTCTCAAAATTATAACATGCTCATTCTAAACCGTTTGTACGATGACTTGAGATAATGAACTTAACAAATGATAAAAGGTTGTACTTCTTTTTTTCTTTCCCGAAATCCAGCTTTACAATAAAAGTAAAACCGCTTTGATATTATGATTATTTAATCAAATGGTTTGATTGGTCAGAAATTCTGTTGGTTATTTTCGAAAGTAGACAATACCATTGCGTTGAAAGGTGAGAGAATGCTTCGCCAAACACGAATATTTAATCTTATGTTGGAGTCATACTAGCAATTTACAAGAGACAGATGATTTTTTCTGTAAATGAGGATAAATACGATAAATGTAGGTAGTATAGTCGAATAATAGAGAACTGACCACAAATAATTAGTGTAATTACTGTAATATGTCAGGAGCTATCTAAATAATCTTTTCATACAACTTGGATCTAAATCTGAAACACTTTTCAATAAAATAATATTTTAAAGTACTTTATTTTTTAATTATGGTTACGTAGATGTGCAATTCGTTCTAATCACAACGATAAAGATGAGCTGTTAATGATAAGGTACAAGCTCAGATCGTTCATTAGGTTAATGTATTCTGAATTAATCGGAGACGGGGAGTAGTTTTCTGCTCCGTCAGTTTTGTTTAACGTTCCGCCTGAGTGGCTAAAAAGGAATCCAAGTAGCATGTCTCTCCCTCAGACTAAAAAGTAATGTTTAATTTAAAATTTCCTTCGTTCTTTTTAACTTTCTTAACTTCCAGAGGCACTTTAACAGCTAATGGATTTTGTTGGAAGAGGATAGATAGTAGAGGCATAGAGACTTAAAAGTAGAGGTGAAGATAATTTGTTTGAAACTATTTTTATTCTAAAAAAAATAATTAATACAAAATAAACCTTTTTGACAATTGGAGAGTTCAGCAAATCAAAGGTCTATTATCCGTTTTTGCGAAATCGGGTCATTGATTGAAGAACGTTTTATGTAGTTTCTGTTTACACGTTCTTGATGTAAACTCGTAATAACACCACATTAATCAGAGTTAAACGGAATTGTGGTGCATGATATTATTATATATGAAGATAAAATAAGGAGGTAGAAAAAGGATAATATATCACATATTATATACATAAAAAAAAAAACCTGTATCATTACAACCCATGAAGAGTCTTGGATTCAGTACATAGTAGATACTGTACTGTTTCTTGGACAACGTTTTTGCAGGAACGTGACTAGGTGACAACGTGACCATGACAAGGTCCCCCTCCCCAATTAAGGGTATCCACTGGATAGAGGCTGCGCGGGGCCCAGAAGGGTCCTTAGAATCCGCAGGATCCAACCACGGCTGTTACTAGATTAAAAGATGTATCTGCCACAACGGGATTTGAACCCGGAACCTTTGTCAGTGCTCTACCCACTGAGCTACTCTGCTCCCAATATTATTATATATTATGTGGTTTACTTCCAGCTTTGTTTCCATCCCAGTAGCTCCACTTAAAAGAAATTCTATTTTAAAATAGATGCGGTAAATAGGCGAGCTTTTTAGCGAGTCTATACGCCCGTTTTTGGCACACCAATGATTTGTAATAGAGAATAACCCGGTGTGAAAGGAGCATGAATGGATTCACCTTTCACCGTTAATTTCAGTCAGTATGTCGTGACCGACGTAACTGTGAATGGGATTGAAGGACGGATACGTCGCAGTTCCAATTCAACGCTGCAACGTCTCAAAACTGGTTAATATTGGCAAAGCCATTATACATTAATTATTATTAATTAATTAATATGATTACAATTATATTTATTTAAGTTTTTGGTAGATTTCATGGTATGAAACCAAATATATTATACTTGAATAATACTAGTTCAGAAAAATTATCTTTAGTAAACTGTTTAAAGCCAACATTTTGACCCAAACTGGAGGTCTTCTTCAGGGCTAAAGGTACAAGATACATTTTTATTTATTTATTTTTTTATCACCCATATCCTTAGATGCCTATACATATTTTTATTCTATGCTATGTTTTATTTTAATTTATATGTATCTTGTGTAATTAGTCCTAAAAAAGACCTGCAATGTAGGTCGAAAGGTTGGCTTTAAGATAAGCAGTTCTTACTACAGATAATTTTTCTGACCTCCACTCGGCCCATTTCTTCCTCAAAAATATTATTGTTGTAGCGAATAATACATCCATATCACAAAATTAATATTTTTCCAGATGTAACTCTGGTCGAAACAAGGTGAAATCTTTTCATACTCAATGAAAACATAATTAAAATGATTCTTAAAACTTGACTTATCAAGTTCACACATTAAAATAACGTGTATCTAGCTTAGGCGAGGATAAAACTTCCTGGAGCTAACACTTATTTCATGAATAAGTCAATACTGCATATAATAGGGTGATAATAATTACTGCATAGGTGCATATAATAATTGACTGAATAAGTCAATAGGGAAATTAGGCAATGACTAAGGAGTTTTCTATCCAAATCCAGTATACTCAAATTTGGAGAATTATTTTATGAGAATCCGAAGGGCATATTGTAATTCTTCATTGAAAATGTTAATTTGTAACATTTCTTACACGAGGGTAAATTTATAATTTGAAATAAACTGGTTTATATTTTTTATATATTTAATTTAAATTGATAAAAATATATATTCTTGAGGAGTTTCAGTAACTTTTGATTATAAAACCGTTCAAACCAGGACTTGACAGAAATATTTCAATCATTTTGCACAACTAAATCAACCTAAATTCTTATGCAGAAACCTAACGGTCTAAAAATCCTTAGCAATGAATATATGAATAAATTTAAGCCATTATGACAGAGAATATTTGTTAGGGGAATTCCATAAAAATATTTAACATAAAATTCTGCAACGTAGTTACACTGAGTTGGATTTCCTAATAGTAAGCAGCGCACACTGTAAATCTCGAAATTCATGATTTACATCTGATCGCAGTCATTCATTAGGAAAAGGTTAAGACTTCATTTCAATCAAAGAATAATATTATACACGACTCTAATCGCCAGTTCAGTCTTATAAAATCGTTCCACTTAATAACATATATTACTGATTCGAAGTAGACATTCAGAGTGTGGGTACGTTTAACGTAGCACAGTTTTGCATTTATCCACTGGTTATTTTGCATTTTTAAGACTAATTATTTTTTTAGAAAGCCTAAGCTGGTAATTTGAGTTGCTTATTTCTTAAACGAATTATTTGAAATTAATGGGTCTGATAAAAATGCATTATTTCAAGATAGAAATGCATTAAAAAAATCAAAAGGAATGACATCATTTTGCAGAATGTAATATATGAATCAACGATGTGAGGTCGTGTATTTATAGAATGAATATGTGAACGTAGAGTGGCGAGATCAAGGATGAAGGGATGTTTTTTTTTGGTTCTGGGAACTTGAAAAAGAATGACAACACCAAGGAGATTATAGCCGTTGGAGTAGAAAAGAAGCCAACTCTGTTTATAAACAAATCATGGGGGCACACGGGAAACTCGAAAATAAGTTTAACTACAATAATAAAACAGGCATATGAGTTTATGGGCCAAGAATATCACAGGGGAGCTACAGATTGAGATCGAATAACACAACAACAACTTTATTTGCAATTTTACATATACACAACATAAGTATGAATACATGTTCCGGACTTCCTTTACATGTTTAAAGAACATTGATTTTAAGGGATCGAATAAAGAAATATACGAAAGAACAGGGGACTTGAAAACAACTATGAGGAAAAGACGACTAACTTTCTACTGCCACATGGTCATAATGGATCCTACAAGGTCGAATAAGCAAATATTCAATAAGATATACAACCTAAAATACAAGAGTGGTTATGCAAATCAGGTGAATGAAAAATTGAAAATACTTGGAATTACCGATGGGGACTTCCTGGGCAGAGATTTAGGAGATGACTCAAAAACATTAGGGCTCTTGCTGAAAAGTGAACGAAGCCGGGACATGGGGGATGGACGGAGGGGAGAGAAATGCAATATTCAGAGAGAAAGAGGGATTGTTAGAGGAGAAGAAAGAATGGGCTAAAACCGTGATATTTTCGTGATACTTTGATGCTCAGTTCGCAAAAAAAAGGCGAATATTAATTAATATAATACAATAGGAAATCTTCGATAATTCATTGACTCTATAATATAAAATAAATAATCATTTGATGTCATAAAGACATACACATGTAACATATCAAATAAAGATAATCTCACATCATAGCTCTAAAAGAGGCATTACCAGAGACTGCACGCCACTCCGAGACATTCAATCAAATACCTTACAAAACAATCCATTAATTTTTTCAAACTCATTTCTTTATCGACATATTATTTACCCTAGCAACCTTAAGTAGAAAATACGGAATCTTTCAGATATTTCACAGATTACCACGGAATCATAAGAATTTTTAAGGACGGTTATAGATTTTTATGATTTGTGGTATTGCTGGCTAAAAAGGGCCTGTGGGATCTGCAGACCCTCTTGTGGTTCTCCCAGTCTCTATAAAGTGGACATTCTTAATAGGAGGGCTTGAATTTGGCTGTTATGTACCTAATCCAAGACCTGTCTTCGGCTGTATTGGCACAAGTTTTTTTGTTCATGTTGTATGACAATAGGTATTTTTTTTGTGAAATTAAGCTTTTATTCTGATAGCATGGGATCAAGTGGTAGTATAAAATGAAACAAAGTCTGGGAAACTTTGGATATCTGGATATAGAAAAAAATAACTGACTGAATAGCAGCTAGCGACTGAATACCCTAGGTCATTATATAATTTTCACAACAATTATAGCGTATATCTTCAGCTGTATGCATTCCATCAACAACCATGGCCTACCACAAATACGCCCTCTCTCTCACCTTGTTATCCAACCGCCTCTGAACTGGGACAGCGGTTGGCTGCTGAGAAACCATCAATCAACTCAGTCAATGTCAGGCCGCCCGCTTGAAATCAGTCAATGACCAGGCAGTTCCCGCTTTTGCGAGTCTACGGGTCCGTTTCTTGTCGAGGGTCGTCTAGCAATGTTCCTGAAGGACGCGAGAAAAAAAGAGTATCTCCTATCACATTCGATGGGTACGAAGTCGAGGAAGAATGATACGTTAAACTAATGACAGCTGATTCTTGTGGTGAATCAACATCAAAACTGACACCAAAGTGTCATCTATAAAAAAAAAAAAAAAGATGTGTAAGAGAAAGCAAATGAAGTAAATATACTTTTATTTTGTTGACCGAAAATTTCCAATTACGGAGAAACATCGTAGCACTAACAGTATAACCTTGAGCATATCGCATAAGATAATGGCGATCTAGAAACGATCCCGATTGTTCCAGATCATAGAAGATAATGGTCGTATTGATAACTGTTTCCTGTTGATCTTAATGACCTTAGCCGTTCCTAGCATAAATAAAACAAACACGATTTGATCGTAAGTATGGAAGTATAAAAATACTTTGATTACCGAAGTTTTAGACAGTTTTTTTTTTAATTTATGGATGCATTAAAGACGTAGTTTATTAATGGATTGGTTTTCAATAAATATATATATTTTATAAACTGTGTGATGAAACTCGCGGGGCTGAAAAATGTCACAAGACAAAGCTCTGATTTACATATACAATTTTTTGCTTTTATTGGTATTATTCATGAATTTAAATTAATTATTACAACTTTTAAAACGCGAACAAATAATTTAATATTTTAAAATATAATGGGGAAATCGAATGATAGGTCGAGAACTGGAACAGAGGTGAATCCCCCCTCTCAGTGCATTCCTGGATCAGCAAGTGTTCTTGAACTTTCAGAGCGCTTCATCTAAAAAAGATAAAATAAAGCAGAACTCTAGAGATATAAGCCTGCGCCCGTTCTATATTTTTCTCCATCAATCAAACTTTATATCCGCTTACGAAATTGATATTAATAAACATTTTTTATTGCTAATTACAAGTTTAAAGATAAATATATTTCCAATTAAATTAGTAAAATTGGGTCGTTTCATATTGAGTATCCGTTTTCAATGTTTCTAAAATTCAAAGTGGAGTTAGTGAATTTAGGTTCTTTACTAAGTCTACAGATTGTAATGAACAGCTCATTAATCACTAATCTTAGAGCTTTCTCCCACTATAACGTATTATTTTTGTTCGAATAAGACTTTTTCCTAACCACAGCTAATGAAATATATAAGTTATTCTATATGGACTATCCCAGAACTAAATAGGAGATACCGCATTTGGAAAAGGGCGTTGTGACGAACGGACCATTCGTCTATGCCAAAACCTAAGTATTTCCAAAAAAATTATTGGTTTCTGTGTGGTGGTCAATGGTAGGAATCGCTCATTTCTCCTTTCTGCTCAGAGATGAAAATAACACATCCCCATCTTACAGCCGGGATATTGACATAATGCGACAAAAACTTATCAAAAAACACCCTTCATTGATTAATAGGAAGAGACCTTTACTCACGTCGGACCTCATGTTTCACGACAGACAGTGAAGAAAGTAAATGAGCTGGGTTACGTCCAACCACAACTACCTTATTCCCCAGATTTATCTCCATAATTTTCATTCTTCTTCATTATTTCTATCTGTTCATAAATTTTGACAAGTAAAGTCTTTTGGAATAAAATTTTTTTAAATGGTTCTCAAGTCAAGGACACATTTTCAGACTTTATTTGATCACAAAACCAATAATTTTTCAATTCTAGGATTAACATTGAAAGCACGCAGGGGAACATGAATAGAAAATAAGGGTGGATATTTTGAATACAATTGTTTCGAATTCATAAAGTTGTTTTACTAAATAACCTTTCCTTTGAAAACGGGCATTTCATATAAAACGAGCTAATATATTTATCAATAGTAAAATAAAATGATTTTTCTAATACCTAGAAAAAAAGTGTTTTCCCCCATTCAGGCAACAATAGGCGGCTAATAATAACTTTACTCTTAAATTACCAGCCAATTATTGGCTAATAATTGCCGGATTTAGATCATTTAATTTTTTTGACAGATAAATGACAATAGTTCCACTGACAATAGAGAGACAAATATGCGGCAAGTAGAATTTTTAAAAAAATAGGACGTAATTTTTAACCTAACTATTATATTCGAATTCCCACATTGGGAATCTTAAAATGTTTCCAATGGATTTGTTTATTTTGAAACTTCGATTTTTTAATTATTTTACATAGGTTAATTAATTATTACTCACCTATGGATTGGGGAGCCACGATATGGACGAAGCCCGCAGAGAAGAGGATGAGGCAGAATGGAAGGCTGACCCAGGCGAAGTACTGGACTACCGGGTGTGTCGCTAAGTCCCGGTACAGCCAGATCCTACCTGTAAGCAATAATATACCTTCAGGTTACATTTGCAATATATTTAGCCAAGTACAAGTGAGTTATGTATGATTACAAAATGAGGAAATATTATATTAACATATCCTCTTTACTAATATTAGAGGAGATCATAAAGAAGGTTTAAACCAGATTGTGTTTTAGAGTCTTGGTTTAGGGAGGAGACAAACTGAACAGACTTAAAAACTATTTCACATAATTTGATTTTGTTGAAGACTTTACAAAATAGATGGAAATGAGCAGGATAAACGAAAGGCAGGCAAAGTAAGATTTCAAAGATCGACGGGCGTAACATTTTCTAAGTTTTACCGAGTAACAGATCGTATAGTCTACTGTTTTGCGGATAAAGATCAATTTTTTAATATTTTAAATATCACATATTTTATGCGATATCTTATTGACGATAGATATACTCGAAAAATATTTCCTATAAATAATAATAATAAATATGTATTAATAGAAATAAATATGCCATTTGGCACATGTTGTACTTGTGATATTCTTTAGCAAACGTCCTTCCTTTACGAGGAAGCGTGGGTGGAGAAACCTACCATTGAAGGGACTCCTAGCGTGTGTTATCTCTCTGCAGTATATCCCTGCTCCAGAGACGTTTCAGTCCTGTGGTAACGTGTCTGTCAGTAATGTTTGTACCAATAACTTTGGTTGTCCATCAAGTGAGTCATAAAATGTTTGTAGCTTTACTTGATTGGGTCAGAATAATGTCACAAGTGGTATGCTCAGGCAAACGGATAATGCTTTATTAATCAAAATGTTATAATGTAAAAGGGGCGATGAGGAATATAACGAAGGAATTTTTCCGATTAGCAATAGCACCATTAAGTGGCGTTAAGTAAACAAAGAATCGAAGGAATTTTGACTGAAAGATTTGAAAGGTCTGTAAGAGACATTTTTTGCCCCATACCTGTGTTCCATAAGTCCATATCGGTTCAAGTAGCATGTTGTGATGGTTTATTTTTATGGTAAAGTAGTCACCTAAGGTGAGTGAGTGTCCGTGATTCAACCTTATATTCGAATTAGTAACATTTGATTTCCAGTTCAGGTCAGTATTCTTATCAGTATTCTCTTCATTGTAAGGCCCGAGTGATTTTCTTTATTTGTTTGGACAACTGGGGCTGTTTACTCCTGAAATACAGAACTATCATGGACGTACCCTTGTTGCACATGGAGATGCCATGGTCCATGATGAAGCTGAGGAAGGCCATGATGAGGCCGAGGAGGGCGAGGAAGACCCAGTCCTCCCCCAGTCGTGCGAACGTGTTCCTCCAGGCCCAGCCGATCACCTTCGCGATCTTCGAGTTGTACAGTCTACCTCGCGGCTTCCCAAGGCTCTCGTCCACTTCTTGCACGCTCTTCTTCTTCGCTCGCTTCGCTTCCTCTTTGGCATACGCTCCGAGCTCCTTCGTGTACTTGCCATACATCTGTAGGGGAAAAAAAAGAGAACGTTTTAGAATACAATAATTACCTAGATATCAAAACAATTGTAATACAACAAGTTTATGAATTGAGTGTTGAATAATACTGAGTATGGCATGTGAAAAAACCAACTATGTGCTTTGCTAGTCACTCCAATTATATGTTAGATGGTTCCAAATCGTCAAAAAGGAATGTATTTCCAAATTCATTAGGACGTAACTTCTCTGGGATGGAATTCGTAATGGAAGGATGGGTATTTCGAGCAAAATATAGACGTATTCGAAAGGAAAATATAGATATTATAAACTAAAATAGTAAAGTTAGCATAGAATGTAAAGGATAATATGGTATAGAAAGATTACGAACTAAGATAAATTAAAGAATTGTAAAGTTAAGTAAGTAACATATACCTTTTAATGGTTTAGTGAATCACAAAACTCCAATGTGTTAAAATATACATGTTTATTCTCATGCAAATGAGATGAATCAGAAATTCAGAGAGTTTGCCTAGGAAACACAGGCAAAGCTATCCTAGAGAGGGAGACTAAGCATTTTATCCCTCATAAATAATGAATAGCAATGATCTAAAAATACTTTCCTGAAAGGTTTTGAACTGTATGTGTTATGAGAAAACATTAATGATTGTGGTATATCTGTATCTGTAACTGCTACGAAATGAGAACAGAACTATGTTCAAGGGTAAAATATTCATCATAAAAACACTTCCAGATTTAATTAGTAAACAAATTATTTAAATAAATAATTAACGTTTCAGTATTTGATATGAAAATCGAATATATTAAATTTTTAAAATGAAACAAAACTTTAGTGCTTGTTGAAAAAATCATTTTCCCTCATGATATTTATGAAGTCATCTAACGATTCAACCGCAACCATCATGAACATTAATCACGCAATTGTTAAACGTTAAATATATAAACATACTCAAATGCATTTTTGCCTGACCACAATGGGCCACGAAGTACCAACGTGATCACAATTATAGTCCAAGGATAGTCTTTGCCTTTCTTTCAATGAGACAATGCTTATTTAAGGAAACGAGCAATGGAAATGATAGGCTAGGAAATATGCATACAAATGAGGGATAACCATGAAATAATAGTCGATTGGTCGCTAAGAAAACTATAAATAACCCTTGGGGTACAGTTAGCAGGGGACAGCGCGGCCAACCTATTGCGTTTCTCAGTGCAATGTAAATAAGAAAAGATGAGGGTGGTCTTCCTGTCCCAAGGAAAATGGAATAGAAAGAGGCTCAAAACTGTAAGAAAATTTATCAATAGAGGTGACATATCACATCAACTAAAACCATATTGGTAAAAGGGGATGGAAGAAATTAAAACAAAAATGTAATTAATAAAATCAACCTTGAGCTTCTCAACTCTCATATAAGCAAATAAAAAATAAATAAAGTTGTACAAAATTCTTATTAGACCAGTAGTCAGGTACGGAATGGAAACCTGGTATCGACCCCAAGAGGACTACAGTAAACTAAAAACATCTGAAAAAACATGATTAGAAGGATTTAGGGGGTACAAGAGTTAGTGGCGAGCGGAAAATTAAGGGCAACAGTGAAATTGAGATTATGTTAGGTGATATATTTAGTTAACTAAATCGAAGCTGAGATGGTCGGTCAGAAATGACGATGAAGATTTCAGAATACTGGGAACGCACTTTAGTGGATAGAAGTAGGCCTAGAAGCAGGTGGAGATACACCAGGAAGCTAGTTGTCCGCAATGGAAAGAGAAAAACACAGGGCAGGGAGAAGTGGAAGAGGATAACTCAGCAAGTTAAAGGTTTTGTTGGCTTATATCGTCAGGGAGATAGTTAATTGAAAAAATCTAATTAAAAACTTTGTATGGCAATAAAATGTTACTACCTCTAATAGCATTCGGATGTTAAGTCTCTTTTTTGAGGGAAAGAAAGAGATAAGAGAATGTGACTGAGTTGGGAAAAGTAAATTAAGAATGTTTATTGTCCTTCTGAGTCGCCATCATAAAGATATAATTAAAACGAAATAACTGAACACACGTCCTATGGCACACTTCATTTTGTTCAAGAATTATCTTCTGTTTTTTTTAGGATTGTCTTGTTCAACTGTTCTATTCTTTTCATCTATATCTCGACCATTTTTACCACTATTTTTGCTTTATTTCCAGTGTCCAAATTTAGCCTATTTTTCTGATTAGAAGCCCGGAGAACTCTGCATTTCCTATGTGAAGAACGGCCTTCAATACCTCGCAGAGAGACCTCGAACTCTTCAATGCTCTTTTCAGTTTCCTTAATCCAATTGTTGAATATTTTAGGCTTTTAAAGATGTGGATGCTCTTTTTGTGTCATTCTTTTCGGATCCATTCTTTGTAGGTACTCATAGTCATAAAACTGAATTTTTATGAATAGTTTAATTTTCTTAAACCTGCATTTATTTATTTTCCTTTTGCATGAATATGTATATTTTTTATTATTTATTAATTAATATACTAGTTATGTTTACTTTGTGTTTAGTCTCATTTAATATGAAAAATGCTATTTCAATTTTTCCAATGCCATATAATTGTTATAAATTCCAGTTATTATTAGGCACTTCCAGCGGACCCCTCAGTTTAAAATGAGCTGAAAATCGATAAGTGGATATTTTTGCATTCTTTTTGTTTCTCAAACGTTCTTTTAAGTTTTGAGCATCTTTATTAATTCTCCAATATTGAGATAGAATATTCACCTTATAATTTGCAGGTGGATTGATTTTAATGTGCCTTTTGTGGGTCTCAACATTTTTCTTCGGTCACCTCCATTTAGAAAATACTGTTTTAGCGATGGAACTCGACAATTACTAATTTTTTTTTTTTGTTTAATAAATTATCATATATTAATTAAGTTATATTTTTACCTTATAGTTATATTTATGTGCATACACAACAAAGCTTGTTCTACTATTTATTTAATCCTCCTCCATCCACAAAAAAACTGTTTGTATTTTTCGCCTAGTAAGCCACGGTTCTGATTATTGTTTTTTCTATATCTATACATATACTAATTATTTTTATTAAATCGTGTATTTTAATGGTTTTTCTCAAATTATCCGACATAAACTATATATAGCTGGTCTGCCAACAAACTTTAGATAATTTATACCTAATTACAATTTGTTATTACCCATAAACTTCTGTGTCTATAGTTCGTTACTCCATTGTATTAAATTTTATTTATACTATGCACTAGATTATGTCAGTTTAAGGAGAAAAAACCATTTTTAAATTTTCAAACATAAGAGACAATGGACAATCAAGAGAATTAGTGGCAAAGAACTAATAAATACAGTTGCGTAACTGAGCAGTTTAAGGGACTCGAAGAATAATGATCATATTAAGGATTTTTGGAAATGCAAATGCTCTCATTACTAGCTTCCATCATTAACATAATGATGATGTGGAAAAGAATGAACAGTAGTTTCCGAAAAATACTTTTAATGGATAAACAAATTAATAAAAAGAAACATTCTTAATGAAAAACAAGTACTCATAAAAAAACTGTAAATATAATAAATGGGATTATATTTACAAAAAGCAGAAAACTAATAGTCTAATAGTCTTTATTAGTTGAATTTAATATAACTTTGTAAGGTGTTTTTTATTTTAACAAAACTAATTTTTTTAGGGAGGGAGAGAGATTTCTGTCCTTCAGAACGGACGTATAATGGTGTTTTCGACACTGTGCGGTATCAAGTACTCGTTAAAGATTCCTAATTATACCTGTATAGGAAATTTTCATGACTTTAACTGAAGCATCGTTCGATAAGTTACAGCAGTGACGTATATATATAACGATACATATATTATATGTATATCAGAGTATATGCGTATACGCGTGTGATGAAGATGGACAGACCCACACCTTTCAGACATATACTGTATGACTGTTCACGATACGACAGACAACGAATTAAATTGATGGAGAACATAATACTCAAAGGAGGGACTTGGCCTGAGATAGAACACTTAATTTTCCCTAAATTTAAAACCGACTTACTATCATTTGTAAAAGACATTGATTTTGATCAACTCTACGGCCAAAGAAGGGCAATTCACTAGTTATAATATAATTTAATTAATATATAAATATATTATAATTTTTTTACTAATTACTGTCTTTAAACATAATATTCTAGTTCTTTAATCATAATATTCTATAAACTGTAAGTTTATAAGTTATTCATTAATTTTTTAGTAATATAAATTATTGCTGTGCTTAAAATATTAATTTTATTTATTTTTGTTTTGTTAAATTTTACTATTTGGTTTTTCTTAATTTTATTTTATTATTTATGATTACAAATTTAATTCTAATTTTTCCCTAACATATAAAAAAATAAAATCATCAATTTAGTCGAACTGTAAATTTTTAATTTCTTACATAGTTAATTAATACTTAAATTTTTTGAATGTATTTCTATAAACTGATCTGTTAATAATAAAATGACATGTAATTTGCTTGTTTTAGCATGGTGCATGTCCGAAAACGGTCCCTCCATGAGGGGAAAAAGAGAAAAATATAGATATATTTATATATATATACTATATAATATATAGTATATATATATATACTCACACACACTTATTTATTTATTTTACATGTTTAAAAACTGTCTAGATAGATTAAGTTATATTTAAACAGAAGCAATATAATTTGTAATCAGGTTATATATACTTATTCATTTGTAATCACTTGGATACTTAACCAGCATACTACAACAATGGGAATTTGGACACAATTGTAAGACTCCTCTTTGACAAGCTCTTACTTTCTCATCCAGCTCCAGAAGAGACAGAAGGAAGTAGTTTTGCTTGGAGGATGCCCACTTCCTCCTCCTGGAGAAGCCAGTGATGTCGTCCAGGCGATCCCTCTGGCGTCCCCTCCTCGGAATCATCTTGGTAGCCATCGCGGAGAAGACTGGACCTCTCAGTTATCTCCTACCCTCGTTAACAGTCAATTAGCGAACTATTAGCTCAGGAGAATTTGTATATTTTAGCATTTCCTTCATAAACAGTTTCAATCCTACTCTTCGACAGCACCAAGGACGACGAATTAAGACTATTGTTCTCATTTGGAAACCTCTAAAGCAGTAAGCCATTATTGATTTAGTGTGTAAATAAACAAGTTAATAACGTTCGGTTTCACTAGCAACAAAAAATGTTCGCTTTACGAGGGGAAAAAACCTGTACAACTACAACCCATGAATTGTCTTGGTAAAGACTGTACTTTTTCTTGGAAAACGGTTGTGCAGGAAGGTGATTTGCCCTATATCACGCTCAACAGCGTGCTCATTTAGCCCTATTTAAGGTAGCCAATTTATAGAGGCTTGGTGAGACTCAGGAGGGTCCCAGGTCCCTAGTTGTTAACAGATTAAATAAATCTGCTGTTTATATTGAATGAATGAATGAATGAAATAAATCTCCTGTTTATTTTGAATGAATGAATGAATGAAATAAATCTGCTATTTATTTTGAATGAATGAATGAATCTGCTGTTTACTTTCTCCTTAGGAATAAACATTTTTTTTTTAAATGTGATAATGTTCAATTCAGTTTACATTTTTATTTTGTTATTTACTTCTTCAGAAATCAGGTACTCGTTAAAAATCGCTATCCTAATTGGGCCTGCATAGACAAAATTTAGAGCTCCCAATGTAGCATTGTCCGATTAGCCATAGCAGCATAAAGTGACGTTAAATGAACAAACAAACTCAGAAAAATAATTAACTTTCTGTTTTAAATTTTTTCCTTAATTTTTTGTAAATAAGAATATTATTATGTTTATTATTTTATTACCAAAACTATGATGATACTGTTATTAAGTTCAGATTACATGTTTTTACTTTTTTTAAATAAACTTTCTCAGAAACAAAAAATCAACCATCTGTTTTTGAATTATTTCCCTCATTTATGTCCTAACAAGAGTTGTGAAGAAAAAGGTTGTGATGATTTTATCTTGGCTAGGTCTGAGGCCCTAAATTCGCCCATTCCCCAGTACGGTAAATTTTCAAAACATTATCAAGGGTGACAATTGAAATGGAAACGGTTACAATTGAAATAAAAAAGATGACAATTGAGGTGTAAAGCGTTACATTTGCTTTGTAAAGGGTTTCAGCTCATTTGGAAAGGGTTATATTTGAATTGGAAAGGGTTGCTTGTGACTTGGAAAGGGCAGCATTTGATCTGTAAAAGGTTACAGGTGACTTGGAAAAGGTTCAAATAGACTTGGAAATGCCTATACATCATTAAAAAATACAAATATAAAGCTTATATTAAATATTGCTTAGAAAGTGTACCGATGTTAAGGTATAAGTTGAAGGCGTTCTTTATGGCTGAGCAGAACGAAATACAACCACAATATATATATATATATATATATATATATATATATATATATATATATATATATATATATATACAAAATATATATAAGTATATATATCGTTTTAATTTACATATTCGATTATGTTAAAAAAATTAATAGAAACAGTATTGTATATCTCCTCATTAACTAAAATTTATAAATCTAACCTAACCATTCAAAGAGAATAAAAAAAATGATAGTCTTAAAGCATATCTAAAAATGTGCTTGTCAACACGAAGGTCGCGTAATACCGACCGACACCTTGTCTAAGGTGTCTGCCTGGTTGCTGACATCATAAGCTTCATAGATTCATTACATTCAACGCCTTTAGTACGAAAGACAGCAAATCATTTTTTAAATTTTATTTCGTAAACTAGATCTCATAAATATGTGTAATAGAATTTATATTCAATGCAATTCAAATAAATCATTTCATCGACTAATCAGAAAGATCTCAGGGCCAAAACACATGTTAAGAGTACCCGATTCACGGTTATCGAAGAACAAAAAAAAACTTTAAAAAACTGTTCTACTACAACCTATGAAAGGTCCTGGATTCAGTACATTGCAGATCCTGTAATATTTCTGTACCAACGGTGATTTGGGATGAAGGAAGGTGATTTGCCCGAGACCAAACTCGATTGCCAGGTCTTTTATACCAATTTGAGATACACCTTTTTATATAGACTGGATGAGGTTTGGTGAAGCCCAGAGGTCGATCTTTGGCTCTTAATTTATATGTCATAGTAAAACCAAAAGGTAACTAAAATG
Source organism: Troilus luridus (assembly GCA_964056705.1). Lineage (NCBI taxonomy): Eukaryota > Metazoa > Arthropoda > Insecta > Hemiptera > Pentatomidae > Troilus > Troilus luridus. The sequence goes on along the minus strand of OZ057414.1, from coordinate 94,578,679 downwards.
TGTATTGTAGTCGTATGATAAGCTCAGTATGGAATGGACCCAACAGTTTGCCAGACCAATCCTCACCAACAATAGCCATTAATTTTTACAATTGAAAAATATTAGTGTTTATCAAAGTCTTTAGAATACTGAGCTCATTCGGTTCTTAATCGACTATAAAAGTACTGGAATAAAATATTAGGTTTGAGTTTAAACATAAATTACCGGGTTTTTTTATAGGACCTGAAGTAATCCGCGGGCCTTATATATGTTTCTTTAACTGCTTAAAAGGTTGACCGTTAAATTTATTTACGATGCTGCATATTTTTGTTCTGAAATAAGTGCGGAGGTTTCAATTGCAAAACTGGAATACTGCTTGCTTGCATCAACCGCATACCACCTGCTATTAACTTTTGATTTATTCTGAAAAAGATTAGAGGTGGCTCATGAATATTTAATTACACCTATTCAATTTATTGATTTAATTTATGTTTCTATAACACAAGTGTCTGGGTCAAATTTTGTTGCTAACTCCAGATTAGTGAGATTCATCGAGATTCTGTAATTATAGTGATATAGTCCATTTGGGGGGAAAAAAAAAGTACTTTAGTGTTTTAAATTGTTTCAGATTTTAATGATTATTATTTCACAGTAAATTAAAAAGGTAAACAGGGCTCATAACGACACTCTTTATTAAGTGCTAAATGATAAAAACATTTATCCGTATTTTTAAAGTAATTCAAATGAAAACTAGATATTGCGAATATGGAAAAATCATCAACAGCTCACACACACACCTATACCGCTATCTATCCAAGTAAATATCTAAATTTGTTTCCTGTATCTCGCAATTATATTTTTCGAATTCACAGTATCATTTATTCAATTTAGTTTTAGTTCCAGTTATCAGACCTATTTGGACATACGGAGTTGAGCTTTGGGGCTTTACTAAACCATCCAATTCATCTCGTATCCAATCCTTACAATCCAAAATCCTTCGTAAAATCCTCAATGCTCCTTATTATGTCACAAACAAACTCATCCATCATGATCTTAATATCCCATATGTTACTGATTTGGCCCAAACTAGATACCAATCCTTCCATGACAAGCTCCATACACGCTTGAATCCGCTAGTACCTCAACTTACTTTCCATACTATTACTGATAACCCTCCGAGGCGTCTGAAAAGAAGATGGCCTCGAGACCTTCTACTAAAGAACTTTATTGCAGTGCTACCGATGGGTGGTGTCTCCACGAGTGTTTTTCATGTCATATTGTTCATATTAGCAGATTTACTTGTTGTAATATTATTATAGTTGTAATATCAATAAATTAGTTTTTAAAAAAAGTTTTAGTTCCGATTAGCATAACTAAGCCATTAGTGAATTTTTAATTTTTGTGTAAATTTATAACCATTCGGAAACAATAAACTTCTGTGATTTAAACGTTCAATGTTAACAGTTAAAGTGGTTTACATCAGCCTTTGAATTATTTAGACTCAATGCTCTGTTAGTTCGCATGTGTATTTATCTTTCACCTGCTGTGATCACTTAATAAATATATATTTATAAAATCTTCCTCCTTCTCTTTTTTATGTCTGATATTTTAAGTTAAGTTTAAAATAAAGTGTATTCGTTTTAACGAATAGCAGTTATACTAAGGAATTCAAATGTTATACTATTTATTATTATTATAAATAACTATTGATTTTGAAAAAGCATTAAAAATTCATGGAATAAATGAAATGACACAGAGCTCGATAGACTATTATTGAAGATCATAAAAATTTCATTACCTTAGAGTCACCTGATTTATTGAAGTAATGATAATTTTACTGCTTCAAGTTACTGAAAGAGTCATATCCTTAATTTTAAGAAGCAAGTAAATTTTAATTATCCATTTAAGATAAAAATTTTAAGAAATACAAACTATTATACTATAGTTATTATTTTTTAGTAAATGGAATAAAAAAAAAAAAAATATATATATATATATTCCTTTTACACTAAGGGTAGTATTAATAATTTATGGCTTTTAGATTTTAACGGAATACCTAGAGCTTTTGTAACAAAAATAATGCATATTCATCTTCAAATTTATTTTTCTTGAATAATATTAATTGATCTTTTTAAATAGAGAAGAAAATGGTCCGAGATGAAATATGTATTTTAAACCGACGTTTCAACCCACCTATTTCAGGTCTTCTTCATGGCTGGATAGACAAAAAAAAAACAATTTAAAATGATATAGAACAAACGTGTAGAGTATAATAAATGTAATCAAATATACAAATAAAACATTTGGAGTAAACCAGATACATCCCTCTATTATGTATCTGCTTTATTTGTATATTCTATTTTATCTATTTTATTCTTAACATTTGTTTGTATCTCGTCTAGCCAGCCCTGAAGAAGACCTACAATGTGGATATGAACGTAGGTTACAAATAAATAGTTTATCTCTATTTAAAAATCATTTTTTCCATTATTTTTTAACCTCCATCCAGATCATTATATTAATCCTAAAATTAATTTGAGAAACCAAAAAACCGAATTTAGTTCAATGTATAAACATGTCATAAATTATATTGTGTCTCGTCAAACCAAAAAGATTTTAAAGGAATTCGAGTTCTTACCAGGATTTATACTTTTATGTTACTTGTAAAATTAAGGAAGTTAATATGAAGAAAATCTTAAACAATATAAAAAAAAACCTGTACCACTGCAACCCGTGAACGAGTCTGGGGGTTCAGTGCATGGTTGAGACTATACTGTTTCATGGACAACGGTTCTGCAAGGAGGTGACTTGTCCCAGGTCACACTCAACCGCCAGGTTTTTCCCCCTTATTATGGGTACCCTATTTTTATAATATTTTATAGAGGCTGGGTGAGCCCCAGGAGATCCTATATGATGCATCTCCGGCTGCAAACTGACTAAATAAAAGTAACTGCCCGCAGCGGGATTTGAACCAGGATCTCCGGCATGGCAACTCAGTGCTCAACCACTGAGCCACTCCGCTCCCTTAAACAATATACAATTGGAAAATATTAGCAGTCAGCTATGATCGTTAATTAACATACGAGATATAGAGGAAAAAATATTCACGATTTCCACATCAACCATTATGATCGGAACCAGATCGAATTTCCTGAAGCAATTTTTTTAAAATTGCCAGCACTTACAACTAAAATAGCTCTACTTTTCCTCAGACCTTCCCACCAAGGATTCGTTTATTGGCTCGTTTTGAATTATTTTAAGGCCTACAGTAATTCGAAATTGATATTTAATGGTATGTAGCATTCTGTTGGTATTTACCGATAACATTGACCTGTTTTCCAAGGAATGTAGCTTTTTTTTCTACCTGTTCTTGACTTTATGGGAGTTATTACGATCCCAATGATAATATTTTTTTTATTCAATGACTAATATTTATACAATAATTCTCATATCATACATACTCATTATTGATTTGAATAATGATTATGTATGGTTGTATATTATAAAGGTTGTATATTAATTATGTTAATTTAAAAAAAAAACGTAATATCATTTAATTAGTCGGTTACTAAAATTGATTTTCAATAATAATATATGTTTAAAAAATACGTTACTTGTTATCTTTATCATTAGAATATTTTAAACGTCAAACAATCTTTTTGTCATATTAATTATTATATCATTTAATAAAAAAATAAATAAAATACTATCGACTCTACATAACAACACCCTCCTAACCCCAATGTCTTAAAACAAATTAATTTAGTTGAAAAAAAAGAGTTCAAAATTAGTTTCAAGAGATATTTTATTATATTCTAATAAAAAAGTACATTTTACCTCTGAAACTACAAGTTTCCAAAATTAATATAAAAATTATAAGTCAGTAATTAAGGCTTATTAAATCATTATTTTTCAAAATTTAGTGTATTGAGCGATTGATAATTATTTTTTATTGTTCAATTATTTCCTAATTTATATAATCTGTAAATTAGAGATAAGATACATGTGATAATTGTTTACGACATTTTCAAATTCCTGATAGTATGCAATATGTTTTAAATCAATGAACAATTTAAGGTTTTTACCACTTACGAGCAAAGGTACGATAAAATAATTAAAACAGACCTATAAGTTTTCTTATTAGAATGGGTCCTTGAACACGGTCCGTTTGTTCAGGAATAAACAAAAAGACGCTTCTAAACAAAACGAGAAAACATACTTGATACACACCTTCAACCAACCTCAAGGTTTTACCTAACCGAGAAAAAAGGGCATTCGGTGACTAAAATTATTATGCGGTCGCGAAAAACATCTCAATGTGATTTATACCTATAGTGCCAAGACCGTGTTATGTCCATATCATTCAATACATAAATCAGCAAATAGTTAATAAACGAGCAAAATTATATATACTAATATGTATAACGTTTATATAAATAATATAAATTAATATATTAATATGTATAACTATTAATATATGTAATATAAGTAATATATATTAATATATTAATGTTTAGAACTATTAATATGTATAACTATTATTAATATATTAATATGTATAAATAATATAAATTAATATATTAATATGTATAACGTTTATATAATTATATAAATTTTATATTATATTATAATTTAAAGTTTATATAAATATATATAACGTTTTATTTTAATATGAATAACTTTATATAAGTATTTATCTTTCTATTATATGTTTAAATGTTAATATGTTTCTATTAAATGTTTAATATAGCACGGTATGTTCCTAAAATAGGAATATTTTAATATGTAACAATATTTTTACTAAGTACTAATGTAACAAGAATGTATATAAGTAATTATGTAGGTAATATAAATATGTATATTCTCTAGTGGTGAGGGCAATAATAACATTTGTAGTTATTTGTCCTTAAAATAAAACAACAACAACGAGCAAATTTAATTTCGAAAAATAATGTAAGGTCATAAAAAATGAATAATGTTGTTTATAATTATTAAGTAGTATCATCGGTAAGTACTATATAATGCTAATGGATGAGCTTAATAAGTTAAGTGAAAGTTCATAGAAAAAGAGGATCTTTACTCTAATGAATATTTAAAATACTGAACTCTTTTCTAATTAACTTTTTTTTTTTTTTTTTTATTTAATTCAATGATATTTACAACTATAATGGTATTATATCAAGTAAATGTGCAAAAATGTATAATATGACATGAAAACACTTGTGGAGAAACTACCCATCGATAGCACTCCAATAAAGTTCTATAGTAGATGATCTCGAGGCCATCTTCTTTTCAGACGCCTCGGAGGGTTATCAGGAATTGTATGGGAAGCAAGCTGAGAGACTAGCGGATTCAAGTGCGTATGGAGCTTGTTATGGAAGGATAGGTATCTAGTTTGGGCCAAATCAGTAACATATGGGATATTAAGATCATGATGGATGAGTTTGTTTGTGACATAATAAGGAGCATTGAGGATTTTACGAAGGATTTTGGATTGCAAGGATTGGATACGAGATGAATTGGATGGTTTAGTAGAGCCCCAAAGCTCAACTCCGTATGCCCAAATAGGTCTGATGACTGTCATGTAAATAAGTCTTTTGTAATTAATTGGTAGCTTAGAGCGTTTGTCCAGTAAGTGTTGAAGTAGGCGAAAACGTCGAGCAGTTTCTTGTCTTTTCAGTCTTGTATGAGGATTCCAAGTGAGACGTTTATCCAGATGGAGTCCTAGGTAACGTATAACTTATATTATAACTTAAATTTAAATTTTATGAATTTCTTTTTCTTTTTCAGGTTTTAAAAATCGAGCGATCGAAACTAAAACAAGGCTAAAAAAAAGTTTTTTTACTTGTTGTACAGGTTGTCGCTTCGGGTTCAGATACAAGTTTTGACTGTTTATTCGTCCCATTTTTAATATTTTCCCAAAATACAAGTTCAATCTTTTCATCAAGAACTAAAAGTCTCAACTAGATTTTCAAAGTATAGATGATAAATGAGACGTTCATTTCTAAAGCTCACAACTTTATTAGTTCGTAGCTTTGTTAAAATATTAAACATTTTAATATTTTAACGAAAATTTTTTGTTATTTTATTTATTAATGTATATATTTTTGTAAAATATTAAAAATTAAACGAATAAATAGTTAAAACTAGTAACTCAACTCGAAGGGACAACCTCCGGAACAGATACCCTTAAAAAATCATTTAACTGTTACCCAGTTTTTATGACTGAAAATTTTTTTTATGAACTTCATAAGTTCTCCTTTTGTTTCAGCATAAAAGGGTGAAACAATTTGAATAGTGTTAATTTTGTAAAATACACAAAAGAAAACTTATTAAGTTTCTGAAATTTATAATATATTTCGAAATTAAAGTACAAATGTATACCGATCTAAAAGAGTAAACTTTTTTTTTGTTGAATCACCAAAACATTTTGTAAATTTTGATTGCTTCAATGGATATTGCTAAATTGCAATTCAGTAATTTATAAAAATGGCTATTTCCCCATGCAGTTCTATTATATTCATTCTTTCATTACTATTGTTCTAATATATTGTTTGTATTATTTCTGATGAAGGCCTGTCTACAACTTTTAGTATATTTCGGTACCTTGTGGTATATTTCTGACTCTGTCCCATTCTTTTTTATTTAAATTTATATTAGTGTTTACTCACAAGTCTTCGAAAATTATTGGAATAGTCTGAAGGACACGGTGTGAAAAAAAAAAAGTATCTTAATATAAAAACCAGTAAATCTTGGAAGGAGAGACACTACGATTTACGACCCACAAAAGTCTGTGAATACTTTTATTTTGAGACTCATTGTGAAAGATACCCTTTTGTGTAGTGGATATTCTTTAATAGTTTAATGGGACTGTATCGATACCAAGGTGATCAAGAAATCGAAAATGTTAGATAGTAGATCTCATGAATTAAGTATATAATCTCTAGACGGCCCTGAAATAATGCTTTTATACTTCCCATGAATTTGTTGTACTTAAGTCAATTAAATCGATTATTTAAATTATACAGTTTTGGTTAATTTCTGGTTTGTAGCTATTTAATTTAATTATTCTTACTCTGTATATGTACGGGTGAATTGTACTAAGCAATGATTTAAGATAAATAATTTAATAAAAAAATTAATGTATGCGGTTATATATGCTCGTCCTGGTCATTGAGCAAAAATAAGATTAAACGAAAGCTACGAAATTAAAATCAATATGTTAACAATAAACTGAGTTTTTTAGGTTTAAATATCTCTGATAAAGATTATGATTGAATAATAATAAAAATAAAATTCCGCGAGTGATAAATTTCCGACGTTTACATAACATTATGTAATTAAAATTACAACTTACATAACCCTTATAACTAACTTAATTTAGAAACAGGGAAGTAGGGAAAAGTTGATAACATTTTAATTGTCAAAGTAAGTGGTGCCCGTTTTTCAGGAGTCCTATGAATGAAAAATCTAAACTTTTTTGTATTAGTAAATATTAAAATAAAATATATTTTAATTTATTAACTGTAAAATAAAATATTCTGGTCATATTTTACCAAACTTGTTACATTTAATATGTTTTATTATTTTTAAACAAACATAAAACCCGACTCTTTGGCCATTCTTTAAAGAAGTATATAATTCATAAAAAGGGGCCAATGACCCTAAAAATCATATCTGTTTTATGTATTTAATTTTTTCTTGGCAGGAGAGGGGTATAATTTGGATATATAATCCTATTTTTATTTATAAAAAAGCATTTACATATTAAATCACTCAACTTTATAAATAATTATGGTTTCTGAATCATTGATACTGTAATTTATCACACAAATATCCCTTACTTTTTTTAATATATAACATTTTTTAATTTATTTTTCATTTGGGCTTAGTTCGTTCATACTCTTTTAACATTAATGGTATTTATAGATGTATTATATTTACCAGGCGACTATACCACTACACCAACAGCAGATTATGAATTGCAATCGTTCAACATTTTAACATACGAGTACTATTGATTTCTGAATAAGGTACACTACACGCATCCCCGGGCTCTCTGCAGCTAAGACAAACCCATATCGCATGGTCATCTTCTTTTTAAGACACTTAATCCTTGCTCAACTGTTGGATCTGGGCATTGTCAACTTTACAAAAGGAAATAAAATCTTTTAAGAACTCTTTGTTGTCATCAGGTAAGCTGCAGTTTCAACTGGCCTCGAAATATATTTAATCCTATGGTTCTACCTTTTAATAAGCAACTGTAAATCATAAGTTTCTGGGATTCTAAGCAACAAAAAATATATAAATAATTATTTAACTAAATTAAAAATGTAGGTTTTGGGCACTTCTAGCCTCTTAACATCTAGCCTATTAGGTCGAAGATAAATTTAAAAGAGTGTGAATTATTGTATCCTGGTTTGTTATTTCGTAATAATTATAAATCGCTATGTATATTTATTTCCCCTTTGGTATAAGTGTGTTAATGTTAAATGTTAACGTCTGAGATGTGGGCATATTATGTCTATTTTAAATTAATGACCAAAAGAGAAATCAAAATAAATAATAAGGTTTCAAAAAAAGAAAATACAAATGACTTTTCATTAGGCCAACGTTAAAACATTTGTTTCATCTGTCGTTTTCTATCTTTTGCTAGCTAACCAAACTCTAAAGTACAACATTTAGTACAAAATTTGGCGTGGGACTTGAATGTTTCCAAAATACATAAATAAATTTACTAAACGTACATATACAAATTTGCATAATGTATATTCTCCTAAACTAAATATGTATGTATGTAAGGAGGTATAAACGTGAGTATGTAAGTATATACTTATCTTTGTACGCATTTGTGTAGGTAAACAATTAATATTGTCCTCCCATACAAAACCAAAAAAAATAAAATAAGTGAGTGGATCAGAATCCAAAGATGTTTTTCAAAATGTAATTATTGCTTAATATTCAAAAGATGTTATTATTAAAAAACGTTTAAGATGCTATTAAAAAAATTATTAAATTATTTTCTCTCCTTTCAACTAATATTTAGTTTTGAGCAATTAGTTACGACTAACCTACATCATCAAATTATTTCTGCTATTTTTTTTTTGCAGGACCGATATACATTTACAAAGAATATAAACCAAAATAAATAATTTCCAGTGATAATATACATTTATATTTAATAGTTTAAATGTCAGAATTAACCCTTGAAATGAAAAATGGTCATTAACTTAAGACAATTTCAAAATCCGGTACATTTATTAGTTTTAAAAGCTCCTAACCTATAAAAAGTCAGTTATGACGTCAATTATGATGTCATAAAATGCAAATGAAAAACGAAGTAGAACTGGAACGAGAGTTTCGAAACCGAACCAAATTGAATTGCAACATCTGAATTAATTAAGAAATAAAATAAAAATTACAACCCCGATGCGGTTTAAAATTAATGATTAACCGCGATACCGAACAACCAATCATTTAAAAGGATATTCCCACAGTTTAACTACTCGGAAACTTGGCCTTCCCATTGTGAATCTGAGCATTAGAGGTTTCAATGAAACTCGTTGAGAAGGAAAGCAAGTTAATTGTAGTTATAAATAATATATATTACATACCTGATAGTTATGTTCACCATAAACATATCATAGCAATATTAAATTTGAAACTTCCAAAAACACAGGAAGTTTCGCTAACTCACAAAATCGCACCTTGAAAACTCTAGACATGTTGCACTTTCACAGCTACTATGCTAGCATTCGATTTTCGAGTTGAACGGTTATCGGAGAGAAGGAGGAAGCAGATTACTGAACCCAGTTCAATGTAAATATTATCTCTTCTCATTCAATATGGCAGTATGGGAACAGATAATTAATGATTATCAATTTGAACCGAATAATAGATAATTTAGTTATGGCAATCCATTCTTTAAGAGGTGGATGAAAAAGTAATAATTTTTTTAACACTTCAAGTTTTAGGCAATATCTTTAACCCAAGTCTACCCTTAGGTCAGTTTAGCGAAAGATCTATTCGTTTTTTGTTTCGCTTCTTAAAATAAAGAAAGGAGTGGAATTGCTCAGTTGTAGAGCACTGTGTTGTCATGCCGAAGGTCCCGGGTTCAAATCCCGCTCGCTGGCAGACTATTATTTAATTTTTTAGCGGCCAGAGATGGATACCATTTGATCTAGGACAATCCTGAGGCTCACCCAGCCTCCAAAAGTAGGGGAAAATTAGGGGTAATAGTACCCAAAATTAGGGAGGAAACTAGGTGGTTGAGAGTGATCTCGGACAAATCACCTCCCTGCACAACCGTTGTCCAAGAAATAGTACAGTATCTATCATGTACTGAACCCTAGACCTTTCATGGGTATATGTTTTCCTCCCTTTTTTTTGTAATTTACAGAACGGTTGAGAATAAAATCTTCAAATTTAAGAAAATTTTAGGCTGTTTTTTCATATCACAATAACCTAACAAAAATGTATACACAGGCTGAAATATTTGATTTTTTTTTAATTGATCAGATTATGTATACTTATAGTATATATTTATATATGTTTTCTCCTCTATAATAAACCCTCCCGAAGAATCACTTATATTAAATTATGCCTACTCCATCCTAAGAGCATTATTGTATCCATACCATGTTTATAACAAGCTTCAACATAAAAATAATACATAAACTATAATTAGACAGAGACGAAAAAGACTATGTCAATGCATAAATTGTACTTTAAAAAATTGAGGACAGAAGATGTGAATGCTGCCCGGTATTGTTTTGTTTGAGTGAAGTTGTCTGTTATGAATAATTTTGATTTAATTTGATGAACAGTGGTTAATTTTATGTTTCGATTAGTGAGTGATCTTAATGTCCATAACTATTTAATGTGATTCACCAAAAGACTATTTTTTAACTGTTAGGCAATTAATATGAAAACAAAACATCTCAAAACTCGGCCATAATATAGTTTTGTATCTATTGACAGAACCTAAAGAACCTGGAAAACGTTAACTTCAAAAAATTTAATTAACAAATGTTTGAATCATCGAAGATTTCCCATTTACGTTTTCAATAATAATTATATTAATAACAATTAATACTACAGAATTTGAAATATTGTGGATGAAATGTTTCTACTGTACCCGTAATGTTTTTATGCAAACTATGTGATGATTATAAACACCCACTTAACTAATTATAAAATGTCCCAATAGATTAGTTGGTTGATTTATTGTAGGCAATCCATGTCTTCCTGCGACACACATCCAGCCGTTTTATTTTTAAATTGGAACCAACAATATATAATATATTCAGTTCCTTTGTAAGTAATTATTTTGGTAATTATTCCGCAAGTTGTTCCTTCGAGTTGAGTTACAACAAGTTTTAACTTTTCATTCGTTTCCCTTTTAATATTTTTCCGAAAAAAAAAGGTTATCATGAGCTTTAGTTTGAAAAAGAGAACGTAAGTATGAGAAATGCGTATTCTTCGGTAATCATTTAATCTAGAAATGAACGTTTCATCAAAATTTAGTCGAAACTTATATTTCTTACTGAAATAAAATGATTACCGAAATCTACTCATTACCCATAATTACATTCCATACTAAAGCTCATGATTTGTATTTTTGGAAAATATTAAAAACGAAACGAATAAACAGTTAAAAGTTGTAACTCAAAGCGACCTGCGGAACAGATACCATTTATTTTATTTTATTTTTGCAACTCCTTATATTTCTCAAACGATTGAATAAACCCTAAGTTACGGAAAGAAACGCAGTTAGTGCAAAACTTAAGCTTGACTTTTTTTGATATAATTAAAAACTAGAAATTCAATAACCAAAAATGTGGTTAATCAATCGGATGAAGAAAACCACATTATTTATTTATGTGCCTATATTAATAACTCTATTGACGTAAATACAATACGATAGAATTATGTTGTTTTTTTTTAAACATTAATAACAGTTCGAAACGGTTAAAGTATTATAATCTACAAACATGAATTTGTAATAAGTAATAAACATTGAATACATACTGAGATTATCCTTAGAGATGTCCACGACGAATCATAGTTATCCATTTTTACGAGCAAATTATATTAAAACCAATAGACACATTAGAAAAAAAAAACTATAAAACCAAAAACACATTAAAAGACTGTCTACGGTTGACAAGTATGAACGACTCTTCATTTAATTTTAAAAGCTACTATTCCGTACGGTAAACAATAAGCTTAAAGAGTAATAATTTTATTTTGCCTATAGATTAGATATATTTAAACAATTAAATGTAATCTAATCGATCATTAAATACTCTCGTGTACAAAAAAAAATCGACAGGACGTTCACCTTTCGCTTCAAATGAAGGATTCTTGCGATGAGGTAGTAATGAGGCCAGGTAGTAAACAAGTATACGAGTATATCGCCACTTGGAGCTATAGTTTAAATTCATAAATAAATTATAACAAAAGAATTAATTTTGTTTATTTAATTATTTAATAATATGAATTCATAAACTGATTATTTATTTTTATTTTTTTGTACTAATCAATTCCTTTGGTATTAAACCCATGGATCGAATCCAAACAGTCAAACAATTCAACTAAATTTATCTTAAATGCTTATTTATAATAAATATGAAATAATTCAGCACCAGTTTTTTTTTCTTAGCCCCTTGGGTTTGAAATTTGGAAAAATACTTATAGCCGTTATAATCACGAAAAAAGGTATATAATGAATTAATGTTAAAAAAAAAAATACATACAATAAACAACTGGAAGCTATGTTTTGCTATTTTATTGTATCGATAATTGATTGTAAAGAAGTTCTTAATTACTTGGGGTCTATGTTTACTAGAAAAGAAATGAAAGAAAAGAAATTCTTGTTATTTTTCGATCTCGAGATTGCTAAGCTGCCATTTTTAGTCCCGAAATTAAAAAATCAGGATTTTTAAAACTATCATCCTACCGCTTTTTACGGATGTAAAACGTGGGCGCCCAGGAGAATGGACAACGTCTTAAGGTATTCGAAAAAAAAATATTGCCTAGAATATTTGGTCCAAAAATGGATGAGAACTCTACAGAATTCAGACTGCGGTTAATAATATTGAAGTGATATAGTCGCGAAGATTAAGATGGGCTTATAAAGTTGCTGGGCTTAATAACGAACAAATTTCTAAAATGTTAATAAGCGCTATACTTCATTAAATTAAATTTTCAATTTCTTCCGATACCCAGCTAATTTTGATATAATTAATTTAAATTATTTTCAGTTTTAGTGTATGTAAATATATACATGCTGATTTACTTTCAAAGAATCAGGTTTAGGAACATGAAGATAACATCGCCAATTTCTGGATCTCACTCCGGTTAATTATATCTTGTTATCCAATATAAAATAATGTGATAAAACATATTTTAAATTAATTTAAATTCAATCAATTAATATTCGGCTGATGTAATTACACAGCTCAATCTGAAATCAATTTTATATGTGTACCAAGGCCCTAATCCGAAAATTATAGACTGAATTCCACTTCAGAATGATAATGTATACCATTATGTAGTGGGGGATATTTTATTGCTAACAATAAAATAAAATAAAATAACAATAACAACGCAGGATATGAAGATAGGAGGGAGAGGGGAGAGGTAGGTGTCAGTTCGCGACCATTTGGGATTTCCGGAGCGAATATAATATGACCAGCACTGGGTTACAACTCCATGCTTTGTCTATTGAATAATTTCAGCAGCATATTCCTTCAAAATTCAAAAAATCACGGTTGACAAAAATAATAAACAACTTATGAATAGTTTCCTAAATTCATTCTTCATTATTCATTCATTCTCCCTGTTCTTCTTTTATTTGTTTTTGTTTGTTAATTTTTTTCAACGTCAGTTTATGCTGTTATGGCTAACCAGACAATACTACAGTGGGAGCTCAAAAATTTGTAGGTTTAATTAGAATAGGGATTTTTAACGAGTACCTGAGGAGTACACGGATTTTTACATCGTACAGGCACGAGGCCCCCGTTTAATGTCCCTACCGAAGGACGGCATAATCAAGGATTTTTTACTCCCGTTAAAAAATCCTAGGGCTACCTGCCGGGTTTATTTATTTATTTTTTCTGTCTGTTTATAGATGGATTTCTAAAAACTGATTATAAGTACGCATCTATACTTAATAAACATTTTTGAGAAAATCCACATACATATAAACAGAATTAAACATAATAATAACAGGCTTATTTTATTGTTGAGTTTTACCGTTAAGGGTAATTTTTAATTGAAGCAATAAAAGGAAAGTCATTTTAACAAAAATATATGATCATTAACATACAAAAATATTTGATATTCTCTCATGTGTTTTTTTTTTTTTTTTTGGTCCAGCATAGGTCTGTTTATACATGGATTTTCTCAGAGATCTTATATTTTTGTTAAATTTAGTTTCTTTTAGATTGTTTTAATTAAAAATTAGCCTTAACGGTATTACTCAACATAAAGATAAGCATGTTAAAAAAAATCATGAGCCGATTTCATTAAGTTTCAATTTTCATTTCAAAAGAAATTTAAATACAAAGAGTACGAAAGGTTTTAAAAGTGCCAGATAAAAAAGCTTTTAAAAAACATGAGTTGTTATAAATAACCATCATCTGTTATGATAATACAAATATTACTAGTATTTTTTTCAACTAATCACTCATGTTTAAAATTTTTAACCTAAATAATTTATAAAAACAATTATGAAATATTAATGTGGTTTATCAATCAGGTGTGATGAAGAAAACATTAAATATAAATATATCGACGTATATTCAATATTATTTTAAAGTATGAATCAATAATACTGATGATATTATGAAATATTATTAATAAAATGCGTTCTTCGCGTTCTTCTTCAGTCAAATTCAATTTTAAACAGATAACTACACAATTTAGTACATTTTATTTTACGCAGTTTTTAATTAATTAAAACTTAGTTAAAAACTAACCAATGCACATACATTTGCATCAAGTAAAGCCAGCATGTATAATGACAGTTTACATTCATTATATGCATTTTGATACCCTTCAGTGAAACCTATTAACGATTCAATTTGCATTAATGTCGAAGGTTTCAAAGGTATTGAATGATTTTCTAGACTGATTTTCTCATATTATTTTCCATTAATTAAAAAATATAAAATGCGTAATTCATATACACCCTTGCAGCAATGTAGTTCTATATCCAACATACATGAATTTTATTATATACTATAAAAATGTATCTTTTTAAACATAAAAAATCAAAAAATATTTTTCTTAGAAAAATAATTTATGGAAACTATACATTTTCCAATTCAATGATACTGGACATTGTTTTTCGACATGGATGATATTGTTGTTTTCTCAGAGAATGACAGAAACCTCCAGTACAATTTTAGCAGATTAAAAGAAAAATTGATGGCTATAATTATGACCATAAACCCTAATAAAACAACAGTGATGAGGGTAAGAAAGAATTCAAGGAGAATAATGAGGGTCATAAGAGATGAAGATAAAGTCCTGGAACAAGAGGAGAACTTCAAATACCTGGGAGGGCATCTAAATGAAAACGGATACATCGATTTGGAAGTGACCGAGAGAATCGGTGCTGCCTGCAGGATGTTTGAAACGGTTCTGAGAGGATTTCTTAACCGAAGAGAAGTAGAAAAGGAAACGAAAGTGGCTGTAAGTCAACATTCCTCCGTATCCTCACGTACTCTTCAGAAACACATGACATAAACACGTACGTTGACAAAGAAACACCAATCCAGAATAAAAGCAGCAGAAATGAGATTTCTCAGGAAGATGGAGGGCAAAACAAAAAGAGACCGAGTCCGGAACACCACTATAAGGTCGAACCTGAATGTTAAATCAGCGAACGAGCTAATAGAGGAAAGGAGACTGAGATGGCTGGTAAACCTCCTGCGGATGGATCCTAGCAGAATTGCTAGTGAAACCTACCGAGCCAAAGTGGAGGGAAAACGAGGAAGAAGTATGAAGAAGAAGTTAAATAAAGGGTTCGAATCCTCATCTACTTTAATTTTTACAAAAACATTACGAATATTAAATTCAAAAAGGTAGAAACAATTACATTTAGCAGGTATGTTAAATGGCAACTTAGTGATATAGTCGTATATTATGTTAGTTTAGTTAAATTTCTAGAAAACAACAAACGAAAAAACTGTTAAAAATAACCACCATCTGATCTTATAATTAAAAAATGTGTCCCAGGCTAAATGGTGTTAGAAGAAAGAGCTTACTAATGTTTAACCCATAAAATTGATAAAAATAACAATAAAATTTTAATGCGGCTTATCAATGCAGTCTTCGTAATAACAAGTTTTTATTAACAATGTTATTTTTATACAATTCCAATCTTCAAATCTTTTCTGGTATTTTTTTTAATTTAATTTTTTAGGATTATTCAATTCCGATCTAATACTAAATTTTAGCTGAATTAGTATATACCATAACTTATATTTTCATCACATGGCTTTTATTGATTAATTTTTAATATTTATAACAAAATAAAAATACATTTAAAATTATTATATCCAATTATAAATAAAAGGTACAGGCAAACTGGTTTTGACTACTGCACTGTACAATAAATACCAGGCTAAAAGGTGTTAGAAGAAAGAGCATAGATAAAACGCTTAACAACTTCTATAAATAAGCTCAAGAATGAAATCGAAAGATCAGGTCTTCGGCCCAAACAAACGGCTTCCTCTCAACTGAGAGGCGAAGATCAAATTTATTTTGTTCTGGATACATTTTTCAGTAATCTTTGACTAAATATAACAATGGCTTTGAAATCACTTAGTTGAAAAAAACGTTTAAAAGTATATAATATTCATAATAACCTGACAGTCTAATTCGCAAAACATTTCCTACCTTTAATGTGGTTTATCTAAAATAGTTAAATGTATATATACATAAACAACGGAGTATGCATTTTGTATTAGTTATAAATAAACGGTAATTTCTTTATATGAAAATTTTAAAATCCAAGTATTAATTACTTCATGAATTTAATTTTTTGTTATTTCATTATTTTTTCTGATTTATACAAAAGTAAAACACAGAGAGAGTTTGGTTAGAAGTTTTACAAAAATAATAGTACATAAAAAAGAAAAACAGAATAGTAAACAAACAGAAAAAGAAAGTAGGTAATTATAATACTAAACATTGTAATGAAATTAACATCAACTATATGGCCATGAGTCAACACTACATCAAAATATAGAAAATTCTTTAAATAAAACTTGTATAGTTCAAAAGCATTATTTTGTGGGTAAACAAACATATATGAACCAATGGGTCAGAGCTATTCTAATACTTAAAGGTTTATATAAGAAGTTACAGAGATTAATAACATCATTGTTGTGCTTGGGGTTCAGTATAAATATTTTGCTCGTATGAACAAACATATTTATTTCTGGTTTCTATATAAAATGGACAGTCGAAAAGGATGTAGATCGTGATTCATTTAAGCATAGAGGACAATTTTCTTCAGTATTATTATCAGTATTAAACATATGTTCATAAAAAACAAGGGAAACCGTACATTGAACTTACTGACGTTTTATTTTTGTAATCCAGATTTGTGGCAGGTTGACTATTGTATTTAAAGTGAGATTGTGAAAATGGCTGTAGAAAAACAGTATTACCTTTCGCCTTTCAATAAAGTGCATTGTAATGTTTGCAAATAAAAGAGTTTAAGGGATCAGTAAAACATTCCTCGAAGCAGTTTCATTATCGTGTTTATAAATAAAATATAATTCGACTAGTAATTATTATTATTATTATTATCACATACCTATTTAAAAAAAATATTTATAACAATTATCCAACAGGATTTAGTTAATATATTTTTCTAATTTACGTAAGTTATGCCTTCTAGAATATCATTTAAAACATAGCAATCTGTTCTTTTTGCCATAATTATATCGGTAATCTACAAGTTATATTTTTGCCATAAATAAAACTCCAAAATTTTTAATTTTAAATTACAACTTAAAATTAGGCTTTGTTCTAATCTCTACTATTTGTTTAAGATTTCACTCCCAGCTCCCAGACTTCTAAATTTTTCCTTCAAATCAGCTAATTCTACATGATTAATGTTTTTGTTAATTACCTTTATTTTATGTAAACTACTTTAACTGCATTGTATTTGTTATGTTAATTTTATACACTTAAAGGGTGTTATTCTTTTTTATCTGTTTTGGCATTGACCGTGTTCACGACGTCCATAATTATTTGTTTATGCTATTGTTATATTTAGCTTTTTAAGGTATTTACGATTTTATTAATACACCAAATTATGATAGCGTGCTATTATATTCTATGTAAGAGTTTGTTTATGATTGCCAAATGTATAAAAGCCTAACGTCAAAATTAAATATTTCGATATTACAAAAAGGAACTAATTGGCCAGTGTCTGAACACGAATTAATGAGAATTTATAAAAATAATTTTTGTAAATATAAACTTTTATAAAACGTCATAGGAAGTAAGGTATGACGTTTTTTATTTGTATAAAATATTGATTTTCATAAATGTTACGAATTCATATTGTAAATAAGTAATTAAAAGACAGATAGTGTACTGTAATATTATATGTGCCTATAAATAAACAGTCCTTTGAAAGATTTATTGAAAGAAAAAGGAAAAAAAAGGTTATATCATATTCATTATTTATTCATGAAAAATTGTGTATGCTGAAAAATTATAGTTTAAAAGTTATTAAAACTTTCGCCGATATATCCAAATACATTTTTTTACAATCCTCTTTATTCAATCTTTCGTATAGGGAGTTCAAAAGTATAGAATGTAGTTCGCTTAATAATATAGAGATTATAAATAACAAAATTATTGGCTTCAAGACAAGCTCCCTTAGTAATTTCAAAATTACTGTTATTAAATGACTTCACAAACACATAGGAGATTTAGTCACTCACAGTGCACGTGATATAATAAAACGATTTGAACGAGTATAAAGGAGTAAATAGAAAAATACCAAAAATGAGGTCATACTTACGAAGACAAAAATACATTTCTCCCCCATGTCCCCAGAACAAAAATCATTCAGGTCTTCTAAAAATAACCCCAAAACCCTGGGATAGGCACAATTGTCATGAAAAACTGAACTGAGGTGAAGTAGTGACAAAATCGATAACCTTGCTTTTTTTATGTTTGAGCTTCAGATAAAGAGGATCACAGGGTCTTCACAGAGATTATTCAAAACAGTCACGAATATTTCATTAGTTAGTTTATTTTCAATAATTTATTAAATAATTATCAAAAAGGTTTCAAAATAAAGTTATGTCATATTCAAAAACCACATCATTACTATGGGTGAGTATAATTTTAACAATATATTGGAAAAGGGAACGGCCAACAGAGACATCAAATAAATGTTAATACATAAGTGGAAAAATTCTTTAGTTGGAATTTGAGCCTTGGAGGTGGTGGGATGTGTTGTTTTTTTTTGTTTGTTTTTTTGGGTGCATTATTCATCTTTTGGTTTGCTATTATTCTCTTTCCGCCTTGAGGATGGCTGAATAGGCGAAATATTGGCCAGGTATTTTTAATTTCCTGTTTTAGTTTGGAGACTTAAGGTTTTAGTTGGAATTTTTCCACTAATGTATTATAATTTTAACAATATATATATTTCAACATCTGCCTGGTTCTATCATGATCAGTACACAATATTATGGTTTCCAATTAATAAATTGTAGTTAAAATACATAAAGTATTTCTAGCTTAAAGGGTGTAAACTAAGTTAGTTGTTTGGTCAGTTAATGTTTCATTGTTGTCATTAATAATTTTAATTGAATTATTTCTCATTTTTTAAAACATAAAATGTTTATTATCATGAAGCAGAACGGACACCATTATGAAAATAGTTGAAGATTTAAATAACAAATTTACATTTTAAAAAACGTTAATAAGACGTGGGACAACAAAACGTGTTAGTTTAAGCATGATAAAAGAAAACTGCGAAAATGACCCATATTATAAAAAAACATGTTTTTTGTTTTACATAATTTAATAACCAAGTAAAAATGAATAAACGTTACTGGTGGAGATACTTATTTTCCAAAGGCATAACGGTAATTCTAGAGAAATCAAGATAAGAAGATAAATTTATTTAGTACAATATATAATTTTAAAATCAAACCATAAACCAATAGTTTTTATTTTCGTTTTATTATAAAGCAATAAAATTGACCTACGCTTGAAATAAAACACTTTCTTGAATTAAAGACACTCTCTACATTATTCCGCGACATGGATCATGTATCCTATTACAATATGAGGGATTAAATATATTCCCATTGCACCTCTAGTAAAAAATAAATACTTACAACATCTCATAAGTATTTTAAGAATCGCACTTTGAATTAAGTATTTAAAAACAAAAATCAGAACATTTTCCACTGCACATCCATCTCTTAAAATGTACTAAGTACAGAAGAAGAGAACCCTTCAAAAGTCATTCGGAGAGTAAAATTACCAAAGTTCAAACCCAAGGGGCTAACAAAACAAAAAAAAGTAGTTAAAGTACCTTATTTTAAGTATTTTATATTATATATTTACGTTTTCAGATGGAACGAGTTGTAGGTTTGCGGAATTAATGAACAAGAAGGTTACTGGTTTGGAATTCAATTGGCCTATTTATTTTTTCGTATTGACTTGATAACTCAATAAAAATAGTTTAACTAAAAGCCAAACATCAATTATCCGAACTGGCTTTATCTCGGATACAAGCAAGGGTCTACATTGCCATTCCTAGAAAATAAGTTAGAAGAGTATATAATATGTATTTTTTATTATATATTGCAAACACTTATATTCCTAATTGAGGAAATATAAGAAATGAATTTTTAAGTTTCTAATATGCCTTTCTGGGCTTTTTTTCAGTATTCCCAGTTCTTGATGAGCCTAATGTGGTTAATGTCATCAAAAGATCTCGACTAAGATGGGCTGGACATGTGGTCAGGATGAGCGACATTGACGTTCCAAAACGTTTATTGACAGAGGTCGTCCATGAGTGGAGGAGAGTCGGCCAATCGCGACGTGCTGTGGATTGATTGTGTGGCAGAAGACCCGAGGAACTTGGGAGCCCACAACTGGATAGTAGCAGCCCTCAACAGGGACTACTGGAGGATAATGATTGAGGAGGCCTGGACGCGTCCAAGAGTTGTTGCGCCGAATTAATAATAATAATTCCCAGTTCTTAAATTTGTTTTAGAAAATTCATCACTCGACGTTTAATCGTATTTATTGATTTTTCTTAATGTTAATATGTTTAACCTCCGATAGAAAAAATACTGGAAACATCTCATCTTATTAGTACTTTAAAAATCACACTTTGAATAAAGTATTTTCATTTATATGTTCACGTCTTCATATATAAGCTATATGAAAATTCGCCCCAGGGAATAACTCAAAGTGAAAAAAAACTTAAACCACAAAAGGTAAGGTATTTTTTCTAACCCAACGGTAGTGCAGGGAGGTTTTTAGCCGAGATCACGTTCAACATTCTATTTAAGCTCTTCATTACATGAAAATTGACTTATTAAATAACATGCAATATTCCTCTCGTTGGGACGCACGAGCCAAGCTGCACTTGAAGTAGCAACAAAAATATTCATTATACAGTAATCGATTATGAATAATTCATGGACTCGTCCTGAAACACTCTTTCCTGACAGTCAAGGCTTGAAGATAATATTATATAATCCTTTTTAAGCATTGGCAGGCTTTTCTCCTTTATCCGAAGGCAAACACGTGTATGTAAATATTGTAGTATCAGCTCGACAGGGCCTGTGCAGTTAGAGGGAAAATAGAGTTTCCCCCTTAAGCAAATAGTTGTTTACTACAATAAAAATACCCACAGAATTAATACTGAAGAAAATTATCCTCTATGCTTAAATGAATCACGTGATGATCTAAACCACATCCTTTTCGACTGTCCATTAATATTTTAAAAAAAAAAACCTGTACTACTACACCACAGGTTGCCTCATACCATTATCTATCAGGCGACTGTCGAATACTAATAGTATAATGATATCTCTGAAATTGATTTGCTTGTATCTGAAGAAACAGACGAATTCAAGTGTTATACGACAGCCAGAAGAACACAAGACCTCAGCAACGTCTTGTACTGGAGAGACAAAAACCTCCCAAGAAAGGACTTTGAATCAACGATACTATACATCGCAGAAATGAATAAGAATGTTGTAAACTTTGTACATTAATATTTATTAGAAATAATTATGTTTTTTTTTCTGTAGGAAATATTGATAATCTATGAAGAAAGTAGATAATCTATTTTCATGATACTGGTATTTCCTACTTTTAGGTCGTCACCGCATATTATTCAGAGTGCATCATAAGCATCAAGATTTGTTTCTCTCTACCACCGCGATTATCTGATCCATGTGGAAATCGAACCCATAAAGCTTCGTACCGAGTAGTCTGGAGGTCATGGCATAGCGTCATATGACTTTAAAAATATTTCCTTTTAGGCAATTGTTATTAAATGTTACGAAACGTATGAAAAGGTAAGAATATCAATTGTGTAGTTAATGTTGACAAAGACATATTTTTCATCGAAATGCCTAGCAGATCCAATCACTATATTTATATATTAAAAAAGTTAATGTTTACTGTAGATGTCACGTAATCAGTCACGTAACGGTTTCTCATATGTCTAACTGTTTTCGTCCAAAAACTAACATTCCTTAAATTGATTATTGAGAAACAACATGATTGGAATTTCATTATTATAGTTCTAAAAAAAAGTTTAAAGAAAATATTCTTCAAACTTATTTTCTAGGAACGACTCTTCATTGCACCTTTTCCGCAACACCAGTTCGGATACCCAACGCTCTGCTATATTGTATAAAACGTTTAAAGCCAAAGTATGACTGGAAGCTAGTTTATGAATAATTCTTTGCTGTTTTGCTTAGAACTCATAAAAAAAAAAATTTACTGTTGTAAAAATGAAATTGGACCATTTCCTTGATTTTAGAACTTTGTCGGCCAAATATATTTTAAAACATCAGTTTGAGCAATAATTCATATGGAAGAACATAAAAACAGCAGTCCCCACTACGTTTTTCCAAAGTGTTAAGTGCAATACGAACATTTGGGGGTTAAAAAACGACACTTTCAGACTAGGAAATGCAACAAAAACCACTAAAACCTCACACTAACAAAGTATATAACTGTACTGACAATAAATAACAAAACAATTGAGGTGTTGACATTGAAAAGGAGGCAAGTGCCATTATTGCCGAAATTATTTTTTTCACTAAAACGATTTTCACAGTTTGTTCAACTATTCTGTTGCCACCAGCGGCATCTTGTGACATTGCTCAAAACTTAATGAGAGGTGATAGGAACTTACCTCCTTTTCAACGCTATTGGCCTTGGAACATAGAATCGTTTCAGTGAAAAAAAAAATGTTTCGGCAATTTTGGCACTTACCTCCTTTTCAATGTCAACGCCTCAATTGATGACATAAAAAAGACTTGACCTAAGGACAAAATAGGGTTTTGGAATCCAATCACTTCATGACCAATAACCCACAACCTCTCTTGTTCTGCCAAACAGTGTACAATATATTTTTTAGTTTTTTGAGTAAACTAAACATGACCAATTAGTATTATTTAATCTAACTTAATTTATAATTTATAAGCAATCATTTACTAAAAAGACTCCTTGGAAAATCATGTTAACTGGAGAAAGGAAACATGTCCATGTCAAAAGAAAGCCTTCTGATCCCATCATTTTCAGATACAAGATAGGAATATTTTATACGCAATTTTAATGTTTATAAGTACCAGTAAGATTCTCTGGTTAAAGTTACATAGATAGTGGACTAGTTACCTACCAATTTATATATTCTTACTAGTGAAGGAAAATTGAGGTAGAAATATTTTACTTTAGTATTAATTTGAGACTGTTATATTTTTTGGATTAACTTTATTATTTTCTAATCTTGAATTTAATATTATAAAGGATAAAACAATGGAGTGATTCGAATCTTCATAAGAAGAGCCTGTGCATTCTCTAAGGTTAACGTCCAGTTGTGTATAAATAGCGAACGCATGATCAAGACAACCTACTACACTTTTTAAATAGATTTAGCGCCATCAGGAATAGGGGGGGAAAACAAAACATCAACACAATGTTTGGATACGGGTAAAATAAAAAATCATTTTAAAAATACAATATTAAGATATGATTCATTTTTGTTTTTTTCAAACATTCCTTCACTATTAAAAACGGAATTGTAATTTCCTGGTCTGGCACACTTAAATCCTTTATTAGTCGAGAATTTATTATTTGTTAAGCTCCATGAAGTATATGGACTATAAAGTTTTATTTTCCATGTTTAAAAAAATCGATACTGGAAAATTTAGGGATGACATACATTTTAATTGAAAAAAACAACAATTATTATTTGCATTAACTTTAGACCTTTAAATTAAACCGTAAAACAGAAACACGAGCATGCACACGAATATTACCATCTTAACCATGCCAAGAACTCTCAATTTTAATTGAAAAAATGCTTTAAGAATAAAAGTGAATATCACGAAACTACCTTTCATTTCCAATCAACATTGTAAATAAATATAACATAAAAGATTATTCAAATAATGAACTACCAAAAAATATTCGAGCATTTGGAACATTAATTTAAATTTTATTATTATTTTGTATCCATTTTTTAATAAAGATTTTTTTAAACATCCATACAGACATGGTTTAAAATTATTTACCTGGGTAGTTGGAAGCCCCCTTTATAGTTTTTTTAAATTTCCTATACAACATTTAACAATAAATATTGTCTATTAGTGCTGTCGAAGAGCGCTATGATTTGGCCTAGGATTACTATGGATCTAGTATTTACAAAGATTTAATCATAGAAATCTTCAACTTAGGTTACAGTATATATACTCATAGTCCAATATTAAACATCTAATTTTCGCACAAAGTTTAGGTTATCCTACATAACTTTTTTGACACTCACAGATTCAACCAAACAGGAAAATCAAGCTAATGGTTGCAAATGAAAAGTCTTAAGTAAACTTAGGTAAACTCACATGGAAGGAAGAATATTCGCGAACGGGTGGCAAATGGGTCGCAGAGCAGTGACTAGTGGAGGGGAAGATTTTTGCTGGGTCCAAGCCAACCTCTGTCGAGGCAACCTTACTTACCATAACAAAACAAATGTTAACCGATTTATTTAGAATTATAATGAAGAACGCCCGCGAGGAATAATAAAATCATCTTATTATATTTCTTTTCATTACAATCAACAAATTAAGCCGTTTGTGGTCAATATGAGGGGTGTAGCTGCAAAACTCACATACACCACTTTTCATAACTTTCAGTGAAACGATAAAAAACGATTATGTTATAAGCATATGTGATAAAAGATGTTGCAAGAGCAACAACACCTCTTCACTTAAAAATTCTGACTCATTTATCTCATATAATTATAACAGAATCGGTTTTTATCGTTTTACCGAAAGTTATTGTTTGTTTGTTTGTTGTTGCATAGAGGTGTAAACCCCTAGGGTCATCAACGCCTGTAGATTTTTGATTTTTATAATAATTTATCTTTAAAAAAAAAATAAATAAATAAATAAATAAAAATAAATAAAATATTCATATACACACACATACTAATAAATAATACATCTATAATAAGGAAATAAAACAATCGGAGAAAACAACAAATGCATCTATAGCAAGGACAATGGAGGACCAAATATTGGTTATTAATTTACAGTTTGTAATGAATTTCACCACTTTGTCTATTTCAGATTTGCTGTCTCTAAGTGCTTTTCTAACATCGGGTGGTATTTTGAGCTGATTTAGTATTTTTTTATCGGAGTAGCATTCCTCAAACATATGTCTGATTCAAAGACTTTGATTACACCTAAGGCATATCGGTGGTGCATCCCTTGTAATGAGATGTGCGTGGGTAAGCCGTGTGTGTCCTATTCTAAGGCGAGCAATACCACCTCTTCATGGCGTTTACTACGATTAGATGTAGCCCAAGGCTTTACTTCCCTTTTTATATATTTCAATCTACTGGCTGGACTTTCATCCCACATTGGTTGCCATCTTTTGTCTATACATTCTTTAAGGGGGCGAGCAAGTTCTTGGGCGGTTAGAATAGCTGTGCCTCTACCTGGGAGGGTTAGAGCTGCTCGAGCAGCTTTGTCAGCCATCTCGTTCCCGACAATACCCACATGCCCCGGGGCCCAGATGAAGAATATTTTTTTGCTTATGTGATTTAGCATTATTAGATATTCGTGAATGCGTTGGACTATGGGGTGGTGTGAGTGCATATAGTTCAATCTCTGGAGGGCGCTCATTGAATCGGAAATTATTACTAAATTGTCGGTTTGTATATTTGTCATGGAGAAATGTAGAGCGGATGCTATGGCATTTAGTTCGGCGGTATAGACGTTGCAGAGGTGGTGTAGCTTTTTTTTATGGGTTGAATTGGGCGTAATAAAGGCAGATCAAGTGGAGTTATCAGACTTTGAGCCATCTGTAACCGAAAGTTATGAAAAGTGGGCAATGTGAGTTTTGCATCTACACCCCTCATATTCGATAACTCCGGAATGTCAAAAATTGATTTCTTTACTTTTTCGCTGTTTTAGTCAAGAAAATTTGTCTAACAGGACACTTTACCGTCTTATTTCTCATGGTTTTAGCCTAGTTCTGAACATAAGTTTCGGGAGCATAAAATTGCTTGACGAACTTTAGAAATTTCGGAATTATACACTTTTAGTCCCAAAGGCTGTAATTTCAACCAATTTCTTCAACGCTATCTTAAAGAATATTATCTCAAAAACATTTCATAAATCCCTTTAATTTTTTTTTTTATATTGATCCTTTTTACATACACTGATATTTTTTTTTTAAATATACGAGTATATCTATAAGACCCTTTTCCGTATTGCATAGCGAAATAATAAAAACCCATTAAAATAGTAATTTTCTAGTAAAATAAGTTGGTTGATATAATTTGACCATGCACCCGGTTGATTTAACTGAAGTGATGCCATAGCGAAGATTAAGATGGGCTGCTAAAGTTGTCCTTGGTAACGAACGAATTCTATAAAAGATAATTACCGCTAAGCTGACTAGTTAATTTCCGAGTAGGGGGAAAAGTAGGGGGAAGGATCGCTTTAAGGGTGTTATTGAGGGTTTGGGTCGTTGGAAAGATGCATATAAGCAACGATTGGTGGTATCGGCATCAAGCCTTGGGGTTAACTAAGTCAGTTGTAATTTTTTTTTTTATTTCAGCCACAACCAACCTTCTGTTTTTTTTATTAATTTTTGCCTACACTTTTAGCACATTCGATTACAAAACGATACAATGGCGGTTCAGTAATAATCCAATATTCACAAGATTCAATTAATTTTCTTTAGGCTTTCAAGGTTCGATTAATTTTGAGGAAAAAATACCTTTTTATGTTAAATTAAAATAAAATGTTCAAACCTTAACGGGAAACCGTTACTCCTTAGCGGCTCGAAGTCAAATAGACCAATCGCAAATCGAAAACGAACAGTTAAATCCGAAAATAGTTAATTATCAGGATTGAAAGAAGAAATAAAAAACAATTCGTGACGCAGAGGAAAATGCCCCTAATGGCTTATAATCGCAGCAATTATTCAGACATGCTAAGAATTGAAATCGAGCAAGGAAAATATACCATTCTAATTAGCTCCAATAACAGCAAATGGAAAACTTCAAAACCTAGATTCTATTCTCTTCCATTCACAGGAAAAACGTTCCAAAATCCATTTAGTAACTTATTAGGCTGTCACAAAGAGGGGGCTTAAATGTATTATTATAGATAAAAGGAAACAAGTTTGTTTAATATCATAAAACATATCCCATAATGAATTCTCATGTTAAATATGCCCTGATTAAGTTAGCAAAACTAATTCATTTTGAAAAATGAGAATTTTCACATACGTTGCTTGAATGGGCTAGTGACTATATTTTTAATGTATTTCACTTGAAGTATTAAATGAATTCAATAAATACTAATGCTATGTTTTTCAAACGATTTTTTCTCGAAAGTAGCCCAACTACTAAGCTTGTATTCTATCATCAGTAGGATATAACGATAAGTGCTCACTGAAATTTATTAAGTGTAATATTCAAACTTATAAGGAAAATGTTTATAGTGAACACTTATCGTTATAGCCCACCGATGATAGAATAAAAGATTCATTATTTAATTTTTTATTAAAAACAAACATTTTTCAAAAAATAAATCTGTAATTTGTGTTTAGTATTTAAACCACTTTTCATCCTAATGTTTTAATTATTTTATTTTAACTTTGTTTTGTTAAATATGCGTTCAAGCTTAGTTCTACAGCTTATTTATCTACAAAACTGGTTAATAACAGGTTAAGTCGTATTTTCTTTAAAATTTATTGTACTTAAGAATACAGAATCCTGTTATTTTCGTAGACAATATGTAAGGCGTAGGCTTGAAATGAAGTCATTCTTTATGTTACAAGCCAAAAACAACGAAAATGGCACGATTCCACTTCTCATAATCCAATCAACTTTCTCTCAGAAAATTTAGGCTTAAACACTTAAGGAATATATCATTGATTTTATTTATGTGCTGAATTTACATTGAAATGCGCTTGATTTCTACTTACTATATGATTTTTATAAAATACTATATTTCATAGCTACAAGATTTTTAAGTATACGAAAATACAGGACCACGGGTATCCTTAGTGGCGACTTTAATATCAAGTCCTATTTTATACGAGTACATGACCTGCAGGACAAAGAAGACAGATACGGTCGACATTGACCCCTAGCCACTCACCTGAGAAGATATCCGGACATAGCCCTCCTGAGGACGACAGATCCTGAGGGCTATACTCCACATAGTAGGACACCACGGAAGACCCGTCGATCTACACCCTGCCCTGGATACATGCACCTAGAGACTGCTCACAGGTGCCATCGTCATCATTGTAAATTGCCTCCCAGAACGTGGCAGTAATAGAGCAATTGCTAACTGAGGCTTCTAGAGCTCCGTGTACAACTGAGATAGTCCAGTATTATTGTAATTGTTTTTAATTCGAACAACTAATCCCCTTGGGAAATAATCACATCAATGCTTTTATCTTTTTCCTTGGCTTTTATATAACCGATTATTGCATAAATACTTACAGGATAAAAAATGTAGGGCGACTATAAAACCAAGCAGGAATAATATTCGCACATTTATTTTCAATTAAATTAATAGTGTACAAAAGAAAGTAGAAATTGATAGTGTTGTTATATATTTCCTGATACGTCAAATATAGTAATACACCTATTGATATATGATAATAACACATATCTTTGATGCGCGGTCATAAGGGCTTTAGTCAAAATTTTTAATTTTTCAGGAGGGCAACACGAAAGATCAAAACATTATGTAAAATCTAATTATTGATATTATTTGTAATTTTATTTTTATAAAACAATATAGTAGTAATTTACAAACAATATAGTGTTAATTCTATTTGAAGCATACATTTATTTCTTGTCTGATCATTCCTGATTCTGTATTATGGACTTATTTTGACTTAAGCCCTTGTGACCGCGCATCAAAGATATATGTTTTATTCATTAGAAAAAGTTATTAAAATTTTTAAAACAGCCTGCCAGACGTTTTCCTGTTCAAATGTTTTAAATCGGAAAATTATTAACATCATTTTTAAATAAATTAAAATTATTTGGGCTGTTTTGATATAAAATAATTAAAATAACTGACGTACAGTTACCACAACTAGCAAATAAATAAAATGCGATCTTGAATATAAAAATCTTTTAATTAATAGCAAGAAAGGTAAAAATGAAATCATTATTATTGCAGGTATAGTTGTTAACTAAATTAATTTTATAATTAAAAAAAGATTATCTATCGGATCGAATCGTGAATCTAAACCATTCTTGAACCATCCTGAAAACTCACCAAAAATCCATCAAGATCTGTCCAACCGTTTAAGAGTTCAGCGATACAAACACTGATAAATCATATATATTTAAAGATAACCAACGAAGCATTGATACTACTGATTTCTATGATGTAATTAATTTTTTAAAATCTAATTTCTCTAAATTTTAAATTTAATTAATTTCGTTGCAATAGCCATCTATAATGTTTTATTTTTTAAATATCTTATTTTTAGAACTAAACCTATGAAACTGCCCAGTTTCAGCATTACTAAGTATAATGAACATAAAATTATTATAGTTTAAGATACTTTTATTGAAGCTTAGATAATGTATGTCGTCGTAACTCTTGGTCGTGGAAAACTAAACAAATAAATGTCTGTAGTTATTTTATTATTTATTATGATTTTGTTTTGTTCATGTAGTTCCTCCTTGACCCAAACATTGATAAACATTCTCTCGAGCGTGGAAAAAACATATAAAGAAATGGAATCAGGGTATCTATCAAATAACCTTGTTTCTGTTTCAATCGAATTTATTTTTAAAATCCTATTAAAAATTTCTAAATATTAAATAAACCGAATTCATATTTTATAGACAAATCGAAAGCTCAAAACAAATATGAGGTAATTGTTATATTTATTTCAATTTATTTAACATCAATGGAAAAATTCATAACAACTCTAAAAAATGTTTATAAGTTTTTTTCCCTACGTTTCGAGTTTTTCTAAAATTTTTACTACCCATTATTTTGTTTTGAATCAAATTTGAAATATTTTGTGGAAGAGCCATGAACCCACTAAGTTCTTATTGGCTATTCTATTCTATATTTTTACTTTTTTTTTTCTTTTTTATTAGTTATATGCTTTTCTTTTGTTATTGGTTTTAACAAAATTACGAATTAATAAATAATAAAGATAAATTACAATAGCGGATTCTGTGTTTATCTTGAAGACACGAAAACAGAAAATCCATTAGAGTTGATTTCATAATTAGTAAAAAATGCGGGCACACCTTGCATGCATGATTGGCTATTTACAAGCAGTGAAGTCAGTGTCTTTTCTAATGGTCCGACTAGCGTTAGAAATTTTCAAGCCTTTGGCTTTATGTTTTATTTTATATTTTAATTCGCAAATTGCAGTTAATTTATATTACATTTCAGAAAAATAACCGCAATCGATTTAAAAAAAACTTTAACTGTTGTTGAATCCCAATTTCAATCCTTGTTTTGATAGAAACCAATTGTTTTTTTAATAAATAATGCTTTAGAAAATATAGTGTAAAACAAAATACGAGTTAAAAGTATCTCATAATTTTTAAATATTTTTATTTCGAAGAGAAAAGACTTTCCCTGGGCGGGATTCGAATCCGGGTCGTCCATCTCTCCGTGACAGCACTCTACCATTTGAGGTACCAGGGGTCACCTCACAGTCAGAACAAATCCGTTCTCTTCACCGATCCCATATCCCCGTGTTCTCGCAATTTGCGATGCATAGACGAGGAAGAATGTTCATTGAACATTAATTTTAGGATCTTGTTATATTATTTTTTATAATTTTTTATTAATTCTTTTAATTTTTAAATATTTTTATTTTGAAGAGAAAAGACTTTCCCTGGCCGGGATTCGAACCCGGGTCGTCCATCTCACTGTGACAGCACTCTACCATTTGAGGTACCCGAGGTCACCTCACAGTCAGGACAAATCCGTTCTCTTCACCGATCCCATATCCCCGTGTTCTCGCAATTTGCGATACATAGACGAGGAAGAATGTCCATTGAACATTACTTTATTTTTAGGATCTTGTTATATTATTATTTATAATTTTTTATTAATTCTTTTAATTTTTAAATATTTTTATTATTATTCTTTTCTCTTCATAATAAAAATATAAAAAAATTACAACAATTAATAAACAATTATCTCATAATTTGTATGCACACTTCTAAGCACTGCTTTTGATACCACATTTCCTAGACATAAATTGGAATTGAGAAAACACCAATTAAATTTTATTTATTTTTCTGCATGTTTATTGTGATTTTCAAATTACTGTGACTAATGTAAAAATAATGCAAAATGTTTATTCTGTTGAGGCAGACATAGATGAATTATAAAGGGATATTAGGAATGACGAACTTTTTTAAAGAAACTTTTGAATGAAGCTATTTCATAATTATGCCAATGCAGATGTCCAGGCTTCACTATTTAGAAACAAAATGGTTAAAATTAGAAACAAATTAAAAAGTCAGCAGCCCAGGATAATGAAATGGACACTATAATAATAATTTATAATAATTTTGAGTAATTATTAGTTGGTCGTAAAAATATGGAGGAAAATGGTTCGGATAGATGTCAAATAAATAATTCCTTATTTATTTTTGACTTCCGTCCGAATCTTTTTCTTATCCAATATCATAATTTATCGTAAAAATGTTTTGATTCTTATAAATAGCCTGTCCGGTGCTCCTACCTGTCTGTGTAGACCGAAGGGACTTTGAAGCCCATCTTCTGCAATTCATTTTTTGGCGAACTATGGTCATGTTCATACCTTATCTGAATTTATTTTTTATTTGGCCTAGAAATAGTTAAAATTTCCTGATATTAACATTTTTGTTTTTGTTCAGCGATGGTGCTTTGGTTATGTTTCGTTGATGAAGTAAAACAACATAGTTACTAAGGACTTTTTTTTTTTTTATTTCTTCATTTTGCCTTGGGGCAAAATCTTACAAACCTGGTCACAAAATATAAAAATTGTAAATGTATTTATGCTTAAATCATATGAAAAATTTGTTTCCATTGACTGCATGGGTGTAGGCGGAGGGAGTCCTTGATGCACACGAGACATGCCGTTGAGACTGGTATCCAGGTATGAATAAAGATTTGGAATGTTATTTGTTTGTTTATATTCATTAACTGTCATTTATTATATCTAACCATTACTGTTTATTCATAAGCGATTTATATTTTAAACAAACATATTTTTTTATTTACAGTTATATTTTAATATTATTGGTTTTATAAATGATTCATTTGTTAGCTTCCATAATGCAATATTAATTTTACAAAGACATTAAACGAATAATATTATCAGTTTGTTGGGGAAAATAAACAAATTCCAAGTTCTATTTTTAAGAGGAAAAGTTTTGTTTTGTGACTGTTTTTCCGAGTTCTTTTTTGAGTATTTATTAGACCATTCAGTAGAAGGTTAAAACAGGGGTCTATGACGGAAAAGGTAGCCGGTAAAACCTTTTATTTTATTTAACTTGCAGGAAAACGTTTGGCATAAGAAATATCTGAATTACCATTATTGAAGTTTATGCCATATTTACTAAATAATTCCAAAAGGTTCGAGGGCATTCTGTTCTTTTCTTATGATGCGTACAAAGATGTTAATTTTTTATGAAACAGTAATTACCTGAAACTCATCTAATTTTCTTATTTAGAATTATCACAACGCCAAGAGGACCTCATATGTCTCTTGGTTTGTTTTATTTATACGATGACATTACAATGAAATACGTTTGATTTATATTTACATGATTTTAAAATACAATATTTTCATAGCTATATAATTTCCAAGTATACGAATCCACATGAGCACAGGCGATTTGATGAAAGATCTGTGACAAAGAGGTTACAATATTCTCTTCAAACGATCCCTTGCGACTGTGACGAATTGCAGTAATGATTCCAAGTTACACCTTTGAGAGTGAGTATACCCTGCTACCAGCTCAAGTTCATTGTTCTGAAAGTAGATAGGTAAACATCTTACTTATCATAAATTCTTATTCTCCATTTTCCCGTTAAAGCATAGATAAATAATATAATTAAGTAATAATATGAAAATAATTCAGTGATTCATACGATGATATTCAATACTACGAAGATGGACAGGAGAAGATATATCTAACTATAATATAACGTGGAGGGGAGTGACTCAGTGGTAGAGCACTGAGTTGCCATTCTGGTTGAAATCCAGGTCCTTGCAAGACTTTTATGTAGTCTGTTAGCGGCCGGAGATGGATCGTATCAGATCTAGGACCCTCTTGGGGCTCATCCAGCCTCTATATAGGGGGTACCCAAAATAAGGGGGGGAATCTGGCGGTTGAGCCTAATCTAGGATAAAGCATCAAACGTTGTCCATGAACAGTACGTCTCGTCTACAATGTACTGTACCCCAGACCTCTTCACGGGATGTAGCCGTACAGTTATTTTTTTTTTTTAAACATAACTAACTTCTTCTAAACAATAATCTATTTTGAGTAGGCAAATAGAAAACAAAAGTATTATTATGGAAATTCTAAGAAATGTATTCTAAATGAAAAAATAAAATTTTTCCACACTTTTATTATAACACATCTCAAGTTTCTAAAAAATACGCCGAAAGGCGGACCAACCCTTAATTCAAAAATTATAAAACTGTTCATTTCATTTTACTACAGTAGGTAATTAATGTTTTAGTGAAGGTGCCCCAATATAATTCAGCAAGTTGAAGTTTAGTAACCCCTTATGTGAACCTAATAAAATATAAGTACCCATTATTGATTTGAGATATTGAGTGTTTTACATGTAATAAAATAATGGAATATATATTTTTTTTTATTAGGCTGGTTTTATAGATTAAAAAAAATTACAGTTTATAACAAAAATGTCTCAATCTTATTTCACTGTATTCTCTGTATTTTATTCTGTATATTGGAATAAGACGTAGAAGTTTTCCAATTCGTAAAAATATTTATAATTTAACTGAATGTTAAAACTTAACAAAAAATAATACCTCGATTCGTTGCTAGGATACACTAATTAAATATTACATAAGTGATTACCTTTTAAAATAATTTAGAAATGAAAAAATAAAACAAGTTTTAATTTTAAATGCAGTCATTTTTTTATTGCCATTAAAATTGAATGGGCATTGTCTTGGGTTAATTTCGATGTTGGTCTCATACCAACTTTGGTATCGCAAGCAAAAAAAAACTGGAATTCAGGGCACTATTTCCATTCTAGATCTGCACTACCTGCTACTGACGGAGTAAACAAATTATGGTTAAAATGATATCTTTTTTCATAGCCATAACTTATAAAATATATAAGTAATAAAGGACATCTCGTTGATGCGTTTGTTAAGAAGACTTGGAGAACATTAAGACAACCGGCAATTGTTGCCAAGGAGGAAATTATTGTCATCCCGTCCAGTCCTGACGCCACCACACGGCATTATATTCATAGCCTAGCTCCAAGGACCTATTTTATTTATGTGTACGAGTGCATATGTATAAGTATATATATATATATATATATATATATATATATATATATATATACATACATACATATTATATATGAATGTACATATTGTTACGGTCAGAGCGGGAAGTAGGACCGGCTTCTGATCTGCCTAGAGCGGATTAGGCAAACAATGGGATTAAGCGGAAGGGATTATAGAATGGCGTAGAACCTTATAGATCGGTCTAGGTGGTCCTCGTCCGTGTTCCGAGTAATGCCCCACCACGACCTACCTTGCCTATATAAAAAGGACAGCGTTTTCGGCCGCGGCAGTCAGTAATAAGCAGTGAAGTAATAAGCAGCCGTTAATTAGTGGCAGTGTGTGTGAGTTAGTTAGTATTAGTATCAGTCTGTAATAAGTGCTTAGTGAGCAACAGTGACAATTAGTGGCCGTGTAATAAGTGTAATAAACTGTGTGGCAGTTTGTCATATTTGGAGTCTTACGGTCGGTGGACTTAAGTTAGCGAACTGTAAGTGTTAATTTGTTATTGTAAACTATAGTGTAATATTATTGTATTTGTACAAATTTATATATAAATAGTTTAGTTATTTAGTATTAGAAATATCTTATATTGTTTGTATATTATCTTAAAAATTAGATAACATTTAGTAGAATATTGTTATTGTAAATTGATATTAGTTTAATAATTTAACTGTTTTAAATAATCTCATTGTATTCTTTCTAATTTGTTAATAAATATTAGATTATTGAATTAAGTAATAGTTTAGTCCATTTTACACCCAGTAGCCCGTAACAAATTGGTGTCAGAAGTGGGATATTTTGTGTAATTATTTTATTATTATTATTTTATTATTTTGTAATTATTGGGCTACTGTATGAAAAATGGCTTCTCAAAGTGTTAAATTAATGGATTTAAAAGTTGCGGATCTAAAAAGGGAATTAGAAGAACGTGATCTGGATTCTTCAGGAAATAAAAGTGTACTGCAACATCGCTTGCGTCAATTTTTTGTAGATCTAGGGGAAAATCCAGATGACGTTCTGTTTGAAACTGATTTAAGCAAGTTGTCTGCAACTTTTAAAAATGAACTAGGCAATGTAGAAAATAAGCTAGGTAATTTACAGAATGATTTAGGTACTGTTAAAAATGAGCTAGGTAATGAGTTAAGCACTGTTAAAAATGAGCTAGGTAATGAGTTAAGCACTGTTAAAAATGAGCTAGGTAATGAGTTAAGCACTGTTAAAAATGAGCTAGGTAATGAGTTAAGCACTGTTAAAAATGAGCTAGGTAATGAGTTAAGCACTGTTAAAAATGAGCTAAGTACTGTAAAAAGTGATTTATTGTATACATTAGAGTCTAAATTAGGCACATTAGAGAATAAGTTAATGGAAAATGTAGATAATAAAGTAGCTGTTGTAGAATCTAGGCTAGGAGAAAAAGTTGACGAAATTAGGCTAAGAATGGAAGCTCTCGAGGGACGTATGAGCAACCCACCGACGAACGACACCGACCGTTCCTGCGAGGGCAGCCATCATAACACCATTCTACCCGCCTATGCTGGGGCGCCACCAACTCACAACACCATTCCAGTATTCGACGGAAAGACGCCGTGGGAGGACTACATGACTCTCTTCGAGACAGCGGCTTCGATCCACGGGTGGTCGCAGGAGACCCAAGCTTCAGCATTGTGCCTGGCCTTGCGTGGAGACGCCTTAGGAGTGCTGCAGGGGATGCCCATGTCGGAGCGGTCCAACTACGGGGAGCTGATGAGAAAACTGGAGATGCGTTTCGGCCACCGCCACATGGACCAGCTGTATCGCTCACAGCTGAGAAGCAGAATCCAGAAGACCAACGAGACTTTACAGGAATTTGAAGCGGATATTGCCCGGCTAGTGAGGAACGCCTACCCATCGGTCACCGACGATGTCTACGAAAGCTTGGCTGTCGACAAATTCCTCGATGGACTTCGGGACCCAGAGACACAACAAGCAGTGAAGCTCGCCCGGCCGAAAACTTTAGGAGACGCATTATCCCAGGCCATGGAGTTCGAGGCTGTTAGACAGTCTGTACGGGGCCATGCGCGCGTACGAGCAGCAGAAGCGGAGCCAAATGTAGTCCCCAGCTTTGAGGACCTAGTGACGAAAGTTTTAGAGGCTCTCAGGACCCGTAAGAAGGAGATACGCTGTTGGAGCTGCGGCCAAATTGGACACCCTAGAAGCAAGTGTCCATCTAAGAAGCAAGAAAAGCCACAGGAAAACTAAGTAGGGTTGATGGGAGGGGGCAACTGTCAACCCGTAACGTCAAAGGCCCCAGGAAGACCATCAGGATTGCGTCAATAGGAAGCAGAACGAACAGTTTCTACGTTGACGGGATGGTGAACGGGCAGCTGCGAAGTCTTCTAGTGGATACTGGCGCAACCATGACAATTTTGAACTCGAAGATAGTTCCCGCTGAGAGGGTCTTACCAACCACTTGGGCATTACGGACTGCCACGGGACAGCCAGCCAAGGTCTACGGGGAGACAGTTGCCACCTTCATCATCGGGGGTCAACATCTGAGGCACGGTGCTCTCGTGGCAGAAATCGATGAAGATGTCATATTAGGCACGGACTTGATGATCGAATACGGGATTAAGTTGGATATGGCAAGAGGTGTGATGACGCTGGGAGAGGAGGAAGTCATCCTTCGGCAGGGAAAGGACCTCTACGCACGAGTGCTCTTACTGGAAGACACCACATTACCTTCACGGAGCCAAATCCTGACCCATGGGACGGTCGAAGGACAGTTACCGGAGGGTCAATGTGTACTACTTGAACCCGGAAGGCACGAAGAACAAGAGATCGGACGTGGCGTACTTGTTGCCAGGTCTCTCATCAAGGTCGGACGGACGACTCCAATTCGGCTAATGAACCTGAACAGCTTCCCGGTAACGCTGAAGAAAGGAACACCGGTCGGGGAGTGTACAACCGCTACCTCAGTGGTTCGTCAGCTGCAACGTCGTCCCACCGAGCTCCGAGGACTGCCAGAAGAACTAAAAGGATTTGTTAACGAGTCATGCCGCGACCTTTCACCTGAACAGAGCGAGGAAGTGAAGAACATGATTATCCGATGGCATGACGTCTTCGAGATCGGACCAGGACCACGGGGCAGAACGGATATCGTCCAGCACAGGATTGACACCGGGGATGCGAAGCCCATCCGACAGGTCCCGCGGAGGCTGCCGTTAGCCAAACGGGAGGACGCCGAGAAGATCATAAAGGAGATGGCGGCTGATGGTGTCATTGAGCCTTCGATTAGCCCCTGGATGTCTCCTGTCGTATTGGTGAAGAAGAAAGACGGCACAACGAGGTTCTGCGTAGATTACCGTCTTCTGAACAACGTCACCAAGAAGGACAGTTATCCGCTTCCCAGGATTGACGATACGCTGGACACCCTGGAGGGGTGTAAACTCTTCTCTACCTTGGATCTCCGCAGTGGATATTGGCAGGTTGGATTGGCACCTGAAGATAAAGAGAAAACGGCGTTTTCAATTGGCACTGGGCTCTGGCAGTTTACAGTAATGCCGTTCGGGCTTTGCAATGCTCCTGCCACATTCGAGAGGCTGATGGAAAATGTGTTAAGAGGTCTCTCTTGGGAGGTATGCCTGGTGTACCTAGATGACATCATTGTGCTGGGAAAGTCCTTCGATCACCATCTGAAGAATCTGGAGAAGGTCTTCGAACGACTGCGTGCAGCGAACCTTAAGTTGAACCCGAAGAAGTGTAATCTCTTCCGAAGGCAAGTCAACTACCTGGGGCATATTGTGTCAGACAACGGAGTTGCTGTTGATCCAGAGAAGATAGCAGCGATCACCAACTGGCCAGTACCTCGAGATAAGCACCAGGTGAGAAGTTTTCTCGGGCTCTGCACTTATTACCGGAGGTACGTGAAAGGATTTGCTGACATCGCAAAACCTCTTACCAGGCTTACCGAGGAGAAGAGGACTTTCCATTGGGACCACGAGTGCCAGGCATCCTTCGAGGAGCTGAAGAGAAAATTGAGTAGTGCTCCTATTCTGAGCTATCCACGTCCCGAGGGCAAGTTCATACTTGACACAGATGCCAGCAACATCGCCATCGGAAGTGTCCTCTCTCAGCTCCAAGACGGAGAAGAAAGGGTGATTGGGTATTTCAGCAAAGCACTCTCAGCTCCGGAACGCAACTACTGTGTCACAAGGAAAGAGCTTTTGGCAGTAGTAAAATCCATAGAGCACTTCCATAAATATCTATACGGAAGAAGGTTCCTGCTGAGAACGGACCACGCGGCTCTAATGTGGCTGCTGCGATTCAAGTCACCAGAGGGACAAGTGGCGAGGTGGATCGAGCGCCTTCAAGAGTATGACTTTGAATCTGCTCATCGTTCTGGAACGAGCCACAGGAATGCGGATGCACTGTCAAGAAGACCTTGTGATGAAGGCTGCAAGCATTGTTCTCGACAAGAAGAGAAGCAGGCAGTGGTGTTGAGGACTACAGTTGTCATGGACAGTTGGCAAGATGCAGAGGTTTCAAAGGAACAGGACGAGGACCCGGATTTAAAACAAATAAAGGAATGGAAAATATCGGGGCAAGGAAGACCAACCTGGCAGGATGTTGCTCCAATGTCGAAGAATGTAAAAACGTACTGGGCCCAATGGAACTCCATTTTAGTGGACAACGGGCTGCTGAAACGGGCATTGGAGAACGCGGAAGGAGATCAGCGTAGGCTACAGCTCATCGTTCCAAGGAAGAAAGTGCCCGAAGTTCTTAGGGAGCTACATGACGGTGTAACTGGCGGCCATCTTGGAGTTCACCGTACATTGGAAAAAGTTCGTGAACGCTTTTACTGGGCAAACCTTAAGGACGATGTGTTGGACTGGTGCAGGCGTTGTGCGACTTGTGCGGCTTCTAACGGACCAACAAGAAGAATGAGGGCCCCTATGAAGAAGTACAACGTGGGAGCACCGTTCGAGAGGATAGCGATCGACATCGCTGGCCCTTTCCCTGTGACAGACGAAGGTAACCGATATATTCTCGTGGCCATGGACTATTTTTCTAAGTGGGTGGAAGCGTATGCCCTTCCGAATCAAGAGGCAGTCACGGTTGCAGACGTACTTGTGAAGCAGCTCGTCAGCCGGTTTGGAGTACCCATGGAACTTCACGCTGACCAGGGAAGAAACTTTGAGTCTGCAGTCTTCTCCGAAATGTGTGAAGCACTGGGAATACGGAAGACCAGGACGACACCTCTTCACCCTCAATCGGATGGCATGGTGGAGCGCATGAACAGGACAATGGGTCGATATTTGTCTAAAGTGGTTTCCGACCATCAGCGAGACTGGGACCAGTATCTTCACTTGTTCCTGTTAGCCTACCGCAGTTCAGTCCATGAAGCAACGGGGCAGACCCCCGCAAATGTGGTGTTCGGCCGAGAACTTCGTTTGCCATGTGATCTGAAATTCGGGTTCAAGCCCGACGAGAAAGTTAACGGAGAGGAATACGTCACGAATCTACGGAAGCGGATGGATAATATCCACGAGAAGGTTCGTGCAAACATCCAGGGAGCCAGTGACAGAATGAAGGAGCGTTACGACATCAGGGCAGAGAAAGGTGGCTTCCAACCTGGAGATTTGGTCTGGCTACACGATCCTCGAAGAAGGCGAGGATACTCACCTAAACTTCAGAACTCCTGGGATGGCCCGTTTGAGATCATCAATAGGATAAACGACGTCATCTATAGGATCAGAAAGCAGCCAAAAGGAAAACCCAGGGTAGTCCATTTTAATAGACTGGCCCCATACAAAGGAGACCATGGCCCGACAAAAGACCAGCAAGTCAGGTACCTCAACAACGTGGAGACCAGTAAGGTATCAGTTGCACAACCTAAGGTACAAGGTTCCCGTGGAGTAACTCAGACAGTATACAGAGATATCTTCTCGTTACCCGCGGACTATTCTCTGGCCCATTGTGTCGCCGAAGATCTGAGGACTTCCCGAGGGATTGCAACGGTCTTCAGGAAGAAGTTTGCTGGAACTGAGGAACTGGAACGCCAAGGACCAAGCGTCGGGAAAGCACTCCACCATACGCACGAAGGACGACACCTGTTCTACTTAGTCACCAAGTGTGCTACTGATCAGAAGCCCACATATGACGCACTGCGGCGAAGCCTCGACGACCTGCGGAGTAAGCTTCTGAGACTGCGTGTCACCAAGCTCGCGATCCCTAAGTTGGGCTGTGGATATGACGGCCTGGAGTGGAAGGTTGTCAGGAACATGCTTGAACAGATATTCGCCAACTCTGGAGTCGCCATATTGGTGTGCACGTTCAACCCCTGGAAAGGAAATGCGTCTCCATCGAGGGAAGCTCATGACCGCCCGATTTCTCCGGACTATGCTCTGGGGCAGATCACTTTTAAGGAGGGGGCAGTGTTACGGTCAGAGCGGGAAGTAGGACCGGCTTCTGATCTGCCTAGAGCGGATTAGGCAAACAATGGGATTAAGCGGAAGGGATTATAGAATGGCGTAGAACCTTATAGATCGGTCTAGGTGGTCCTCGTCCGTGTTCCGAGTAATGCCCCACCACGACCTACCTTGCCTATATAAAAAGGACAGCGTTTTCGGCCGCGGCAGTCAGTAATAAGCAGTGAAGTAATAAGCAGCCGTTAATTAGTGGCAGTGTGTGTGAGTTAGTTAGTATTAGTATCAGTCTGTAATAAGTGCTTAGTGAGCAACAGTGACAATTAGTGGCCGTGTAATAAGTGTAATAAACTGTGTGGCAGTTTGTCATATTTGGAGTCTTACGGTCGGTGGACTTAAGTTAGCGAACTGTAAGTGTTAATTTGTTATTGTAAACTATAGTGTAATATTATTGTATTTGTACAAATTTATATATAAATAGTTTAGTTATTTAGTATTAGAAATATCTTATATTGTTTGTATATTATCTTAAAAATTAGATAACATTTAGTAGAATATTGTTATTGTAAATTGATATTAGTTTAATAATTTAACTGTTTTAAATAATCTCATTGTATTCTTTCTAATTTGTTAATAAATATTAGATTATTGAATTAAGTAATAGTTTAGTCCATTTTACACCCAGTAGCCCGTAACAATATATATAATATTATATAGTTAAAACTATATCAAGAATATAAAAAAAAGATAGGGTCTATTAATGTAAATTTCCGATGATAAATCTTACAAATAAATATTAAAAAAGGTTTAAATAACGTTACGAATAATAATTTTTAAAAAAGTACAGAAAAACAAATATTTATTTCTGATGTTTCAAATATTAAAGCTTGCGAAAATAATTTTATTATT
Source organism: Troilus luridus (assembly GCA_964056705.1). NCBI lineage: Eukaryota > Metazoa > Arthropoda > Insecta > Hemiptera > Pentatomidae > Troilus > Troilus luridus. Next base: position 94,536,074 of record OZ057414.1, on the reverse strand, counting down.
ATAATATTATATGTATTTTTTAAATAGTTTTATTTCATGAAAAACCGAATGATAAATTTTTCAACAAAAAAAAGAACAATTTTCAAAAAATGAACTAATTAACATCAAATTTCATAATAATAACTAATAAAAATATAAAACAAAAGTACACAACTGAATTGCAACACGGGAAGAAATTAAAACCTCAAAATATAACAATGCAATATTATATATTTTAATTTTTTTTTTCGTACTGGCCTACTAAGGACCACGCCATTTCAACTGTATTTTTTGTATTTCTTCTTTTCGGAAGTATTCCCTCCTTCATTGCCGGTGCTGCTCTCCTCTTTCTACCGCCCATTTCTTTCCCGTCTTCAGCTTTGCTTTTTCCTGAAAACCCCGGTAAGCATCTAGTTTCATCCTGAAGCAGTTGATTTTCAGAGTATCCTCGCAAGTAATATCCATCTCTTGTAAATCTTTTTCTACCTCTTCGAACCTGGCAGGTTTGGTTTTCTTTTCTTTAAAATATGTAAAAATCCGGTTTGTCAATCTTATGGCTTTTATTCTTAATAAGTGGCCATAAATTGAAATTCTCATTTTTCTCATAACATCCGATACTTTTTTTACATGAGTGTAAAGCTCACTGTTGTACCGTCGTATTTACAGCGTAATATTATTATTATTTAATATAATAATATTATTAAAATTACTACGTAATTTTATTTCAAACATCTATTCAATATAAAATATTAACAATGGATATTTTTAAGAAATTTATTATTAATACATTAAAATGTAGTATAGTGTATAAGCCCTATGTCTATATTAATAAATATGTCCAAATAATTACATAAACAGTTTTTCTATCTCCGTTATAGTGAATAATAACCTTCCTTTTTTTTTCTTTCGTAACTGTGGCAAATAATTAAAGAGAGACAGTATCTGTTTAATAATTCATAAGACAAATTCCATCAATGCGATCATGGGTAAATAATCGCAACAGGCGTTCAATCACAGCTTTATCAACAACAACTAGGAAGGAAAATTGTCTCGATAGATAGGAAAATTTCAAATATTTCCAAAATTTTGAATCTGTGTGTATTTAAAAAATAATTAATTCTATAAAAAACGAAGCCTCATTAGTGTGTGGCTGTAATTATTTATTATACTTAATTGTTTGACGAACACATATTTTTTTTTTTACTTACTTATAATTTCCTTCCTACAATTATCAATGTCATGTCTGAAAATAGACTATATAATTTTTTTTTCAATTTGATGATAGTGTAGAAGATCTAACATTATCTCTGGGAGAATAAAAAATCACATTGGCTGAGATATAAGAATACCTGGGCATAACACTAGAGAGAGAGTGTAAATTAGATCTTTTATTTAATGTTTAAAATGGATCGAGAGTAGCTTATTTACGGATCTTGTTTTATAAACAACGACAACTATAGAATAGTCTTCAAGGCTGCCTCAAAGAACAGACTGAAATAGTTTTACTGAAATTAAATAATGATATTAATAAGTTTATGAAATCAGAAGTCAAATATATTAAATTTTTAGCAATGATTTTTCACCTAACTTTTCCTCGGGTGAAATATATTTTTGATAAGATCTTAAAAATGTTGAACCTATTGAAAGTTCATAAGCTTAGAGAAAAGGAAAGAGTACTCCCCCCATCACCTGCAGCTCTAAAATTATTAGAAAGAGTCCATCAAGCTGGAATTCGATATCAACTGGCGAGTTTTTTAATAAGTTCCATTGACAACTTGTAGTCGAAGTTGAAAGAGCTTCGTAATAATTTTCAAGAATAACTGTTCCAAAGTCCATTATCACGCAAACCTTTATCCAAGAAAATAACTCCAAAACCTTTCAATGTACGAATAAAACGTTCACAGATTTCAAAAACTACAATAAGTCTTCCTTATTCAAACTTAGAAATGCCACCTTGGCACATTCCAACTATTAATATCATTTAATTTATAACACAATTATTCAAAAGTTAATATTTTGTGTAGAAATAGATATATTCCATTCTTTTGGGCACGATAGAGGTTGCTCCGCTTCGCAAGATGAAGAAATCAACAGAAAGTCTGCTAAAATCATACTGCTATTTCGTTCGGATGTCAAGCTGGCATAATTAAAATCAAGTAATCATATAAAATTTATAAATTGTTCCAGAATGATAAATAATAGTGAAACGCTCAAGACATAAAGGATTACTTTGTGGGTATCCAAATTTCAAAAACAATAACTACTTTTTTTAGCTACCTGTTGGTACGTTCAGTAAAACATAAATTTCAAATAATAGCAAACAACATCACGTTGAAAGAAAACAAAAACGGAAACCAGTATACATTTATTATTGAAAAATTAATTTTATGTTTTTTATTTTTTTATTTCAGCATTATTGATCTGAACATATTATTCAAATCAGTATTTCCTCCTATCTCATATTAGAATGAGGCGCCTTTGGCAGTAGCACGTGTACCCACAACAGCTGTTCCGAAAAGAACTGCACTCAACCCATTGCTATACATGTGCTCTTACATTATGTCTTTCATCACTCCTAACAATAACAGATATTACCGTCATAAAATAGGTAAAGTTACTATTAATAAACATAAAAGGTAGAAATTATAAACTTTAATAATTACATTGTTTCAACAATAACAAAATCAAAATCTGGTTCGAATCCATAAACATAACATGAACAGAACATAAAAAAGGAAATATTCTGACGTGGCGAACATTAAATAAAACTAAATCTAAAATAATAATAATAATCACGGTAAATATTTAGTTCTGTAACAATATTAAATATTATGAAAGGATTTTATGAAATATGTGGGATAGGGAACTAACGTTGGCATTGTATACAGTTATCTGGCCAGATTAGAAGGATTGCAATAGTTTGCTTTATATGCCACACTATAAACATATCGGTGTTATAGAATTATTTATATCATCAAACATTTAAACTTTTGATACTTAAAGATAACAGATATCAAGATAACATCTTTGTTTTGGTAGTCCCATTGGAAGATTAAATTGAACCTCTACCAATATTTCACGTTCTCATTTGTTTTGGGTTTGTGAAATCACAACATTTAGGGTGTTCCTCAAGAATTACGTTGAAATGTTTTCATCTCCATCATTTCTTATATCTCAAACTTTTTCTGTGTTAAACCCTACTTAGATAGTTTTATAAAAATAAGATGTCTTTCTTCTGGAATTCAGAACGATTTATTTTAGTTTATAATGCAATCCGTTGAAATATAAATTAAAAACTAAGCAGCACAACTATTTGGTTATGTCTCCTTCTACAAAAGAAATGTTTCTCAATAAAGTGGTCCAAATAACCAGTTGCTTTGACATTTTCAAACCAAATATCATTTTTTTTTTTTCTCAAGCATAAAACATCCATAATAGACTTTAAATAGTCTGTTAGTCTTATAGGACAGAAGGAGAGGAACTTAATAATGCACATGTTCATGTATTATATACACATAGTATGCATTATAAAAGGAATTATATATAAATATTAAGTTGAATTAGTTCCTTGACCATTTAGACTCTGCCCTTCGAGCATTTATGACTGCCCTGTGATAGTCATCACACTTTTAAAATTATATTTATTTTAAAAAGGCCAAAGTAGTGATAAACTATATATTAAAAAAATACATTATTTGACCATCCACATATTCAAAAATTAAGTGTAAAAATATTTAGATAAAACTAGCGACCCGCTCCGGGTTTGCACGGGTAGTAAGACATATTATGCTTACAGGTTTTGTCTATTTAATGTATTATATAATGTAGATATTATAAAAATAAAAGCAAAACAAAATATTTCTTTACATTTATTTTCATGCACGGTAAGTTTTTGCGATAACCCATAAGCTACTCATTTAAACTATATGGTATAAAATATTCTAATAATGCGCATGAAATGCTTATGGTAACTAAAGTATATAAGTTGATAAGAATTAATACTGTACTCTAAATAGACTACATAGTTTTCCAAATATCGCTTTGTACGAGTACGTTATCAATTTTTTAGATGATAAAATAGGTATAGTAAGCAGTCCTTAAAACATAGATACAGTGGAACCCCGATATTTCGTATCCCGATTATTCGTATTTCCGGTTAATTCGTACAAATTTGCCGGTCCCCAGAGAAAATCTCAATAAATGGTATAAAAACAATGCATTTCAGACCCCTCGATAATTCGTATTATTTTTATGCTCGAGGTCACTTAGAACGTCATTTAATTCGTATTTCCAGCTTTAAAATCTCGTTACTTAGTACTGTTGTCGAAAGGGGGGGGGGGAGAACAGTGAAGCAGATATGCCAGGGAGCAGAATGAGAATAAATGCTTTTTAGGAAATCACTCAATTTGTATTGTTTTTATACACAAGTGTGTTTGTATTGTTTAGAGGCACAGTAGATCCTATTGTTTTTTACTGGAGAGCGAGTGAGAGAGACAAGTTTTCTAAGAAATCTCATAAGTAATTTGTACTGTTTTCACACAAAAGGAAATTAGGGGAGTAGAGAGGGGAAGTTCTAGGAATTTTATTAAGCTTTTCTTACAATCACACTTTTATTTACAATTCAGTCTCGTTTTTGTTACCGTTGTGACACGTAATCATACCTCCAAAATACGTTACCCTCTCTATTGAAGAGAAACAACAAATCATAAACGCCGTGACCAGTGGCTGTAAGCTAATTACGTATCCAAGTATTTCATCGTCCCTGGTTCCACGATCACATCAATCCTGAAGTACAAGGACAAAATCACTTCCCAGACTTGTAGAGAACTTAAAAAAGTGGTTCGTACAAGCAAGGAATTCAAATGTACCAGTTGGAGGTAATACTTGAAGGGAAAAATCCCGAGTTTTCTCAGAAAAATGGGAATTGAAGACTTTCGTGCAAGCGATGGATGGTTCAATAGAGTCAAAAATTTACATTAATACGTTTTTTTATTTTGTACTCCCGATAATTTGTACCAAATCAGCAGTCCCTTGACCATACGAATTATCGGGACTCTACTGTATATGCTATCGCGGACTTTTTTTTAGATCTATAAAAGAGGTATATACCGCCATACGTTGTTTGTTATATGACAAAGGGATTGGGCAGTATCATCCATAAAACTGCCAGGTGGCTATACATTTTCCAACATTCCTGACAATCATCGTCATATTCCAACACATTTACACAAAACCTCAAACAAAATTATACACTTAAACCTTTCTGGCGAATCACTGTCAATTGGTGAAAACCGCTTGAAAATCCGTGCAGTAGTTAGTGAGTTTACCGCGAACAGACAGACAGCCGCGGCCGAGGACTTTGTTTTATAGTATGTATAGATATGATAAAGTCTTTGTAACGATGATTACAATGTGCGTTCAGGATCGTTATTATTATATTATCTATATTCACATGTGATGATAATAATTAGTAAACACAATAATAATCAGGCATTGTGTTTCAATATTTCACTCCAAAAATGTTTATAATGGGTATAAATTTAATATTCGATTATATAATTTTGTATTAATGAATTTATAGTTCATTTCCAAAATATCACGCAAGATCATTCTAGCTGGCCACTCCTATTATAATGGTTACTAAATTAAATACATAACACGTATTTATTTTTCCAGAATAAAAACATAAAATATTATTCAAGATTGGTAATAGAATATAGGAAACGTTAATGTTAAGATAGGCAACTAGTCCACTATTCTAAATTTTACAACAAAGACAAAAAAAAAAAAAGGGATCTTGTCCTGCACTAGTTGCCTATCTGCATAAAACAAAATATTGAGGGCATTGTAAAGGCTATGCTATCTTGCGGACCAGTGTCCTTTCTGTGCGATGTCTTCTGTTTCTAATCTAAAATTGAAGGTTTTAAAAACAAAAATCTCAAAAGACTGATTGCCTTCCTGCAGTTAGTGATTCATATGTGTAATCAGTTTAATATTGTTTTATATCCACAGAAATAATGAGATAATGAGATTGGCCATTAGATAAACACCCTCAATTATTTGGTAATTTGCCAAAAGACATCTCAGCGTCCTTCGTGCCCGCCACTGAATAACCAGGTTGTTGCCACTGTCTTCAAGAAATGAGGTCTGACTCAGGCGAAGGCTATTAGCAGTCAGAAAGCGACAGTTGAGTTAACAATTCAATGGTTCTGCACAATAAGTGACAAATAGAGACATTTAAAACAAACTGTTGATCCAATTTAAAAAAATAAAGTGGTCGTGGAAGGCCTAAAATATAGGTTGGTTTAAAACGGAACTCAAGCCCTACAATTTTCAATGCTTTGTATTTATAAAAATGAACGCCCCACAATAAAACTGATAATTAAATAAGTTATAATATATTGAAGGAGAAACACGCAAACAAATATGTATATATTACTCTTGGTGGGTTCATTTAATTTGCATTTATATTAAAAAAATAAATGAATACATATAAACATTATCAAAGCGATTTTAATCCTATTTGCCAATTTTTTTAAATAATTGTACTGATGTCAGCCCTCTCCACTAGCGTAAGTTTGTTTGTTTAACACCGCTTTATGCTGCTATGGATAATTGAACGATGCTACAGTGGGAGCTCTAAATGTTTCCTAGCCAGGTATAATTAGGATAGGGATTTTTTATTGAGTATCTGACATCGTACGGGTCGGGATCCCCATTTTAACGTCCCTTCCTAAGGACGGCATAACCAAGGATTTTTTACGAACCCGCGGTCTTGGGCTAACCACCATTGGCGTAAGCTGTCGTGCTACTAATGTCTTCTTCTTCCTGGTCCCTCGTTTGCCCTCTATCTTCCCCTGGACTATTTGTTGTAGTAGTCGCTACCATTCATGCCTCATTAGATTACAGAGATATTCAATCTCTTTCTTTATTATATACAAATGCTATTTCCATCTTGATATTTCGACAATACGCCGGTATATCTACAACTCTATCCAGCCTTATCATTAGTGTTACAGTCGGTGTCTACGCCTCTGCATCATACAGCAAAACAGTTTTAGTTGAAGAGATAAGCCACTGTGTATGAATATATTTCTCAAATTGCTGAATGTCAAAGTGGCTTTTTCAATTCCGGAAGGTATTTCAACTGTCTGATCTCATTATGAGTTAGTAGCTCTTCCAAGGTATACGCATGAATCTACTTGTTTAATACAATAATTATTTACTATCAACTGTCGGACAGGCTGCTGGGTTTTGCTTACTAGCATCCATTTAGTCTTGTTCAGAATTAAATTAAGTCAACTTTCCTCTCAAGCTCTTTCAATCCTCTCCATGAGAATAGGATTTCGTAATTCGGCGATTTTGTTGGCAAACACGAGCGTGTCATCGGCTTATGTTATATTCTTTATTCATCTTGATGTCTCCACTAGTCATTCTGTGTTTCATTTGTTGTACTGTCAGTGCCTTAGATTATCAAAAGCTTTAGAATAATCCACAAAGCATTTACAGACATAATGTTATTAAATTAAAGGACGTCCCTTTTTTCGTTCATAAGCACGAACTATATATTTAAATTTACATTATATATAAATTTACCTCCAGACAAGGAAAGTTGAAGGAACAATATGAAAGTATATTTTATTTGTGAAAACTAGAAAAGTGAACATTTTTGAAATAGTCATTGGGATGGTTAAATTTCCCACATAACAGAATTTTAAAAAAGTTGTTGGAATCGGACCATTGTTCGCAAAGTACGGATTTTGGTTTTACCCGTTCTGGACTACTTCCAGATTCTAAAAAACAAAATCTTATTTTTCGGCATTTAGATGTCTTCGTGGTAGTTCTGTCTCTGAAAATGTACAACTTTTCAAGTTATGTGCAAATAAAATATGCATAAATAATTATTTTAAATAATGTAAATTCCATTTTTTGACATTCAATAGTTGGACAATAATAGAAATGTTTTATATTAACTGTACGGTAGGAATCTTGAAGAATGTTCTGCATGCCTTGGATACGTCGTTATCGTAACTAAGCGCTTGTTGAAAATTAATGAACTGATAAGTCACATCCATGCAAGCAGGTTTTGCATCAAAAAGGAGTTCTGTAGTGCTCCAGAAACTATTTCGGAGTATACCCATTGTTAAGAGAAAAATACTAAGGGAAAAATCGAATATTTTATGTAAGCTCAGTGAAGTGAATGGACCGGATCTGCGTAGTTAAATATCAGTAAAGTATATTTCGAGATACTTAAAAATATAACTTTTAAACTTCGAGATATTTTACCTTCATTGTCGCGTTGATTTTTTCAAATACATATGTGTAATGTTGTGATGTGCGTAATACGTGAGGTGCGATGTAGCCTGGAGTATGAACATTTTCGGGTCCAGGGAAGTATGTTATTGATAAAATGACATTGTATCGTTTAGAGTAATTTCCTAATGCGCATTTTTGAGCATATGCTTTACCCAAACGATTTATTACAGGTATTTATAAGGAATTAATAGATATTACAATAACGGATTTATTATTAAGTAGCTATTAGAGAAGCGTTTAGGGTCAAAATTGGATAACTTCAAACTCAAAAATTGACTTTGGAACATTTTTCGCTAGTTTAGTAAAGCGATTTTTACCAACACAACACATTGCCACCTTATTTTTAATAGTTAATGCCCGGTTCTGAACCTGAATTTTCGGGGGCATAAACCATTGCTTGATTAAAGTAAAGAAAAGGCCTGAAAGTTTAGAGTTTTCTGCTATTGATCCAGAATTACTCATATCTCTGAGCACATACCCAACCATTTATTATAAATTCCTAGAGTGGTTTTAGCAGATATTAAATGAGGTCTAGTTGTAAAGCGGAGTAACATTTCTATAGGACACAGAAATAAGAATATGAAAAAAATGTTAGTGTTCGAGTCCCTCGAAAGAGGACTAGGCATAGCTTTATCCACAACAACAGCATTGGAATTTTTCTCACGAAATTGAAGGATTCGAAATGTCCGCGTTTGGATTCTATTGAGTTTTACAAGTTACTGACTAGATTTAAGAGGAGATAAGAAGACTCACAGCAGTGTGTACATATCCGAAGGGGTCCGGAGGCGGCGAGGGGTAGAAGGCCTGGCCGACGGCGGGGGCTGGGTAGAAGGCCTGCCCCCGGGCCTTGTACTCCACCAGCAGCCGGTCGAAGTCCTCCCAATCCGCGTCGTCCCAGCTCATCGCGAAGACTGATCCCAGAAGACAAGTGGAAGATGGTCCCCTACTACTCACATCCGCAACCAACACAATTACTAAATTATGCAATTCCCTCGTCAAGGGCCGGCAGTGGAGCCATTAGTTGTTCCAGTTTACAGCCAATGGAGCACCTAATTTCCATACTGGCCGATTCTCTTCCTCTGAAATGATGAGATTTGTAGAAGAAGAAGAAAAAAACCAAAACATTTCTCAGTTATTTGCATCCAAATCACTGTTTGTCGGGAACAAAAAAAAACATTGTTTTCGTGATTCCTGGTATGTATTCATCTATACAGATGAAGAAAATGGTCCAGAACGAGGTCAAAGAAATAATTCCTTCATAAGAGATAAACTATTTATTATAAACCGGCGTTTCTACTAACTTTAATTCACACATGTGATTGAGGAAAATTAAGAAAACATTGTATTGTATTTGCTATCTTCTTTTGAAAACATCCCCTCAGTGATTCACCTGGAAGCGTGGATGGAAAACTTCCTAATGAAGGCACTCCTAGCGTGGTTCATCTCTCTGTAGTAGATTCCTGCTCCAGAGGGGCACAAACAATATTAATACGTTTCAGTCTCCTTGTCAGATTTTGTAGTAATGTCGGTAATGACTGTACCAATAAGTTTGGGTGTCCAGCAAGTGAGTCATGAAATTGTTTGTAGTTTTTCTTGATTGTGTCAATCAGGTGTAGTGGTATTAAGATAACATAAAAAAAAATGTAATTAGCAAGAACAGAAAGATAGCAAAACAGCAAATGTGGAAGGTAAAATATAAAATATCCTACACGGGTCATATATTCAGGATTTTTAAATACCAATATATAAAGCTGGAAGAAAAAAAAAAATACTCGTGCCTTAAAAACTAAAGCAGGACAAACCTCGACGCCCATCCACTTTTCACAGGAGCACAAGATCTAAATGAGTGAGCCAGAATTGTCTCCAAGTTCAGTGAATGTGCAGAGTACCTCAAGATAGAAAATATTATCATAAAAATGAGACAAAAATATAAATAATTTCCTTAAAGCTTGTGTGGGAATTTCATAAGAATAAATACATATTCGAAAATCCAATAATAACCGTGGGAAGGCTAAGTGAATTCAGTCGCGGGTTAGACTTTGAGAAGTTCAGTTGGAAGTTAGGTATAGTAATTCATGTGGACAGTTCCAGTTAGTGATGCGATGTATATGAATGAAGTCTTAAATGCAGTCGGCGTGAAGGGGGGACTTTATATGCACATTCTAACTAGGAGCTGGCAGAACGGAGGAATTTACAAGTCAACGCAGGAGGACCCTCATCAACACTCTTGTTGGCTTAGGGAGTTAGCTGCAAAAGGAGTATGATATTTATTTATTGTTATTATTTAAGTATAATATATAAGAAGGTGGCGTTCAAAAGGGCACAGGTCCATATAGTAAATTATATGGTTTTCATTTGGATGCCCAGAATTCAACCCTCCAAAAACTTCTTTACCTAAATTTAAAGATTAATTACTTATACTATATAACATTACTGAACATTTTTCCAAAGTAAGTACTTCAATATATCGCTACTTCAAAAGAACAATGTAATAACTCAAAAAAACTCTTTTTCAGTAGAGGTATTTGGATGTTCCATGTGAGTTGAAATAAATAATAATTTGGGTATTGGTAAAGCAAAGCATTCATATTGTAATGATGGTATTGAAATTCTATTATTTACTACCATAAGACAATTTTAAGAGCTTGAAACTATTTCGATTTTAACTAATATCATAACTCCCATAAAACTTCAAACTTAAATTATGTTAGAAATGGAACATCGAATATGTCGTTCCTGAATAATAAGCTTCAACTAATACAATTGCTACAGAAGCCCCATTTCGGTTATTAATGCCAATTTGTCAATTATTTCGTTCTTCTTTTGAAGAAGCGATATCCATATATTACACGTAACACTTATTCGTATTTTTCCTAACTTGCAGTTATTCGTAAATACCAAAAATTCAGACATCCCTTGAAACAAACTGTGTCAGCTTGTTAAGACCGCAAAAAGTTGAATAAATAATAAATATTATCTTTTAATATAACTTTGCCATTCAATACAATTTCATTATTCTAACTGAGTAAAATGAATTAATTCAGCGCATGAAAAGGTGAACATCAGCATTTTTATTGAATGGTTTAAGTCACTCTGATTCAATAACTAAAATATTATATATATATATATATATATATATATATATATATATATATATATATATATATATATATATATAGGCGTTCACCATCGAAAGCGGATAACTCCAAATTTCAATACTTTTTCACATTTTTCGTTCGTTTAGAGAGAGCAATGGTTTTTTAAAATATAAGAAATAAGGCAACAATATTTTTTGACTAAACTAGCGAAAAAGTTAATTAAGCTTTTGATCCTGAACGCATCACATTAGTTTATTAATCAATTGAAGCCTTTGTTTGATCCTGATAAAATTCCTAAAATTTTCATACATAACAATAAACAAATTATTTTCTCATTAATTATCTTCCGTGTTTACTTCTAAAACAAAGGTGATCGATCATTTTTAAATCTGTAGGTGTGTTTACATAGAAATTCTTCTAAAGCGGTAGCAGATAAGAACCTCACTTATAGTCAAACTTTCTGAGGTAAAAGAAACAGTTACAGTAATTACCGCTTATTCATCATTAATATTTCTATGAACTGTATATCTTATATGACGAAGGTGTTATCATCATGTTAATCAATTAAACAATGATTCAGATGAATAGATTCAAAAGTTAAGCTTCTGTTGTCAAACACCTTTATCTCAATAACAATTAGGTTTCTGATTAATCTCTATAAATTAATTATAAACGTCAGCTTATACAACCTAGTGGTGAATAAAATAAATCCATTTAAAAAAAAAAGTAAATAAACATCACACAACGATAAGAGAGAAGAACAAAATGCAAACAAAAAATTTAAAACAAGATCTAATCTAAAAATATTGAAAATATGAAATATTTTCAACTAAACTAAATAATTCGATGGAATAATGGGTAAAATACAAATTCATACATATAGTATAGTATGAAATAAGTATTTTAATAATACACCGCAAACGATGTAAGTATAGTATTGGTAAAATTGTAAAAATAATGACATCTTATGTATAATTGAGAACAAATTAAATTCAATATATAACTAATTAATAGGCAAATTCAGGTGTACAATTAAAAATAGTGACGATTATAAAAATATTTAATCCACAGGCAGATTTATCAAATATAAACGAATAAATGAAGATTTAGAACTATACCAGAACTAATTTTAGTGTGAATTATTACAACAGCCTGTTTGATGAGACGAATTTCCTCGAATATTTATATAACTTTCGCGTATTCATAGTATACAATTTTATCAAAATTTTGTTAAAGGGGTATTGACAGAACTAACCATACTGAGTTTTAATTTAAATGGATTACTTTCCAGATTTTTAATTTTTAACATTCAAATTATTTACTGCAATAGGCGTTATTAATTATCAATCATTCTATGGTTTTAACGATAAATGCATATATAACTATTATTAAAGATATTAACAACAATTTTTGAAATTTTAAAAACTGGACAGTTTCAATTACAGATTTGAATAAGGTAAAAATATTTGTTTAAATCGGATTTATGAAAAAAAAAGTTATCTTATCAAGAGACATTCTATCTTTAGATATTCAACGCCAGCCTTTGACGTTAATCTCAATTTAATTTTAAGGGACATGAAAAGTATGGAATTTATCTGAAATGAGGTTAATAAATAAAAAAATAAATAAATGTATTCATTGTAAAAGGAAGTCATGCCTAGAACATTTCGTTAGCTAAACACAGTCATAAATAATACTTTCAAATATATTTGAAATCCGAGTCACATATTTAAAGCTTGAACTAGTTTTGAATACATTCAAAAGAGCGCTCTAGTAGTACCTTTCAGCAAGAGAGCAAGCATATTTCTAAGGATGACAATTCTCTTAGAAACTTCAAAAGTGGTTGTTTCAAATTCAAATAGATAGTTATTAATTTAAAATAATATTTAATAGGAAGTATTTACAATATATATGTGTAAATATGTGCCAAATGCCATTTGTATAATTTCTTGAATAAATATTTTTCTTATTAAAAAAAAAAGAAATTACAAATACAAATTGTTACAAATGATAGCGATTTTAATAAATAATTTAGCAATATTTATAGCAACAATGAAACAATTACATTTGTGATACCTTTCATTTAGCATATTACAATTAATAAGTATGTAATATTTGTTTTGTTTTTTCAATTTTTTTTGTTTATAGTTTACGTCAAGTTAGACACGGAGATTAGCTTGCGTGAACGAGAAATACTCAATATGATTATAAAAAATATCTTACTCTTTCGCATATTCTAATACTATACATAATGTTTAATTTATTGTTTTTATAAATGTCCCATTATAAATCGACCATCCATAAAATCGGATTCAATTTTAGTAAATAAATAGCCTTTCGATGAATTTTTTAAATAAATATTCTACACTTGTAAACCGGTTCAACAGTTTTTAGTTGTTTGATGAATTAAAGACACCTTCTAGGACATTAGTGATAATCATTCGAAAAATGATTTAACTGTCAATAAAGCTATTTAAAAAAAAAATCGTGATTAGAATATCAGCGAATCTTTAGCTAACTTTCATGGACGTGGTGAGGGCCAATACGGGTAGTGTAGAATCCAAATGCGATACGTATTATCAATGTGACAATACCATAAGCTTCCTACGAAGTTTATGAAGGTTTTGCATTTGTACACTCTTTAAATAAGTTTTTCATTTCTTTCCTTTCTTTCATCTACGTTATGTTAATACTACCCCTACTTGGATTCCTAAAGAACAAGCACAGTTACTATTAACTGTTTCCGTATTAAATACCAAAGAGAGTGAATATGATTGTATTATTAACATTTTTAATAAACGCAGCTCAATAATATTATACAGAAGTATAGAAATCAATGAAATTCTTATAAAAAATATTATCTATGGATACAAAAACGTATTAATAAGGATTTACGTCGAAGCAAATTTAATTATCCCAGAGAGTTTTAATATGAGAAACACTTACCAACCAGTAAATGCAAGAAACACTTACCTGAAAATGCAAAATAGAGAGTTAGTATTGTGTTTTACAAAATTAAATCATAATAATATATATATATTTTATTTTATTTTTTTTTTTAAGAATCAATCATCGTTCCATCACGGTTCTATAATATTATACACCTTCATACATTGTTTTATGTACTACTTGAGGAAGAGCATTGAATTAATTATAATGAGAACTATTATCTAAAAAAAAGGAAATAGATTATCAAAGTAGTCGATTGTTTAAACTTTGTGAATACGAATGATATGAAAGCATTAAAAAAAAAACAGTACTTCTACAACCCGTAAAGGGTCTTGGGTTCAGTACGTTGTAGGGACTGAACAGATTCTAAGGTTGTGCAGGAAGGTGAATTGCCCGAGATTACAGTCAACAGCCAGGTTTTCCCCCAATTAAGGGTACTTGCTTTATAGCGCCAGGTCCATAGGTCCAACCATGAATGTTAAAATAATTAATTTGGCACAGCCCGATTTGAACCAAGGGCATTCAGCACAGCAACTCAGAGTTCTACATACTACCCCGCTCTCCGATCCTTAATTTTTGATGAAAGTTATTTTTATAGTTTGTAATTATTAATAATAATAAATAGGTCAACAATATTCTAATAACAAATATGTCCCCAATAAGGTTAAAGTGGTTCTGATTGATTATCATCGGTTCAACAAGTTTACAATAGATAAACATATTAAATAATTTATCAGCCACAACCGGATTTAAACAGGTAACCTTCGACAAAGCAACTCAACGTTCTGCAAACTGAGCTTATTAATATTTTTCATTAACAATAACTAAACATATCAGTTTCAACATTTTAAAAATGTCAGTATTATTATATATATATATATATATATATATATATATATATATATATATATATATATATATATATATATACATATATATACACATATATATTGAAGCCAAGAATCATAGCGCTTATTTTTTTAATTTTAACCTTTTTTTTGTAAACGTTTCTGGAGCAGGGATCTGCTACAGAGAGATGAACCATGCCAGGAGTGCCTTCAATGGGAGGTTTATCCATCCACGCTTAAACCAGAATCCCTTTGGGGAGGTTTGCTTAAGAATATTACAAATACATTGTGTGCCAAATGGCATTTGTATCATTTCTTTCAATAAATAAATTGATATTACTTTTTTTTTTAAACTTGTAATACAATTGCTAAATTATTTACCATTGAAATCGAAGCGTCAATCACGTCTCTTTGATAATTCTCCCCAGAGATGTGTATTAAAATTCTTCATATGCGACAGAGATCAGTTAATCAAAAATCATAAAAATTTCATCTTTTCAAGGAAACTTATATTCGCGACATATTGTTAGTTGAAGAGAAATTTATAAATTAGAATGTTGCATGAAGATGTATCCCAACGAAACTATAAATTAAATAAAACTAGTAATAAAAACATACATAATACATTAAAGTAACTATTACGTATAAATTAGAATCATTTAATTTTTAGTTGGAATGGAGCGAAGATAAAATGGATCTTTTAATGTGGATCGGGAACAGACACGAACGTAAATATAAATAAAACTTTTACGATTGTATTTTATATGTTTCCTATTATGGATAGGAATCGGGTTTCCTTTAATCTGATCCAGAATAATTTATGTCTTAAAGTCCTGTAAATGGAGCAAATAAATTTAGGGGCCCTGACCGACTTATTCAGTAATAGACTCAAATAATTTTCATATATATATATATATTTTGTACCGTAGAAATTATAGTAACTTAAAAGTTATGTGTTAAAAAAACACCAGGGGAATATATTGCTAAAAGTCTGGAAATGAGGAAACTAAAGCTGCTTCCATGGCAATAAATGGGAATATAAGAGCCTCGTCCTTCGAAAATTGGATAGTATTAAAACTCATGAACTGAAATATCTTGGCATATGGCTCACTGCCTCACTGATATAAAGATATGACCGAAAAAGCCGTAAGAGGGAGATGCTTGGGTGTCTAAACTCTACTCTGTGGAGTAAACAAAATAACATCTAAAAAAATTGATGTTTCACTCCATCACAGAAAATGTTATCCTGCAAGGATCTGAAACATGGAGATGAATGAAAAATGAAAATTAAGAAGAAAAAATACTTCTGGAAACTATGTTCTATTTCCAGAATCCAACACATCCTTAAAAATACCATCAGGTTAAAGACTAAAGTTGTTCAGTTTTTCCATAAAAAAAGAAGTTTTAAAAACCATTTATATTAATAGGAGCATAATTTCTAACTAGAATGAGTGGTCATCTGCACTTATTTCTTCAATTACAATATATTTTATTGGAGATCTCTTCAACCGCTCGGTATCAGACTTCATAGAGTTGTGCTAGTAATATGAAATAGATCAGCAAATTAGTTCTACGAAGTTTAAATTTTTAAAATAGTGTTTTTCAGTTCATTCATTAACCTGGACAACCAAAGTATCCTTCCACATATTTTTAATTTAATGTCGTATGGATTACTTTAACAAACAAACCATCCAGGTTTCAATGTTGATTGTCAAAACGATTAAACTAGCAGTCTCAATTATGTTGTATGCGCTCTACCTCGTACGCCTAACGGTATCATCTACCAAGGTGTTTACCTACAATGACAACACTCTCACAAGATACAGAAAGTATGTTAGTAAATAGAGTATTGTACCGGCGAAAATTTTCTGTTTTCAAATGTTAACCCATGAAGAGACTTGGTCTCAGTACGTGGAGGTAGTGACTGTACTGTTTCTTGGACAACCCTTGTGCAGGGAGGTGATTTGTCCTAGATCTCCTTCAAGTGTTAACAGGTACATTCATTTTGAACAATCTGTTTTTTAAATAACAAAAACTATTATTCTTACATAATTGGTGGTATTTTATAATAAGTCATTTCGCCTTAATTTAAAAATACTTGATCCACATAGTTTAGTTTGACTCCAGTCTAGTTTGAGTACAGGAAGCTAAAATGTTTCCTACATAAGATGTATTTTCCTCCAGTTCTAAAACCCTTCCTGACCGAATATCAGGAGTTCCAGAGTACACGGTTTGCCAAGAGTGCACGGACCTACACCTGGCAACAACTCAGGTAATTGGCGATGAGTATTCAAGTCGTGCCATGGAGGCGGAGTCGGGGATACATCGAGGACGTTGTTGTGAAACCATTATCCTCAATACACATCCAATAATTTTCTAATTGATCGCAGTTGGAGTTCTCTGATGAATGGCAGAATGGAAGCGCACTTCTCAAGAGTCAAGCATTGAACCAACTGTCACTCCTAATTATACCATCTGTTTGTCATTGACATTACGATATCTGTCCAGGCAAACCGTGGCAGCGATCAGCAGAAAGCGAATATGAAACACTTTTCAGATTAGCGATGTCGAAATATACAGTTCTTAAATTATGCATACCGAACTAAAAAGCAATAATCGGCATCTAACTGATTGAACTTTCAAAAAAGAGGCATTTAAAGAAAATTAACGGCTACGTCCTCCCAGCGTTTTGGATCAGCGCTGGATTAATTAAAGTTGTGAATTGTATTTAATGCAGGATAATTAATGTATGTTTTACGAATTTCTCATTCCAGTAAAAATGGAATGTCAAGCCTGAGGGTAATAGTGTCAGTGAACGAAAAATTTTAAGAGACACGCTAGAAAAGTAAACATTTGTTTAAATACCAAAGATGATGTTTTATGATGGTGAAATAAAAAGGTCTTTTATAAAGTTCATAAGTGTACGTAAATATTGTAATTTTACTTTCCAAATTATCATATTTTGTTGATCTATGATAAAATTAATTATTAATTTAAAAAATTAATTAATGCTTCAAAAACTATTTTTTAGAATAATCACAGCATCGATCGAATTCCCTAACCCCCCTCCGTATACGAAGATTGGGCCCCAAAAATTGTAAGGGTTAAGGGTGCCAAACCTTTAAATCCGATTTTGAATATTTCTGTCCTAGTTGACATCCATAATCAAAGTAAACCCTTTAAGAAAACAATATATTTAGAAAATAGATTAAATACAAATTTAATTGAATAAACCTTTCTCACACCGTAAAGCGGTAGAAGAGGGAAAGATTATGGTGATAATGACTGAACAAACCAACCCGGATATCAAATAAGCAGCCTAAGGCTTATTTCACAAAATGTTAGTTGCTTCATTATTTCATATTTGGCCTGAATAGATCTTTTTATAAATACATTTTTCTAATACTTAAAATTATGTACATTATTTTTCCATTAAGCAATAATTCAAATTCTTCTACATTATTATGTATAAGATATAGAATGAAAATGATAAAATATTTGTGGAATAATTTTTTATCCCAACATATCTAAGTTAATGACCTATAATTATAACACAGAGGGATTTAACTTTAATCTCAAAGTGTTTAAAAAAAAAAAAACTTAGTCCTTGAACCTGCTGCATCAAGCCAAGCTGCATTCTTTGATAATATGGCCTCTCAAGAAGAGCAACTAACGTGGAATCCTTCAATAACACTTAACTCCAATCAATTGCGCCCATAATTTATGATTATAATCTGATGAAAAACTCCTAAACGATCGAATCAATCCAGTATCCGTCCTACAATTCTTAATTCTTCACCAAATAGTCTATCACCTACCATTATTTCCAAAATAAAATTATAATGTTCCTTTCTAGTTTTTGAATTCCCTCTTCTAAAAGCGTGACAAGAAATGTCACTACCGTGTCCCTCAACATCATGATTGGTATTGAAAGCGAATGAAAGGTAAGGTCTTTCCTTGGCCATGAAGCTGAATTGATGAGCTGGCCTGCACAGCAATATTCTCAAGTTTGTTAGTTAACAAAAGGTTACGAAACAATTGCGATATTAAGATTGAGCTGGTAAGAATGAAACTAAGGATTTGTTCTGAAAAGTTGATGATCGTTATTAACACCTTGAAAAGTTATGAGTGTATAAATTTGGTTATGGAATATAAACTATGATTTTTGAAACCTTTAGATAACAATAATGTTCTAACGTTGAAAAATAGAACAAACTACAATCGACTCTAACCAATGGAAGAATACCTGGGACATATCACCAGGATACAGAGACCATACCGAACCTGAGAGATGCATTTAAATTATTCATTAAGACATCAGTTAAGAAGTTATTGCTAAACTTCCTCAGCTAGTTGTTATTCACATCTCCACCTCCAGATCTACTTCTATAATATTAAGACATTCTTAGTCATCGTTGGACAGATTATGACACTGAAGACAAGCCTATACTCGAGGAGCGTACGAAAGGAGATCAACCGCCCTTGGCATATATATTCTCTTAATGACTCCCTTACCGGGTCATGTAATTACATGATATAATATAGAGATCGGTAGTAACAATTAGAGGTGAGTTTCTACAGCTAATAGTGGTATTAGTTACTAAGTTAATAATGTAACTAAATTGTACCTGATAATTTTAATTGACTTTTTTCCATGTATCTATCAATCGAACAATATTTATTCGCATTCATGTTGAGGTGAGTCCTTTGTAAAACACTTCGTAATACATAAACTAGATGTATAAAGTAATATTAACATGATTATGGTACATCAAATACCAGTAGTATAGCAGTATAGCCTCTGTTACTCGAAACGAGTAGACTCACCTCCCCATTTCGCTACTTAACTCAGCAAGTCTATGCCAGTCTCATTAATCGTTTTTCATAATCACCATACTAATCTTAATCATCATACTAATCAATTATCGAATTTTCAGAACTTTTTCCAAAACTTCCTAATTTATGTTTCTGTTATCCACTCGACGACCTCAATGGATGATCTTAAACGAAGACTGAAATACAATATATAAGGAATTCATCACGATTTCTCACAATCAAAGTACTTTTTTTTACTAATTATTTTTAAAATCCTTCATAAAAGTTGTGATGCTTCAAGCAAACAAACACTAAAAGGTTTCTAATACTACTTTTCAACAATTAATAAATTATCACGAACGAATATATTTTTTAAATATTTCACCAGCATTATTAAAATGTCAATGTAGTGGTAGCATACTTTTTTTTACTAAAAAACTTCTTTTTTTATTTCAAACAATTAGAATCAAAAACACTCAAAACTCTCAAATACAATAATCCTAATAATTCGAAGTTTAGCCCAATTTTAAGAAAAACAGTTTCATATATAACAATAATTGTCGAGTTAATAGCCATTTTACGTATACATATATATAGTAATTTCTACTAACAAAGTAATTTTTAACTTTATAAGGAGTACCTTAAATTGCAAAGGATCCTTGCCATTAAGCATATGATACATATTAAAAATTGTGAGATAGAACATAGTTCATTTAAACATATATGTTACTATAATTCATCTCTTTAAAACAAAACTTGTTTGTATTAAGTCGGAATAAAGTGCATAAATATAAATAAATTCTTCTTCTTCATCGGTGTTACAACTCAACGCTGAATCCTGGCCTCTTCAAGTAGTTTCGCCCATTGGTCCTCTCTCTTGCAACGGTTCCCCAGTTAGCCAGTCCAAGAAGAGCTCTACCATCTGCGTCGACCCTATCCATCCAGCGCAATCTGGGCCTTCCAACTCTTCTTTTCCTTCCTAGAGGCGTCAGCATAATTATGCTGGTTGGGTTAGTCTCGTCCATCCTGGCCACATGACCCGCCCATTTTAGACGGTGAATCCTAATGAACCGGACTACATTCGTATCAATATGTATGGCGGCCAATTCTGCATTACTCCGCCTCCTCCATTCGTTACCTGGGCGTACTGGTCCATAAATGCGACGTAGTACTTTTCTTTCAAAGACGATCAGTTTACTTTAATTTGTTTTAGAGAAGCTCCACGTTCCAGCCCCTATTATTATAATAAACTTATTTATTATAAATAAATTAATAAATAAAAAAATCTGTTTTCAGAAGTTTATTAGGGAGTTGACTAATCGGTTGTGTGCATATAAGTAACTTTATAATCACTATATTTATATTTCGCTTTTATATAATTCTTTGGTTATTAACATAATAATCAAAAATATTAATTTTATTATAGATATATTCCAGCTTATGTAAATGCGACCAGACAATAATAAGTGAAAATTTTAGTTTAAAAATATGTTAAAACAGTATAAAGAATATTTTAGTAAATATTGCTTATTCAAAATAAAATCTTGGAGTTAGAAAAAAAAATTAAGAAATATTATAAGATAAATTCCACCTGATAAGAAACTTGTTGAGCCGATGATAATGAAATAGAAGCGCGTTAACCTTATCTGACCATGTTTGTTTTTCAAAATATTTTCGACCTATTTAATAACACTAATAATTTCAAAATATACAAATAACTGTCGTTAATGGTTTATGATGGAAAACTGGAGTAGCTCCGTGAAAGAGCGCTGGGTTTTTATGCTGAAGAAATCCCGAATTCAAGTCCGCCAGTGACTGATAAATTATTTAATCCGTCAACAGTCACGGATGGACCAAGGTGGATACAGCGGACCATCCTGTGGCACACGCTGTCTCTATAGAGTGAGTATCCATAATTGAGGGAAAACCTGGTGAATCAGCTTGATCTCGGACAAATCACCTTCTTGCACAATCGATGTGTAAGAACTAGAACAATCTACCATTTACTGAGACCCCCCTGATGAACCCTTCATGAGTTCCAAAGGTACAAAAAAAATATTAAGATATTTTATTATAGACATAAATAAAAATCTATAAACCTTTAACCAATGAACTGACATCTCCTTGTCAATGGAGCTATCATTTAATTTGTGGTAGAATCTACCACGTAAAGACTTTGTTTATCATTCCGTCAACTGGTTCCGCATCGCTTCTTAGATTCAGTGCAGTTTGACCAGAACACATCATTGAAATAGTGACATAAACTCCATTTGTTTTTGTGAGGAAATATCGGCCTAGGGCCACTTGCGGCAAGCTTCTTCGATATTTATCAAGCCACGTCCCCCTTCTTTACTGGGCAAGTACTGGCGAGCATTCGATGTTATTGGATGGTGGGCCCGTTCTTGTGTGAGAATGGAAACAACGCCATACAGAACCACAATGGGCTAAGACCTTGGTATATTCCTCTCATTATTTTTATTTGGTTGGCCGTATTGATAGCTCCGATTTTCAGCTTAGTTTTCCATCCGGACTTTAGGTTTGAAAGGAGACTGCTTACTTTAGGTTGAATCTTGTAGATTTCCAGTACCTTTAGAAGCCAGCTATGTGGGACAGAGTCAAAAGCCTTTCTATAATCGATCCAGGCCATAGAGAGCCTTTTTTTTTTTACTATTGAATATTCAGGAAACCATTCCTGATGGGAATCCATGGGAACCATCTTCCTAAAATATGTTTTATGTGGGCTTGAAGAAAAACTGTTTACCCGGGATGTTCCAAGACTTCTCTCTTTTTGTTCATAGCTAGGACAATTATTGATACTTCTCATCGACAGCTTTTACAGTCATTCCAGTTTCCTATGATTAATTTTTTTTTAAATGTTAATCCCTCACGGGCGAAATATAACATATCTATAAATTAGTTTATCTTACTTACTTTAGGTTGAATCTTGTAGATATCCAGTACCTTTAGAAGCCAGTTATGTGTAACAGAGTCAAAAGCCTTTCTAATAATAATAATCGAACCAGGCCATAGAGAGGTTTTGCTGTTTTTTCGAAACTTGCGCAGCAATAAATGTATCTATTACTAAGAGTTCTTTACAACCCCTAGCTCTTTTTTTGCATCCTAGTTGTTAGGTGGGTATCATCTTCTCATTGTCGAGATGCTCATAAATCTTCGTTGCCCAGATTGAGGTCAGAATTTTTTATAGACCATTCAAGCATGTTATTGGCCGGAAGTCTTCAGGACTTAAATTTAATTCGTTCTTTTTATGTAGCATGTAAGTGATTCCATCAGTAAAAACACCAGGGAGCGTTTGCTTATCATCGAGTATTTCCTGGTAGCTTTTGGCCAGCAATTCATGCAAGCAAGGGAATCTTTTAATCCAATAATTTTGAATTCCGTCAGGCCAAGTGCCCTCCAATTTTTCATTATCCTGACTGCTTCCGAAACATCTTCCACATCTATTGTCACTTCATTCATTAGAGAGGCGTTCTGGAAGCTTTTCATTTCTTCTTCTATCCATGTGCCCTCGAAGTGTTCCTCCGGTTTTTCCCAGATACTTTTCCAATAGGCTTCGATTCCACGGGGTAAGTGCTCGATATTTTTTCCTTTTGCGCTAGCTTTCTATAAAACTGGCGTTCATTTTGCCCGAATAGCTGATTTTCTTCCTTGCGCAAAGCTGCCTCGCTATATCTGCGTAATCGACTTGCATAAACTGCTTTTGTTTTCGATTATCCAGGTAATGAGTCAGGCTATATTATATATTTTCCAGTAAAGTACCCAAGTTTTGTACTATTATCTCATCTATTTTCCTCTTTGTTTTGGGTCTTGCTTGAGGGTTAAGGATATAGTTTTGAGATGACGCCAATTTTTTCATGCAAGTCGTTAATTTTCCTTTGAAGTCTTCTCTTCCACGGAGTTATTTCCCTGCTTCCAGTTGGCAGTTTTGTTTTACTTTTATTTTCCATTTTTATCCCGAGCTCTAACGCAACTGTCTTCGCAGCAATATAAAGTCAATGAGGTAGATCTTGAAGCCCATTAATTAGGGGGATATTTTCCTTAAGTACTTTATTCATTGCAATGGTTACTTTAAGCGTTGTCCTGTTGTACGGTACTCGGTGCAATGATGATCGTTCCCGAAGCGGTGTTCCCTCAAGCATAATATGCTTACTTAAAAGTGCTTGACTCAATCTATTTTCAATATCCAACTCATCCGCTCGACTCTCTGCCTCTTTACTACAGACTGATTTGTTTAATCTGTGGATTTCTGAATCTATTCTTGCATTCAGCGCTCTATCAGTTAGCTCGACGTCACCTTCAATGGTCATTAACACGCGAACCTCGTCCTTAAGTTGTTCAAGTTCCCTCGGAGAGAAAGTTTATTGCTAGTATTACTCTGACCTGATCACTCAGCCTCTGTGTACTTACATCAATATCTGGAAAAGACGCACGCCAGTATCCCTGAATACGGTTGAGATATTCTGCTTTATCTGTTTCGAGTTTTGTTCCCGCGTAGTATGCCCAGACGACAGCCTTATTCATATCTGATGTCCATTTCATCCTCTTTGCACCTCTTGGTCTCTGTTGTCGACTTCGCGTGGGTGGAGAATGCCTCTCCTCCAAGCTTGAACTCGAACTATGGGCCGGTAAACGTTGCAGCCTTGCGGTCCTTGACGACAGGGTAGTGCCGCTCGCTCCACTATTTCTTGAAGGAAGCTGTCGAATGTTCCCGCCCGATGCAGCTTCATTATCGGGCTCGTCCGAGGCTAATCTCCTATTTCGTAGCTCCATATTTAATGGGTAAGAGCATTTTATAACTTCCTGCCAGGTGATTAGAGCAGCCCCCCCTGACATGGGGAACAGACGCTGACCAGGTTGCCGCCCGATTCGGGAACCGTCGCACCTGGGTTTTACTAGGTTTGGTCCGCTCCGGGTTGTAATGTTGTTATTATTTTTATTACATTATTTAATAATCAATTATTGAAAAATGTTCCATAAGCAGAGGGTTACAAAGTGGGGATAATACCAAATATTCTTAGATGGATTTAGTCGTCAAACAGAATATTCGCGAATAATTTAGATAAGGAAAACTATAAAAGCTTATGGTCTGATAAGAACATGGATTAATTAGAATTTTAATGGATTCAAGAATCATAAAATAACTGAATATTTCCAAGGATGCGGAAATTTGCTATAACGAAAATAGAATCGAAAATATTTTTTAATTTTCGACTTTTCTATTAAGTACCATATTTAAAGAACTGATAAATAATTTAACATGTTTTCATGGAGTCAGGAAATAATATAAACATTGTATTAAAAAAATAAGTGGAAATAATATAACATTAAACTTGCATGGAGTCAGGAATTAGATAAATAAAGTCGGAAAACAAGAAGCCTTCACATTTATACAAACGACAGTAAAAAAAAAAAAGTCATACGCTTGTCCTCCTTAATTTCGGGTACCACATCCAATTTTTTATTCATTAATTAAATTATGAACATAAATATATTTAAAATTAATTTTTGATAGCTACAGTAAGGAAAATATTTGTAAAAAATAAATAAATAAACAGAACTTTAACAGAGCATGCCAAGTTCTTTTGTGAGTCTAAAGTTAAAGAGAAGGTCTTTTGTAATTACCTTTTTTTTTACTAATGAATATTCAGAAACCATTGTCTTCCTAAAATATGTTTTATGTGGGTTTGAAGAAAAATTGTTTACCTGGGATGTTCCAAGACTTCTCTCTTTTTTTTCATAGCTAGGACAATTATTGATACTTCTCATCGACAGCTTTTACAGTCATTCTAGTTTCCTATGATTAATTTTTTTTTAAATGTTTATCGCCTCACGGGCGAGATATAACATATCTTTAAATTAGTTTATGGATTACACCAAACATATATATACGCCAGTAGCGAATATATTCCCTAGATAATTAAAACATACAAATTTAAGTCCGAATCCATTGAAAACTAAACCCATCCTCATCAACCCAAAGCTTTGCCTCAAGATTCCTACTCAGTTTCGAAACTATGTGAGTTACTTTTGACTAAACCAAATGGGGTAATAACACTTCCTTAATCACCAAGAAATCCTTATCAATCTTCCAACTGCCCCCTAATACGTAGTAATACAGCGTCTCCGTCCTTAGTGGAGAAGCTACTATTGAATTTATCTGTTTTTTATTTAATATTATCCAATCAATTGTTGTGCCTGATTTAAGATATTTTAAATTCAGCACAAACGAGATGAAAAAGGAAGATATTGTTTGGGAGCTAACGATGCACTCATTCAATGAAAACACTTACAGGTAGAACACATTTTTAATTACAGTTAACCTTCTTACGAACAAAAGTTTATTGTTTGCCTATTGAAATCCATTATTTTAGATATGGAGTTTTGGAAACGAAATACCCTTCCAAGCGCCTTAAGTACTTCCTAGCACCCTTTCTTTGCCAACATTTGGATCTCTTGGATATACATTTGGATCTCCTTCAATTCAAAATCTCAGTCATATCTCTCGGATATATATACAGCTTTCCCCCGAACACCAGCTTTTGAATGAGCTTTCCTTATCCGATCCTCCTCCCTTTGGAACTCTATACCTTCTTCCATTCGTCGTTCCAATAACCTTCTAACCTTCAAATCCCGTATATTCCATCACCTAATATCCCTACAATTCCCAAAAAGTTAAAATTCTCTCATTTTAATGTATACATATGTGTGTGTATATATAAGAGTGTGTGATGTATAAACCTCGTATATATGTATGTGTGTGTGTATATTTTACTCTAATGTGGCTGTTCACTCATCTAGTTAGATATAAAAAAAAGTATAAATTAAATTATTTGTAATAATTATTTTACTTTAATTATTTTACACTCTAAGACATAATATCTTACAAATTAATACCTGTATTGTTATTCTAAATGGACTTGTCCCAGAATAAATAAATACTTTATTATTATAATTAAAAATCGCGAAATTTGAGGTTTAATCTGACGAGCTAAAAACAGACTATACTTAGAATATACTTCAACCGGCAGATCGGAGTAGTTTGAGGTTAATCTATAATCGTTTCTAAATCCATAGTACTATCGTTGAAGGAACACTTTTCCTATAGGCGTTATCTGTATCCTTCACCATGAATGACTCTTAGATGCTTGTTAGACTTCGGTGATAGCGATCTTCATGAATGATACTTCAAAAACAGTATCTCTATTTATTTGAGGGTGCAAGGACAGATCAAGTAGATAATATTAAGCATGATGTATGTCCATATTGTTCAATAAATTGAATTGGCATTACCATCATGGCACCTTCAGTGGTATCATCAGCAACATTTTCACGATAGCATAATCTCTAAAACACGGAATATCGGTGAAGCTTTAATATAAGCATCACAGAAATACGAAGAAGGTATACCATTTAATTTAATTTTTTTTTGGTTTGACTATTAGTAAGGATAATGTCATGTATGATTTAAAGTACTTAATCATAATTTGTTTAAGTGTAAGTTCAAAAAATTCTTGTATTGAAGTTACTCAGTTTAATAATTTTTTTGTATACCAGAAAGTGAATGTATAACAATGTTCATCTATAACATTATTTCTTGCACTGCAGTTCTAGATCCCAGAGCTTAAGGAAAGAAATATATTGGGTTACTTTATGTAAAATTATTTTGAAAATTCTTTTTGAGATTTCTTTTTTTTTTATCATAATAGATGCCTATTATTTTATTTCTTCTCTATGGGCCATGTGTAATTTTCATTTCGTTATTCCTTTTTCTTTTCATCCCTTCACTATGTTTCTTCTTCCTGTTTTCTGACCACTTCAGGCAATTTCTTCACTCTCATCCCTTGAAATCCTTCCATATTCCATTTTTTTTTCCTAAACACTTGTGTATGATACTTGTTTAGTACAACGAAAAAATATTAAGAATCGTATAATTTTATATATACATCTTCCTAATTTGCTAATCTCATCTTAATAAACCTTCAAATATGACGCTATAGAGAGATGAAATTTTTTCCAGATTTTTAACATCGGACAATCCGGTGCCTTGACTGCAAGAAATATTAA
The DNA here is from genome assembly GCA_964056705.1 of Troilus luridus. Taxonomy (NCBI): domain Eukaryota; kingdom Metazoa; phylum Arthropoda; class Insecta; order Hemiptera; family Pentatomidae; genus Troilus; species Troilus luridus. The sequence continues at coordinate 94,507,987 of OZ057414.1, read as the reverse complement.
TAAGATTAGGAATATGGAGTTTGAATGGAAGAATTGCCCTGATCGTTCGAAAGTTATCGGAAGGAATAAACTTCAAATCGGCCACCAATTGAAAAAAAACAAACAACTTCTGACTCCTAAAATAATCGGCGCGGACAATTTTTTATTTTCGGATTATCCTTATCTTTAAAAGAAAACCTTTGATGATGGATTTATTTTTTATCCTACTCGGTAATAAAAGGATTATCATCGAAAATAATGAACCAAAATGACATTTTTTTATTAAGGTACAACATGGTATATAATCTATGTCATAAAACTGTAGATTATCCACATTATTCCGTTTTAAGGGGATTTTATGCCGGTATATTTTCGTTCGCATCTCCTGATTTTTACGGAATTTTAAAAATAAATCCTCGACACTCTTCGGCCTCCCAGGCTTTCGTTGGGCACCATATTATTATTTCATTTTTTAAATTTTAATTATGAATTCGGTTAAGGTTGAATCTGAATGATAATAGACAATCTGTTTGTGTCACCATATCATTCGTTAATTCAATAGTTTATAAAAGATAAGTTAAATAAATTTCTCTATTTTCATAAAATTCTATACTTATCTTTGTTATTTTATCTCCTTCTCGGTAGGATTCGCATAATGATTAACGTTGCCACTGAAAAATGTAGACGTCTGATCGACCTACGAACAGTACGAACCCAGAGGAGTATCATTTAAATTTCGACTTCTGTTTAAATTAAAAGTCGTTTAACCGTGTTTAAGATTCATAATAAAATTTTAAAAATTCAAAAGATGAGAATTTAGTTTCCCACAGATTATGAAAGAAATTAATAAACCGGCTCGTAGCAAAAATGCTTTTCGTTTCTTTTTTTATATTTATGAATTGATTCCGGATGATGAAGACAATTGGGGAGGGAAAACGGGAGAATGTTTACCTGAATACGAAAGATAAATTATATTTTTAGGATAATCCTAGCTAATAACTGTTAAACTAGTACCATATTATAAAAAATAATTCTTATTATCATGATTTCTTATAAATTATACTACACAAAACTATGATTATCAAGTCTTGAGTGGATGTGGGCGTAATGGAAGTGTTTACTAATGACTAGTAATAATAATACAACTCACAGTTTATTAACTGATAAAATGTACAATAAAGAACTTTATTGCCTCGATATTAAAATTAATGGTATGAGATTATACAGTTTTTAATTACTCTTAGGCTTACTTTTATTCAAAATGATCGTTTTGAGATTAAATTTTGCATACACTTTCCGTTTTTCGTATTGGATTAAGATCAGGAAACAAGAAACAGTTTAATTTTGTTTGGAGATAATTAAAATATATTTATTTTACGACGATTCAGTGTGGTAAATAAAGATAAAAGCTACAGAATTCAATAGGAGCCTTGGACTTAAATATCCCTATTTTCATTTCTCCATTTTCTTTAATCCAATGTTCAGGAAGATTCATTTCCTAAACATAAAAGTGTTGGATTAGTAGGAAAATTTTGTTCCACTAATTTTTTTGGCTGGCAATGAAGGTAAGTTTTCTTTTATCTCGGATATTTAAAAAAATTCTGTGCGACGGAAAGTGGGAATACGTGTAAATGATCAAACTTAAGGAGAGTAATAAATAATGAATCAAACTTATTATTTTTAAATATTATATAAAATTTATCTATTATACAAAGAAGGGTTTGAAAAATAAAACCCTTAAAACGTATTTATTGTTAGTAAGAAAAAAAATGACTGATTAACATTATTGATTTAAAAAAAAATATTTATATCATTTTTATTTCCTTAAATTTAGAAATTGTTTTACTACATTATATAACACTTATGATAACAGAGGGAAGTGATTTGTCTGAGATCAAGCTCAACCGACAGGGTTTTCCCCCTTTCTTTGGTACTCTACATAGGCTGGGTGAGACCTAGAGGCGTTTCCAGATCCCAAAGGATCCGTCACCGGCTGTTAACAGATTAAATAAATTATCTGCCAAAGAAAGATTTGAAGCCGGGAATTTCGGGAGGGCAAGAAAGCAAGAAAAGATATTATAAATAATACATAAGACATTAAGTTATAAATGATATAAACCATCACGGATTGCCTAAATTAGTTGGCATACTGAACACAAGAAACAGCCTGTTTGATTGGTTTATTATTTTGATTCCTTTATTATTGCTAAATGGTTATTAGTGAAGCGATGCAATATAAGAGTTAATAATCATTTTGATTACAACAGATAAACTTTTGATAACCCTCTCATACCCTCTCGAGGAGGGAGAACACATTTCTCAAATATTTGATGCTACAAATATTGGATGCTAAATATTTGATTACCATATGTAAGGCACATCGCCCCTCACACGTGGTAAAAAGTTTGGATGCAATGATCTGATCACATGGTTGTAGGCTACAGATCATGAAAATGAACTTCTAAGGAATTAGGAAACAGCACACAATTAATTTTAGGGGTCCGTTAAAATACCAACAGCCTTGGATATAATGATATTTCCACTCACAAATATAGGTACCATTTCTTTTTCATCAATAACCAATTTAGTCAAATATTATTAACAGTGAAAGCCATACTTAAAAAAGAAATATCTACTGTCCCGGTGAATAAGTGGTGAAATCTAATTTTGACCTGAGAGAGTCAACTTGAAGGAAGAGGAATCGTGTTCCTGGCTTCTCGTACTTTTTGGCTTGAAATCGATCTGTGATATTAGCAATAGCACCTTTTCAAGCCAATGACTGAATTAGCCACTATTTCACTACGAAAATAATAAGATTCCGCTCCCCTAAGTACAAGAAACTCATTTTGGAAACCACTTATTCATCGAGGGTGTAGATTTAAACTTGTGTGCCTAGAGCAAACCTATTAGGTAACTGTCTGTTCTTCTAAGACATGACAATAGCAACAACACCTCTTTTGACAAAAAACAAACAAATGATTTGCCTCAAATGAAAGAAAGAAATTCAGTCATTTGATACTGTTGTAGTAATTAAATTCGGACGATTTATTAGAACATTGTTATATGTTATTATACTAACCTAACAACAGTTAAAAGTTTCTTCATGTTTTAACGACGAAACAAAACTAAATTTAAACTTCTTTCTACATATTAGGCTCCTATGAAAAGGGGAAAAAATACACTAAATCGAAAATCTACTACAAAGTAGTTCCTAGATCCGCCGATAAAATATTACATCACTACAAACATTATTTTTATATATATTCGTAGAGATACCTTTGCTCATGCAAAATAACCCAATGAATTTTTATGACAGCTTGAATTTAAATTTCTTGACCAATAAAATAAAAAAGGCAATTTATAATCATTTTTTATTATAAAGATATATTAATGTCGACATCAGGGAATTTGACCTTACACCAAAATGAAAATTACACCAAGCTTCATAGAATTCTTTGGGTTGAAGTAACAGCCCTGAAATCAAAATATTGGAATAATCTGTAGCTTGTTTTACTTACTTGTTTTTTTGTTTCAATTCAATGGAATGGTAGACTCACAATAATATTTAGCAATGAAACGGTAATCAATAATGTTTTTTTTTTAGCCTGATTGTTAAGTATCGGATTAGCATGGACTCGAGCGGAAGAAGGCGCCCTTGACCTGCACTACGGCTGCCAACTACTCCTCAACTCATCTTGCGCGGACATCACGTCACATGACCTATCTCATTTTTGGTGCAAGGTAATACCATCATCCGGAATATTCATGTAACGTGCCACCAACTCTTTCATTGCTCATCGTCACCAAAGGGCAAAGCCATCTCCTATTATGTCTTTGCATTTTCCTTATTTGTTATTTAAGGAAAATGCAAAGACATAAGAGTAGATGCCTTTGTCCTTTGGTGACGATTACCAATCAAAGAGCAATGAGCAAATTTCCTTATGTGTTATTTGGGTAGCGGAGTGGCTCAGTGGTAGAGCACTGAGTTGCCATGCCGGAAATCCTGGTTCAAATCCCGCTCCAGGCCATGACTTTTATTTAGTCTGTTTGTAGCGGGAGATGGATCATATAGGATCTAGGACCCTCCTGGGGCGCACCCAGCATTTATAAAATATTATAAAATTAGGGAACCCAAAATGAGAGGGAAAAGGGGCAGTTGAGCGTGGCCTAGGACAAGTCACCTCCTTGCAGAACCGTTGTCCATGAAACAGTACAGTCTCTACCATGTACAGGACCCGAGACCCATGGGTTGTAGTGATACAGGTTTTTTTTTTGTTATGTGTTATTTCCTTGCAAAGCTGAAATAATTCGTCGATGACATAAGGACGCTTCTCGAAATTACTCTATTGAGCTCATAACTATCAGTTTGATGTTTTAATTCTAAAGGATTCATGGTATCCAACCTCCAAATACTGCTAATCTTAACTTTTCTCTTAATTAATATTCATAATGACCTAAATATTCCATTTGTTAGTGATTTGGCCAGAATCCGATAGCAATCTTTTCGTGATAAACTGTATTTCTACTCAAACCCACTAGTTTCAAACCTGGCAACCTCTTCAATTCCTGATAATCCTCCGAGGCGTCTGAAAAGAAGATGGCCTGGTGACCTTCTAAGTTGAATTTATTATTCGTGTATTACTATTCGTAGTTTCTCGTGCCATTATTTAACATTCATTACATTTCCTTATCATTATTCGATTATACAGTTGTAAATTTCAAAAAATATAGAAATGGAAAAATATCTTCTCAAATAATCGATGTTTTCTTTTGATAAAGGGGCAAGGTATTGAAAAGTTTCTGGGCTCATTTCTTAGTGAATCTGCCTCTGAGTCTTCTCTTTTTCCCAAAACTATATTTGTCTTCCCCTCGTCCGTAAGTTGGCAGATATTTTATTAAGTCGTTTAAGATGAAATGTACGTTTTCAAAGGAACGCTCATTAATAAAACAACTTTATGAAATCAAAATATTTACAACCACTTTCTATCCATTTCCCCAACTTGTTATCCATTTTCAATTCCAGAAATAAAAAATTTAGGGTTTTGTGATGAAATAAAGTCCGAAAATTCGTTTTTTAACATCATTTAAAAAAAAAAAACTGCTCCCAAGGAAGTTATCCGAATTTCTGAATAGGTGGATGTCTGTTGAATATAAGGCGAATAAGATGGGTTTGGGAGGACAATATTAAACCATGGTCATATTTATGCCATAATAAACAATGTTTGTTCAATTTTAGCTTTAGTAATTATAAAAAAAGAAAGGATCAATATAAGCTAATAAAAATCCGTATACATTACATAGTAAACAACAGAAGACTACTAATTCCACTTTGAATTTTATAAATAATAATACCCGATATTTCATATGAAACAAACCAATATTCCTCTACATACAGTACTTCATAGACCTCGATAGGATCGACCTAGAAGGTACATCCTGATGATTACGGCGAAAAAGAATAAACTTGGTAAATATTGTCCATTCTCGATTCAGTCCTGTTTTATTGAGGATTGCTTGTACAACGATATTAAATGTTCTTGAGTTATCTTCAAGGTCGGATTAACTCTCGGCTCAACTACAAGGCATAATTTTACCTTAATCGATGTTAAATGAGTCCTTGCATAATGAAATATCAATGAAAAAAACAATAGTTATACAATCAGTGAAATTAGAATTATCTATGCATGTATTTGGTTCTATAAAATAATATCGGTTTTGAACAGTATTCATGCTTTCTCCAATTATAAAATGTATCAATTACATACAGAATTACAGAATTTAACATGGAGTTTAAGATGAGATTTTTTATTTACTTATTAAACCTGAACCACCACAATCCATGAAGGGTCTTGGGTTCAATACAGGGTAGAGACTGTAATTTATCCTTGATCACGCTCAACCGCTATATTTCCCCCTTTATTTTTGGTACCCACTTTATAGACACCGGCCCCAGCACTCATCATCTCCGGCCAATGACAGATTAAATTAAAGTCTGACAGCCAGCTGGATTCGAACCTGGGACCTTCGGCACGGCAAATCAGAGCTCTACCAATCAGCCACTCCGCTCATTATTTACCTATCATTTGATGAAATGTCACTACTTATGATTTTTTAATTTTAAATGAAGTGAATGATTTAAGAACATCTTTTAAAAGTTGGTCTGTAGAACTAATGAAATTCACTAATAAAACATTATTTCAACGCTTGATTTTATTTTATAGTTAAGCGATTCTTGAAGAAATACCGGCTAGTCTATAATGTAGGTCATAGGTTCTTAATACTTAACTACCACAATTTTATCCATATTATCAGTATCATAACGAACCAACGTGGTCAACACAATTTTCACTGGTTTTTTTATTACTAGATACTTAACATAACAAAACCATGATTTGAATCCGATATAAAAATGTGAACAGAAGACTTCCAACATTACAGTTCTAGTTTCAATAAAAATACACATACCATTGAGTCAAAATTTAATTACAGAAGAATAATAAGATATATGATGACCAAATATGATATTTGTATGATATTCTATACTTTTTACAGTTAAATTTTTTCTTACATGTCCTTATTAAGATGTTTATATCGATAAAATGATAAGAATCCACAACGAATTTTATAAAATAAAGTGAGTAGAGTTTGAAAAATCGGAAATATGACTTTTCTCTATACGAAATAAAAAAACCTGGGATCGTGGAGAGAATTTTATATCGCACTGTTTATCGCAGATCGTGCCCCGATGACGAAGAGCAGTTTCAATCCGCTGTCTCGTGTCCCATTGACCGCAGTATGAATTTATAAGCTCTCACCTTCTGAATAATGCAGGGACATCGCTGGAAGTGCCAAGTCAAGTCTCGCCAAGGCTAGAAGTAGGCACTTATTTTTGAGTCCAACCTGGTGAAGCAGGATAACCAATAACCAACTCAACTTAACTAAGCAGAGAATCACATCTTAAAAAAATAACGTTTGTTTTTTGGAATTCTCTGCTCCAGGCATTCTATTTCCTTCTTACTCTTGAATAATCTCACATCTGTCACGAACTCGTATACGTATGTAACAAGAAATATGTGTTAAAGTAGTCTTCTAGAGATAAAGATTGTACATTTTATAGACATAAGGACGTAAAAGGAAAAAAATAGAATGTATAACAAATTATAAACTTGAAATAACTGTTAAAACAGGACGAGTATTATTAATTAATAATAAAACGAATGGTGAATAGAACCAACGGTTGGCCAGGAACACTTAAGTTAATATCAACATTCGGAAATGAGTAAATAAAAGGTTGTCGCTTCGAGTCGAGTTACAAGTTTTAACTGTTTATTCGTTTCATTTTTAATATTTTCCAAAATTACAAGGTATCGTGAACTTTAGTATGGAAAAGAGGGTGTAATTATGGGTAATGAGTAGATTTCGGTAATCATTTCATCAAGAAATAAGAGGTATAACTAACATTTCGAAGTATAGACGATATACGTAGTAAGGTCAATAAGTTTCTGGCCTGAACTGCTTCCCCTCCTTCTAACGTGCCGGGACCTGCACGCCTATGCAGGTCGATGCATGCTCACTCCATACCCATCGCCCGCACTTGCTCAGTGCTGTCAGTCAGTGTCCAGCCTTGAAGGAAACTCCCCATTTTTACAATGTTCAAACTCGAGTACCGTGCGGTTATTAAATTATTTTGTAAAGAGGGTCTTACTCCTGCGAAAATTAAAGAGCGCTTGGATTGAGTATACGGGCAGTTCTCCCCCTCGTTTTCCTCAGTGAAAGAATGCGCAAAATTATTTAAGTTAGTAAGAGAACGTCTGGAAGATGACCCAGGTCCCGGTCGCCCATTGGAAGCTGTCACTTCTGAAACAATCCACCAAATCAAGGAAATAGCAGCGAGGTTGGGGCTTTCAAAAACAAGTGTTTTGAGGATCATCATAGAACATTTGTATATGAACAAGGTTAGTGCAAGATGGGTTCCAAAAATTCTTTTGGACCTTACTACGTATGTTTGTTGAAACATTCATTACACGATGAAATGATCACCGAAGTCTATAAATTTCCCATAATTACCTACTCTATTCCATACTAAATGTCTTGATAACTTGTATTTTTGGAAAATATTAAAAGAGGAACGACTGGAAAGTTAAAACTTGTTGTGACTCAACCTGCGGAATAATTACCCAAATACCCTCTTTAGTGATAGATTTTGACAATGTAACTGTCATTTCTCTAAATATAAAACGCATGGAATTTAGTAATGATGAATTTGTTTATTATCTTTCCCAAATCAATTTGTTATTAAAAATGGTATTTTTTTTTACCATAATCAGGAATAGGGTCGGGTCACTTTGCTTTTATCAATTAAAAAAAAATCCTTTTTGACATATTTGCCTTGGTAGAGTGTCCCCAAAGAAAGAAAATTACTAATAAGTTTAACGCAATTAAATGATAAAACCAAAAAGGCTTGTTTAGAAAAGAAAATTGTTTATGTTCCATTTTATAAATCCAATTTTCTGAAAGGACAATGCAAATTCCTTGCCAAGTTCATTTCACGCCGCTTTAAAGGCAAAGCCCTTGAGAATTGTTTAACTAAAAAAGAGTTCTTTTGAAAACGTTCCATTTAAAAAACAAATACAATTTACAATTTTGAATATATTTCCTGTGTTAAAAATAGATCCATAATTGTTTATTAAAAAAAACAGATTATTGAGTCTTTATATATATGTTATCATTTATACATTTCCTATGCCGTTCTTATTGTCTAAATTTAGAATTGACATGTATTGTTATTAACTCATATTGTTTATTGGATTGTGTATTCTGTATTTATTGACGTTACAGATACAGATTATTGAAGAAGTTTTAAAAAGATAAAGCATTTCATAAATTACTGCCAATAAATTTTATAATTTTTTATCTCGACGCAGCTACTTAGGCAGTAAATTTATGACTTGTAAATTACTGTCAAGTACTTTTTTATGCAATGACGGAAATATTATTAAGTAAGTCATAGATTTCTTATGTAGATATAAATTATAGATATAACAGAATCCAATGATCTTGAGAACTATTTGTATAGTTTATTAACAACTAATTATAAAAGATCTAAATTTGAAACTAATCAAATTAGATTTAAAGACTAATGGACCTTAAAACATGTATTTTCGTTGAAAACTCTGCATTTAAAAATTTTATGATGGAAATACTCTCCCTTATTAAATCAAAAGCCTTTGGCAGAGTAAATTAACACAATTATTATATTATAATGTAAAGAAGAGGTAATTTTTTTATGTTAAAGCACAAATTACAGTTTACACATAAAAAAATGAGATACCTGTGACTTTACGGGGAAGGCTCTTAAACATTGATGTCGCCTTTTGAGGATCCAGTTTAATATTTATAAACAGAATTTAATTAAAGCGAAATATTTAAAAAAGTTAATAGATTAATAAAACTATATTTCATTCAGTGATAGTTATTTCATTCATGATCTATTATCAATGTATAACCTAAGGAAAACCTTATCAGCTTTATTTTTTTTTCAACTTTTTTTAAACGATTTAATCAGATTTGGCAATCTTGTAAAATGTTAGTTTTCTGTTTTTCTATCCTCGATTTTGGCCTAGTTTGGACTTCAGGACAAAATTTACTTGAAGATTAGTCCTTTTTTATTTTCCCAGAACTTTTTTACAATCACTATGAACCCTCTTCCACTCTTCCGACATGACAATCTTGGCTTTTCCACTTTGCTTGTCCTAAACATCGAAGGGTTCTACAGTTTATCGAAACACTCCCTATTCCAGATTACCTTAGGGTAAACCCCAACTTCTTGCATGTCCTTTCTAATTTCATCCACCCACTTTTAGTCATTTTTATCTTGGTGATGTAGATTTCGTTCGTTAGCTAACTCTAGATCATTCTCATAAAGTGTCCATAAAACTTCATTCGTCTCTTCAATTTGTTCTTCAATGTCTGTGATTTTTTCTGTTTGTTGGTATACGATTACAAAGAGGCCCCTGGTTTTCTATAATTAAAAAAATGTAATGATATACTTGAATATTTCGGAGTGAATTCAACCAAACAACTTTGAAAACTTAATTTCATTACAGAATTAGACTAATTTAACTCAGGTAACTTTTTTATTTTTTATTCTTTGCACCTAGCGATTTTACCACCATCAGGTGCGAATTCTTTACCTTAACCTGTACCACAAAAGTCCATGATAGGAGGTTCAGTACATGGTAAAGACTATTTATAAGACAATGGTTGTGCAGGGAGGTGACGCTCCTACATCACGCTCAACCGCCAGGTTTTTCCCCATGTAAGAGTTCTCACTTTGTAAATACTGGGCGATGGAAGCTGGGTGGGGCACCATGAGGGTCTGCACATCCCACGGGATCCATACAGGGCTGTTGATATATTAAATAAATTATCTATCTTGGCCGGATTTGAATCTGGGATCTACAGAATAGCAACTCTGCGCTCAATCTCTAAACTACCACGCTCCCTTTAAATTCATAAAGATTTACAATAACACAGACAATGCATTTTCTGATTAACAAAAGACTCGTTATTATTTTAACTGGCACGTTTTTCTCTCTGGTTAGAGTTAGATTGATCTAAACTATTTCTATTCAAGAGGCATAAATACGAATTAAACGTTCTTACGATCCATTTCCAAGCTCGAGTATTTTAAGGACGCCCTTATCAGGAAAGGGAGGGATAGGGCTATTCAAAGAGTACAAAAGTTTTATGAGTTTTTCTCGACAAAATACCTTTGTCATTCATGAAGGAAAATCACTTGATCTGCAGCCTCTTATGGAACATTTTGGTTATTGCATTGAAAAATGCAACAAATATTTTCTACATAAGGCATTTTATGGCTATCGGCTCATTATCTTGTCAGTTAAGTCAAAAGCTATAACGAACGAAAAACCCAATTAGTGGAAGGGCATATTTAATGAGCAACGAGATTATTTCAAGAAACAATAAACTATAATAATATAGGTATGAAAGGTGAAAGCACGATAAAAGAGCCTCGATTTCATAATAATGTATATATCTTTTTAATTTATTTAGTGAAATTTACAACGGGATAATAATAATACATAAAGTAAATAGAATGAAATGTATTTAATGACATGAGATAAAGGCAAATGGAGAAACTATCCACTGGTAGTACTCGAAGAACAAATTCACCTTAAAATATCACGAGGCTATCTCCTTTTCAGGCGCCTTGGAAGATTATCAGGATTGTATAGGTAGCTAGGTTTGAAACACAGCTAGGATTGAGTTGGAATACAGTTTGTCATAAAAGGATTGCTATCGGGTTCGGGCCAAATCAATGACCAATGGGACATTAAGGCCATTATGGATGACTTTGTTCGGAACAGCTCCTTGCTTTGTTGGATTGATGATTTTTGACTGTAAGGCCGGGCGCAAATTGAGACGCAGTTAAACGCAGGGTAGTGTAGGTTAGGCAGGGCAGATTAGAGCAGTTAAAAAGCTGCGCTTCTCATATCACCGCACATTGAAACGCAGATTCGTGTCGCCTTTTTATATAATCGGTCGTAGAACGTACTAATGGACGAACTAAACGAACTTCACCTAAGTTCTAAGTTTGATTCAGACGAACAATGGATGAACTTTTACTTTTGTAATCACTATCAAAACGAAATAAATGTACATTGAAAAGCGCGTACATGAAGAAAAGAAAAAGTCACGGTGAATTTGTTCTGACGTCGGAATTTTCCGACAAACAGTTCACCAATTACTCACCTTTAAATCGAAATCAATTTAATGAAGTCCTTATATAATATAATAAATTTTAACAAAAACTGCTTGACAAATTCGCAGTAATCTGTGTCACTAACACTGCGTGAAGCAGGTTCACACATGGACTGAACTGTTCTGCCCTGCCCTGCCTTTCAATTAACGCTCGTTCGTTCAAACCTATGCATCACAAAAAATTTTGCTAATCTGCCCTGCCTAACCTACCCTACTCTGCGTTGGACTGCGTCTCAATGTGCGCCCGGCCTGAGGATTGGATACGAGAGGAATTCGATGGATTATTGAAGCCCCTAAGCTTTATTTCGTAAGCACAGAGGGGTCTTAAATAGTTATGTATATAAGTTTTGTAATTAGCTTGGAGTGTTCGTCTAGTTAGTGTTGAAGTAACCTGAAACGGTGACTAAAATGCTGCATAGTCAAAAAGGCTCATGAAAGAGGTTTTATCATCGGCATTCGGTATACAAAGGGATAATTTGACGATTACAATATTGTGGTATTAATTTTGACTATCTAGATCCAAGATACAGTAAGATGGCGAATGTTGTTGCGAAAGGTCGTTAAAACTATATGTTGTAAGCTCACATATCGTCGATACAAATTATATAGAAAGGAAAACAACTTTTCAGTGTGTGGAGAGTGAAAGAACAGATAAACGCTAAACATGGACAACGAAAAATGTGTTTTTTCACATTAGATTTTTACATTTGTATCTACGATATTTTCTATTCCTTGCAATACAAAGCGCTTAACAAAAAAAAAAAATATATATATATAGATTTTTACTAATCAGATTTGTTTTTGTAAACCTAGACTAATAGGTTTTTCCAATCTGTAAGGTCTAAGTAAAAGTCTCAGCAAGGCCAACTTACCTTGATGCAATTATGATTCGTTTTGGTTTCAGAGTATTTCAAGTAATTGGTTGTTTAGTCTTACAGCTACATTTAATTTCACCTGGCAGAAAAATAACCTCAATAACTCTTATAGTTTCGGGTTTACTGGGAGCAATGTTGCCTCATTTGTTCAGAGCAATTTTGCATTTTTAAAATTACAGTTTCCATCTTGATTCGCAAAAGATGGTATCATCAAACACTGAGCTAATGGCTATAACCTCTTTATATTAATTATTCCAAGTGCTACAGGCCAATTAAACTTTTCCTTGAGAGGAATTAGATATAAATATTTAAAGACACTTTAGCATAAAGTTTATTAGCAACTGTCCTCTAGATCCTGCTCAACCGCCCTTAGCTCAATGGAAGAGCCAACGTGTTGCAAACTTGAAGAGGTAAATTCAATTTTCGACCTTGTTCCGATTGGTTAATATATTGAACTTTGGCGCAATAACTTTCGGCATTTCCTACCCGGCTCTATCTGATTGCCCCGTTCCAGTTTTTGCAAACGATTTAACCTTGAACTCCAAAAATCTTTTCGAATGTGGTGGTAAAGTATTGTACTTAGTGGCAATATTGGGTTACCGTAAATAATCTGCAAAACTACAACCAATGAATGTCTTGAGTTCAGTAAATGTTCGAGACTATACTGTTTTGTGTTGGTGATGCAATCAGCAAATGATCCGATCAGAATTTCTTTCTACGTATTACCTTTGCTAATCCGGTACTTACAAATGTATAAATATGTATATATATATATATAATGTGCTCGTGCTTGTACTATTGAACATAAATTTCAATTAAGTAATTTAAACAAAAAATGATTTATTAAAATCTATAACGGTATTATAGCAACACAAACGGTAAATATAACGCCATTAATGATACATAATTGCATGGATAAAGGCAAGTAGAGAAACTACCCAGCGGTAGTACTCGAATAACGAATTCAACATACAGGGTCACGAGGACATCTTATTTTCAGACGCCTCAGAGAATTATCGGGAATTGAAGTAGCTAGGTTTGTAACTAGTACCTAGGGTGGAGGGATTGATATTGGATTCGAGCTAAAACATTAACAAATCGGACATTGTGGCAATTATGGATGACTTTATTCGTAACAACGTAAGGACCATTAAGGATTTTAAGAATTGCATACGAGAGGAATTCGATGGCTTAGTGCAGCCCCAAAGCTCTACTCCGTAAGTCCTAATAGGTCTTATAATAGCAATGTATAGGAGTCTTTTGTAATTAATTGGTAGCTTACAGAGTTTTTCTAGTAAGCGTTGCAGTAGCCTGAAACGGCGAGCAGCTTCTTGTATTTTCAATCAAGTAGGAGGATAATTAAATAATATAAAAATAAGAACTACAACAATCATTTAAAATTACGCTTCTTCCTTCACTGTACATTACTTCTGCTACTTTTGTATAAGCTATTGGTTACTTTATTAATTAAAGCTTTCCAATGGTATATTATACATATACACAATTAAGATCACGACTATTATGTTCAGAAAATATATTTTGGAAAAATTGAAGCTAGTTATTTTTCAGTAGCTTTAGCGTGTTCTTTGGCAAACTGGATCTTAAACAAACGCCAGAAATTACACAACAACAAGACCAAGTCCGCAATAGAATAAAGGACACCAAAGCTCCAGAACCGGATAATGTCCCAAAAACTGCCTTGAAAGTTGCTATTGGATCAAGGCCAGGACTCTTTATGAACGTAATAATTCTTGTCTCAGTGAAGAAATCTTACCGGTGCAGAGGCAGAGATAATATCTACAACAATAAGAAAAGCACCATTGGGCAATCTTACTTCTCCTGATCACCGAAGACATTAGAGAGAATCTTCCAGGGTAGATTGATAGACTCCAATGAGGGAGTCTGCAGATCTGGTAATGCCTCTTATGACTTTAGGATTGTTATAGAGAAGGATTGCGAAAGTTGGAAGTAACACAAAATCTTGTGAATATTATTCAGTCTCTTTACCGAAAGAATCTTAAGAAGGTATAATACAAAAGACAGAATAAAAAACCTTAAGATTGCTGTTGGCGTTTCTCAATGCCATGTTTTTGGACCTCTGTTGCAGAATATCATGGCTTCCAGCTTGCTAACTATAAATTCCAGGCATTACATAAGTAAAAGTAATGGGATAAGGAAAGACATCACTCTGTTGAGTTATGATAACTCATTGAACAGATTGACGCTAGTTTATGGTTCGATGAGCAACTGAAGTAATGTGGCACAAGTGACTAATGCCTTGGCTCGAATCGTTCCAAACCAAGCTGGGCCTATTGAAAGTGCGAAGAAGGAATTCCTACGCTACCGAATGCAGCACCGATCTGAAAGGAATCTATTCCTGTACCGGCATATGTCCGTAAGGTTATTTCTGTACATTGAAAAAATGTTATGGGAGTCAAACGTCCGCACTGTGTGGCTTAAGTAGTGGAATGTGAGTCCTTCTGTAGTTTTGCTCAGTAAAAGGGCAAAGAGCTATACTGGAACCTTGGAAAACACAAGATTCCAGAAAATATGGTCGCTATAATGATAGCCAAACAGGAGATTTGGTGATGTACTGCAGGTTAAGCAAAGCTAATCGACAGGCAGCTCAGAGATCTGTCTCTGAATAAAAAAAGAGAAACTTGGCAATGATCTGTAATAAAGAGTCCAATGAAAGCGGATGATCCGCGAATTAACGTGTGAAGGTAGTGTGATAAAATTAAGTAAAAGAAGAAAGTGATTATTTAGAGAATAGAAACATTAACAGGTTGTGAAACTAAGAGTTTTTCTCCAACCTTAAGAGAAAACAAAAACAACCCCAGTTCTACATAAGGACGTTCAAACGCACTCAAGCGACTTACTTCGACCTTCAACTTTTTGAGACTACAGAGGCCCAAGGTTCTCAAATAGCTATTTTATTCTATTTTGTAATTTGATTCGTTAGGTTGAATAAAAAAATTGAAATTTATAATAAGTAGTCGCTTTTATGGCTTCTTTATGACATGTGAGGACGCCTATATAAAAGAACGCATCGTTCGTAATTATTGCAGAAATGTTAGGTAATAATTCGAGTGTTCAACTTATCAGTTCTTAAAAAAACTGTTTAAATATGCAGGAAAAAAAAACTATTTTAACCATTAAACTAATAATAGTACGTCTTTATTTGTAATATAATGGTACTAAATCCGTCTTAAAACATAAATATGTTAAAAAAATATTTCTTTCTTTCTTCCTTCAAAACGTATAATATCCTCAATGATACTTTTTTAAAGTTTTAAAGTTTAAAAGCGTATTCATACATGTTTCTCTAGTTCTAATATTCTATTAATAAGACACTTTGAGGAATAACAAAAGGCTAAACAAAGCTTTTAATCCATGCCATACAAATATATTTATTTTATTTGTATATTTTTTATAAATATTTTAAACGTCTATTTTATTAAGATATTTAATTTTAAAGATTATTATGGAAAATACCTTATTTATACCTTTACTTAAAATACTTACTTATTCCATTATTATGGAAACATTTTATTTATGTAATGATGAATCAATAGAAGCAAAAATAAAGTTCCTATTGTTGTTCTTTTACGAGAGATATAAGTTAAAGCTACAGTATTTTGATAAAACTTAAAAATGTTATAAGTGATACTTCTTTTGAAATATTTTGTATACATATTAACTATGCATAGCTTATATCTTTGAAACGAAAATCACGCACAGCTACTAACACTCTTCCAAATCCCGGGTGCCCCGTAACATTTTAATTTTTATTACACTATGCCGTATTTTCATTACTCGATTTATTACTTACTTTACTTAATACATACTGTATTTTTTATTTTTCATTACTTACTGTATTATTCATTTTCATTACCTCTGAATTTTTATATTTATTTCTTACTGGGATTTTTGTATTATTTTTTATTTTTGACTTTATTTTATTGCTTACTATAGTTATAATTTTCATTGTTTACTGTTTAATATTTACCCATTTTATTTTAGTATTTATCTTTATTACCTTAGTCTTTAATTTTTAACAAGTTCGGTTTTATTCTTATTTTACTCTCAATTATGTATTTTATTACCTTCCTGTCACTTGGTTATTAATACTATACACCCATTCATTTAACCTTTATATTGTATTTACCACCCTCAGCAATTTTTTTACTCTTTTTTTGTTTTTAATTTTCAATTCTCTATATCTATCATGCTTTTATTATTTATATTTTACCTTTCTTATCAATTTTTTACTATTTTTTAATTTTCAATTATCTGCATTTAGCCCTGAAGAAGACCTACAAAGTAGGTCGAAACGTTGGCTACTAAACATTTCTCCATATCTAAGAGAAATTTATTGACCTCGACCCGGACAATTTTCTTCCATATACTATCTGGATTGTTTTACTCAGGCCCATTGGAAGTACCATAATGAAGAGCATGCAAAATTTAAGCTGTAATATATCAATAAAAATGAGAAATAAACATAAAAAAGGAATATAACCCGGTACAATTGCATACGATTAATTACAACAGTGATGCAATAAAAACCTTTATTGGACACTCAAACCGTTAATAAACAGTGTTTGTTGTATCATTTATACTAACAAACACTTTCATTATGTCACTAATCACTTGAGACTTGGATAATCATAGTTTCACAATAGAATTCATTAGAAATTGTGATTATACAAAGTTGTTTACAGAACATGATACTAGTGTCAAAAATATTAGCTAGTATTATCCTTCTAAGAAAATAGTTTATTTTTCGTAAAGTAAAAATTCCCCCAATTTCTTCTTCAATAGCATTTTTAATTTAATATTATTCAAGTGTAATTATTTATTTTATCTTCATACTTTGTACTCTAACTTAATCTTTCATACTTTTCACCTATATAAGAAACAGAAAGTGTTTTGGTTGAATGGACTTTAAAATCAGCTAGGTTTTTTTCATCAAAATAACTCGACAGGATTTAGAAGCTGAAGTTTCGAAATGGCTTTCTCTTTCGAAATGATATAAATATTGAAAGGATTCGATAATTTCACTGAATAAAATACTTTAGTAATAATAAAAATATGAGTCCTAATACTCACGATCTTTTTAATCTCACGAAATTATATGTGCATACCAATCAGCCAATACGTCAAGCTTGGTGTCGTAAGCTGTATCCTGTTTAAGCTCTGTAAGTCGACCATTCGGCATTTTGTTTGGCTGTTATGAAAATTCTGGAGTTAAAATTATGATTACTTTTTTTATTATCAGAAAACAATAACATGGATAAAACGAAACAAACGAAAACACGATCCTCAAATCCTAATAAATAATAAACTCTGAAAAATCGAACATATAGCTGTCTATATGTGAATGAAAAACATAAAAGCGATCGGAATGGCCGCTTTTGGATGCTCCCGTTGAGAAAACCTTCGATACAATGAATAATTTTGGTGTGTAAAACGTGTTTTTCTCTTGTTAAAAACCAACTTCAGGTCCAATATCAACTAATGAGAACTCTATCCATTAGGGGCCATGGCCCCCCCTCAAATTCGCCAATGCAAGTCCAGAATATACAGGATGTATCATTTATACAATTCCAATCGTTCACTTTGGAAGAAATAAGTTGTAATTAGATACACATTGTTGCTTTCTAAGCAGAATAATTCCAAAGAAGGAAATTTTCCCGAAACCCATAAAATCGTATTTTAGTGATTTTAAACCAAACTGAAACGAACATAACTACCGAAACAGACCAAAAGTTGTTTTAATGTGAAAACGTGATTAAAAATTGATAAGTTGCATAATAAAAACCTGTACCAATACAACCCGGGTTCAGTACATGGTAGAGACTGAACTGTTTCATGGACAACGGTTCTGCAAAGAGGTGACTTGTCCTAGGTCACGCTCAACCGCCCGAGTTTTCCCGCTTATTTTGGGTACCCTATTTTTATAATATTTTATAGAGGCTGGGTGGGCCCCCCAGGAGGGCCCTAGATCCTATATGATCCATCTCCCGCAGCAAACAGACTAAATAAAAGTCATGGCCTGCAGTGAGATTTGAACCAGGATTTCCGGCACGGCAACTCAGTGCTCTACCAATGAGCCACTCCCTTGTATAGTTGCATAATAGATTCTTTAATTATTTATAATTTTTCTTTGGAAACTCAAACTTGAATGTTTTACGATTTTCATTGCGTTGAGAATAGCAATAATGTTACTGATGCCATTCACATTACGATATGAACTGGGAAAGATATTTACAAAAAGGCTTAATCTTTTTGCTTCAATTGAAATAAGCCGCTACAAAATAAAGTAAACCCCCTTAATTGTAAAATATTAGATTTATTTATTTTTAAATAATAAAAATTAAAGACAGATATTAATTTTATCAATAACAACCTTGTAAACTTTTCAATCAATGACAATATCGATTAATTATTTTCAAAAAGCTGCAAACAAAAAAACCCTTAGATTTTGTGAAATCTAAAACAGTTCAAAAAATTGTTTATCTCATATCATTTCCTTACACTTTACCTTAAATTTATTTAATTCACATAATAAATTCCCTATCTTGAAGAGGAATTCAGTTTTCGGTATGCCCTAAAATTCGCAATTTTTTTAAATACAGTAATTCATTATTCATTATGTTTAAAACAAAATAAATTGTATTTTTCTGTGACATAGGAAGACACTGAAATTCGTGTTTAGATATTTTTTATCGTTCGGAGGGATACAACAGACTAAAAAATAGTTTCATGCCTAACCAGTGAACAATTACGATACAGTTATGTTAAAATAAACTATCTGTCAAACGTCATCAGTTTTAATTACTATTAAATTTTTAAAACCAATTTTTCAACCATCGTATTTCAAAAATACATGATATTGTTTTTGCGAAATATAGAGTATGTTAAAGGATGATTTATTTTACTTTCCTTCTTTTAAATGAGACTAGATGTAGATAAAGGAATGATTAAATGACAAACAGATTTTAACAGAAAAAAGTAACATCCTAAAGACTATTTCTATCAGACTATGAATCTTCTAAACAATTACTAACAAAAATTAAACATACAACATATAGCTGTCATTATACGCTGTATTAGTTTTTATTAGTGTAAAATACAAAATTATAGTGTCTCCTCAATGAAAAATATAATCCATACCTAGAAAAAAATAATACAATCACAATTGACTGACATGTTATGAAAACAGTTGATAGTGCAATGCCCTCTATTCTTCCAGGAACTTAAGAAAAACTTAACCAAAACAAACTAAGTATATAAAATAAACGTGGTGTTATCATTGAACTGTCATTTTATTAATTTTTTATTTAACTACAACTATTACTTTAACACTGGAGAGAATTATTTAAAATTTTGTTTTTGAACGACTGAGTAACTAATCTTATAAATTTAAAATTATAACTTTTCAAATGAATAAATTTAAAATTATAACAGTCATTCAAAACCAGAAGATAAAAGAAATAAAAAAAGTCGCAAATGTCATATCGGAATCAATGCATTCAAATAAACAAACTTTGACAACCATCAGAATAAACACTACAAAAAATTTGATGACAAAGTTATATTAAGTAGCTATAACAAAATTAAATAACAAACAAATAGGTAATTCCATAACCTTAGTTAAACATCTGAAACAACCACGAGTTTAATGTTATTTCTCATCCATAAATTGACTAAAAGTTAAAAAAAAAAACTATATTAAACTCACCAAAGTGTGCTCGAAGGTATGCTGATCCATTATTTTATTAGCTTCTTCCATTGTTTCTGGATCTAATAATACTAAATAATCGCGAAATATACGAGAAACATACTACACCATCACGAGCGACCAATACGACCAAGTTCGAAGTGTTGACTGATTGCTACCGGGCGGTCAACACTACAGTCTAGGGAGTTACGAACAAGTATCAAAAACCAAGTATCGGGCTCGGCCGAGATCGGCTCCCTTCGGATTCCGAGTCCCTATCCCCAACTAGTGTCTTTCCGTTTCCTATCTTTTAATACCTTGTGTTTACTATCTTTTAAGAAATTACTCTTGAACATATTTTTGGGACATATTTTTTTTTAACTGTATTGTGATTTCATGTAACTTAATTATTCTCTTTAAGTAAAAGTGTTAGACCAATTTGATCTTTTTCCATTTGAGTTTCTAGAACATATTTTAATAACAAATCGTTATTTTTTATTGACAAAATATCATTATTAGTGGTTGTTTAATTATTTAATAATCATGTTATTTTTCTTTTATAACAACTAATTAATAATAAATCACGCTATGTAATAGTTATTTTGGTTTTGTATAATAGTGATTTATCCGGAAACCGGTCTTGCAGAAGCTGCTGAATCACGCTTTTTTGTTATTTTAGCCAATGATGCTAATTACTTCATTGTTGTCTCGGGAAGCGTCCCTTGCGGATCTATCCTACAGCAATTGTCTTTACTGTTTTTCAGTGCGTTCAATCATTCATATTTTTTAAGAGTGCGACCTTTATTGTCCATTTTCGACTATTGAGGTTTTTGTGTCGACTTCGCTCAACTTCATCAGATAGTTAACGAATCGGCATCGAAGATTAATTAATTAAGAGTAATTTCTTAAAGATAGTAAACAAGGGCGGATCGTGGATTTTTTTTCTGGGGGGGGGCACAAGGGGCAGGCGGGCAAAAAATCAACAATAACTTAGAAATAAACTTGTAGTATTTATAGAAAGGTTTCTGGTTTATTAAAATATTGAAACAATAGTTTCACTCATGTTATTTCTGTTATTTTATTAATATATTTTAACAACTATGATCGTGTAATTTGCCAAGTATGTACTGTAATGGATTCTTCACAGTACATAAAAAACCTTGCACATGCCCTCGTGCCCCCCCCCCCAAATTAGCCCTTGATGGTAAACACAAGGAATTAAAAGATAGTAAACACAAAGACACTAGTTGGCGGATAGGGATTCGGGAATCCGAAGGGAGCCGATCTCGGCCGAGCTTGATGCTTGTTCGGTACTCCCTAGACTCTAGTGACTAGTGGCGGTCAACACACTTCAACAGTGTTGACAGCATGCTTCCAGTTCAACATCCCCACCACGGTGGTGCGGCCCCCAACTAGAAAAAAATAAACAAAATTATGGACCACGAAAGGGATAATATCGTTTATATTTAATTTATCAATATAAAGCATGTATATCTATAAACTAAAAAAATGTTTATTGTAATTTTAAAATTGTAATATATTCAATAAATTAATTGTTTGGAAATTACAGGACTAAAACTAATGAATGAGCCAAGCGCCCCCCCCCCCCCGATAGAACAATATAACTCAATGAAAATTTCAATCTTGTTGGCAAAATTAAGATCTTCACTAAACTAGCACTAAATTTATCAATGTCTTACTGTTCAACAAGTAGAGAATGTTTCATCACAATAATATGTAATATACTTATTTAAAAGTAAGAATTATCACTTGTTTCCAAATAATGAATAATCCATGAAGATTTAAACAATAACAATGAACAAAGATTTAATGAAAATGAATTCACTTATTTTTCTTCCCTAAATCACATGAATTTAATTTCAATTCACAGATAATAAGTTATCAATTACACTGGTCAACAGTATTTATGTTAAATGGGTAAATGTGGCTGTCTCATATGTATTTAGCTATAGTAATTCCGAAGATTGGATGCAATAGAGATAACAAATAAGTTGTCTGAACTCTTAAAGCATGTTTAGCCAACAAGTTTCAACAGGCTCAGTCAAAACACAGGCCCTCCGACATGGGTCCTGACATGAGTCCCCTCTGGACTCCTCTCATCAGTCTACATCTGTTAGCAGGCCTAGTTAGGTGCCGGCCTCTATTAATTTAGTCCGAACAGAACCTCTTAGCATCTTCAATATGCCGCGAAATTGTGAAAACCATCCAAACAATTTTTGTTATGTGTGTGGTGAACTAACTTTAAAGAGTCAAAGAAGAAGCATTACTCCCTTAGTAAAAAAGGCATGTAGTCTTTATTTTGTTCTATGGTGTGGAGGAAACCTCAGGACCATTCAACTGACTGTTATTTCTGCATCACAAAAATCACTGGAATAACAAGTAAATCTAAAAAGAATTTTAAATATCCCAACCTCCCCTCAGCTATTAGGTCTGTTCCTCACAACAAAGATCTGCCAATCCCAGTGCCACCAGTGCATTCAGACAACATTAGTGAGGAAGATACACCCTTTAGATCAGAAACAGATGATACTGATGACCCAGATTTTCTTGTGGAGTCTTCAGAACCTCAGAGAATCAATCAGTCTGAGCTCAATGATCTAAATTTATCAAACAATCAGGCCGAGTTATTGGCATCTAAATTAAAAGGTTGGAACCTACTTCAGAAGGGAACAAAAATATCTAAATATCGCCAACGGGATCAAGAACTCCATCGCTTTTTCTCTGCAAAAGATCATTTAATATTTTGCACAGATTCTTATGCATTAATGGGTGAAATAGGATATAACCAAAATCCTAAAGAATGGAGGCTGTTCATAGATTCCTCCAAACTTAGTTTAAAAGCTATTTTCCTTCATATAGGCAATCACAAGCCCTCAATCCCCATTGCCTATGCAGCCCATATGAAAGAGACATATGACAATATGAAGATTTTACTGTCCGAGATACAATAACAGAAGCATTCTTGGAATGGGTGTGGAGACCTCAAAGTTTTAGGACTTTTGTTAGGTCTTCAATCAGTTTATACAAAATTTTGTTGTTTTCTGTGTAATTGGGACAGCTGAGATCGCAAAATCATTATATAAAGAAGGAATGGCCCAAAAGAAATCTTGTACCAGGAGAAAAAAATGTACTTTTCAAACCACTAGTAAACCCAGAAAACGTTTATCTTCCACTGTTGCACATCAAACTTGGTTTGATGAAAAATTGTGTTAAGGCACTGGATAAAAGTGGCCCTGGATTTCTATATTTAAAAGCCACATTTCCTCGGATCAGTGATGCAAAATTAAAAGAAGGTTTATTTGTTGGTCCACAAATAAGGGAGCTTATGAAGCATCAATACTTTGAGGAATGTTTGAATGAAGCCGAAAAATCAGATTGGATTTTTAAAAAAAAATTTTGTGAAAGAAGTTCTTGGAAATAAAAAAGCAGAAAACTACAGAGAGCTAGTTTCTGATCTTCTACAAAATTATAAGGCTTTAGGATGTAATATGTCTCTAAAAATACATTTTCTTGACTTGCATTTGGATTTCTTTCCTGAAAATCTTGGGGCCGTGAGTGATGAACACGGTGAGCGATTCCATCAAGAAATATCCACACTGGAGAAACGATACCAGGGAAAGTGGAATCCAAATATGTTGGCAGACTATTGTTGGTCTTTGAAAAGAGATGTACCAGCCACAAAATACAGCAGGAAATCATCGTACAAAATTATCGTATGAAAGCTGATTAAATAAAATTGCTTGTTTTAACACTATATTATTTTTTTATTTTGAAATTACATAAAATCCTTGCCCCTCAGATAAAAATGCTTTTCAAATTTGCAATCAGAGCACCAAATTCTAAAAGAAACAGCCATTGTAATTCATTTAACAGATAAAAAGTAAAATTTTGTTATCCAGTGTTATTGAAAATAAACAAGCTCAACAGATGATTAAAGCATCTGTTATCACATTTTCTTCATTAAAGGTTTTGTCGGCATGTTATTACAAATTTCTTTATTTACAATGTTAATATAAACACGCTTAGGTTTAAAACCTAGAAACTAGTTTATTAGAACATAAAAAATTAAAATGTATTTTTTCCCAATATAAATTTATTTTTAAACTTTTGTAATGATAATGAGAAATTTAATGAATTAGAAAAATTGATCGTAATGCCAAAAATAAAATTACGTTTTATGAATATAAAATAAATCACATGTAATTCAAGGGAGAATGAAATAGTATTTACATTAAACCAACAAAGAAACAAACCTTATAATTTTCTATGAGAGTGAATACAAATAAATTATTCCAATACTACCTTTTTTAATTTTTTAAATTTAGTTTAAAATTTTTAAATTTACAAAATATTTAAACAAATAAACTAAAAATCTAGCTAAATATCCTAGAAAATCATATATAACGACAATAATTACTCTGAGCAAGGTAGACAATAGTTTGAAAATTTGAAATGATACATGATAAATATAGATTGTTTCTTTATCAACAGTCAAAACTTAGTTGTTTTCACTTTTTTCTTTGTTTCTGAATAGATTGTTAATTCGAAAAACAATGAGGTATATTTGATTTATCCACTTATATTGAATTCAAATTTCAATAATACTTGCAATATTAAATTAAACTAAATTAACTATGTATAAGGATATTAAAATAAGAGTTCAGCACTTAACTATTAAGGATACATTTTTATTATTTTATGTCGTGATTATATCACATTTGTAAAATAAAATATTACAGTCACAAAAACTAACATGTATGTATTTATTTAGAAAGTATCACTACTTTAAATGTTAATCCAAAAAAAAAGAAAATGGTCATATTTTCCAAAAAAAATACAGAGCTTTCTTTAGTAGTCAAATTGTAAAAATGAATATAATTAACATAATCATGAATGTTGAAAATTAATTCAACTGTCATGTATTGTATAATAAACTCTCATGAGATAAAGAATTGATCTCGAAATTCCAGAATAATTTTTGATTCACACTGATCAGGTCAGAATTTTTAACGGCTTCATATTTTGTAACCACAAATTTAAGCTGCATAAATTAGCATCTATTTACAGATGAACTCAATGCAATAGCTTCAGCCCTACATTTTGGCTTATCAGTAGCTGAGAATAATATAATCTTAATGTCAGATTTTCTAGCTCCCTTGAGTGTTTGAAAGATATGTACCTGAACCACCAAATTTTTATAAGAACCCAATCTCATCTTATAGCACTCGTAGACCAGGGTAAGTCTGGTATACTTCTTATGGATTCCTAGTCACATCTGCATTATGGATAGTGTCTCACAGTTCAGGAAGCCCAAGATGCACTTGTACTCCCTCGTCAAAGCACCAACGTTCTCACCCCACGTGAACTTAGACGACCTCTTAAATATAAAATTGTAAGACCATGGTATACATTCAACCACAGCAGCCATAGGGATTAAGCTCCCCAGGCCTACTAAGAATATGTATCACTAAGCACACTAACATTTAACTGTTACCTCCATTATCTCAATAGTGTAATATCATTCCAGTAAAGCACAATTTTGAGGATTGTAATCATTTCCAAAGATGGATAGATTAGGCTGACCCCAAATTTACCCAATAACAACAAGACTATAATCAAATCGGTTTCTATTATTTTTGTTTTGTAAACATATCACCTGTCAAAATTTTGATGCTTTCTACACTTCTCAATCATCTATTCTATGTGTGTGTTATTTTTATTCTATAACATAAACCAAAATTTTATTATATATTTTAAAAGTCTAGATAGCAAATCATATGCATTGATGACCTGAAGCTTTATGCCTTTAAGCAAAAACAAACAAATGTTTTAAAATAGGATGTTGATAGTTGGGGGTGCAGTCAAGAAAACACGCAAAAATAGGTGAAACTATTTTATTTTAAGTGCCGACGTTTCGACCTACTATGTAGGTCATCTTCAGGGCCGATAGGAGAGGCAGCTGGGACAGCGAGTAACTGACGGGACAGCGAGTAACTGAACTCAATTCTTTCTCACATAAACAAATGTTTTATTTAACTATCAGCAAATACAGGAAGGTCTAAATTTTCCATACCTAACAGTAGAAAAATTGTCTTCCCTACCCTAATCCGGATATTTGAATTTTAACCATTTTTAAATATGCCTCAATACTGAGAAAATGTAATTATTACTACTTTGAATCACTTTATAGGTAAATTATAGTTATTATATGTTTAATCAAGAGTATTTCCCTCATCTCGTAAAAATAAAATAAAATTAGAAAAAATAATTAACTTTAACACATAATAAAAACGGAACAGGAAATGGCAGATAAACAATTATCTAAGACAGCATTAAGGGGAAAAACAGCCTGAATAATAAAATACAATATGCAATAATTTTTATTTAAATTATTTATTTAAAATACCTCCAAATATGTTTAACATGACAGAATTGATAACAATGATTATTACAAAAAATATTAGGAATATATTCATCTCTTAATTGATTTACACACTAATAAATATCGGCAATTAATGAAAGTGATCAGGAATAATTCTGTAGGATGTAATGCAATATTTTAAAAGATAAAATAAATTTGACAAATATTTTATTAAATAAATAATACATAACCAAGTGAATTATTTAAGAAAATAAGCTTCTAATAAACAATAATACAAATAATTTAAAATTGGAATGGAACAATTTTTTTTTTTTTATCATTATTTTAGACATACTTTGATCGTTTCTTGTTACACTAAATTGCCTGTACATCATTGTACCTACAGTAGCTTCAGTTATCCTTAATACTTATAGACTAATCAATATGCCTTGATAAAAAATAAATATTCTCTAATATTTAAACATTTCATAATCAAAACAAGAAATATAGATAATGAGTATAATTACAAGTTTTTTTTTAATAATTAATAAATTTACAATTTATTTAAGTATGCAATATTGATACATTTTACAAATGTAATGTAAAATCCAATGACCATTTCTTAAGTAAAAATATTATCATTTATTATAGGGTAACAAACATAAGAACTCAATAATTAACAATTAATAGCACGACACAATTGGATAATAACAATACAAACATAAACTGAACAATTAATGCTAATAAACTTAGAAATAATACTTAACAATCATATGGCAGGAATAAATTTTATATTGAAAGAAAAACAATGATGAAGTACGGTTGACAGGTTTCGACATTTCCCATAGATAAAATAATTATTACCATGTTATCCTACCATAGACAGGGGCAGATGTTAATGGAAATGAGGAAATATAATATTTTATTAAATCTAAAAAAGATGCTGTTGCTGAAGTCAACACTTTCATATCTTCATTTAGGGGGTTCATCACCACCAAATGAACTTGAAATCCACACTAGACAAAAATAATTTTTGAATAATTAGAAGGATTTAATCATAAAAACTTTTTATCTAAAGAAAGAACAAAAGAATCACAGGACTAAGTAAATGTATAAGATGCTTTGTACTAAGTCATGAAAGCGTGCATATTCCTTTTAGGAGTAGTTGTACAGTGATTGAATATAACTATGTAATGACAAGCTTGAGGCTGAAGTCTTGAAAAAATGTACCACTACAATCCAAGAAGTCTTGGGTTCAATACATGTACAACCAGGTTTTCCCCACAATTAACTGTACCCACATTATAGGGGCAGGGTGAGCCCCAGGCGGTCATCAGATCCCACAGTCCAACCACAGCTGTCAACAAACTAAATAATTTATCTGCCACAGCACGGAATTGAACCCGAAACCTTTGGCATAGCAACTCAGTACTCTACCCACTGATCTACCCCACTCCCCTTGAAGTTTGAACTTACCTTAAGATGAAACCTCTACATTTAAAAATATTCTGTTCAAGGACCTTGGGAAAAGATATTCCAATAATGGATTGAATTAGTCAGAAGATTATCCATGATGGATTGAATTATCAAGTCAACTATTTTCCACTCAAAAAAGATTCCAGTTTATTATTACAGAGTACGTTTTTGTCAAATTACGCAGGCCATTTTCAGGGCAAGCTAAGACAGAATGGTGAAGACCAGGAGTAGTGAAAGAAGTTTTCCATTATGCGACACCATGGTTGTAGAATATACACAGATTGATTTGACTGGTTAACCCATTATAAGTATTCAATAGAAGGAAGCGTCACAAAACAAGACTGGGCATTCTGGGCAATTCAAAACCAATTGAGCTGGTTTGGAAATAATCTTCCATTTCTATTTTTCCACTATTGTCATTTATAATTTTTATCTTTATCAAGCTGGCAAAGAGAAAGTCTAATTATTTGGCAAAGTCAAATTAACGCTATCTTTGTTATTAGTAATTAAATAACTGTCATATCTAATTTACTTGTAATCAAGCTTAAATTATTCAATTCCTTCAAAAATATCTAAACCTCTGCTCATCATGAAACAGTCCTAAATTACTTTAATAATAAATAATTCTTAATATCTATACAATACAAGATAATGAGCTTAATAATCATTATTTACTAAAACAGACAAATTCATTCAATTCAGCAATTGATTAGATCAAATTTTCTAGCTTTTCATTTTCGAGAACTTAAAATTTATAAAAATATATTTCTACCATTATGAATTAAACACTTTTTAAAACTATATTATAGTTATTTGCGTAATCAACAAATTAGTTAATATAAGAAAAATTTGAAAACCACTTACTATTAATTTTAAAAAAACATAACCTCAGCGATTTAGGAAATGCAAATAATCTGTTCATGTGATTAGAATAAATAGAAATATTTAACAAAGAACAAATTAAAGTTTGGAAAGGAAGCAAACACTACTTATTTATTTAAAAAATAATTTTCGATCATTGATTTGTTTACTTATAATTGAATATCAAATCAGTTCCTTCAAGTCCAGTCAAATTTAAAGCTTGTCCATTTAATTAGGTTTACTGATGATCACTAAGTAGTATGACTGATTATATTGTAAATGGAACACCATCTCCCGTAGTAAACCAGATAATAGTACTCACAAACACTCTTGCTCTTTCTATAATATTTAAAAGTACACTTCTAAATTGGTGGTTCCCAACACGGGGAATGAAGAGTCAGGGGTGGGGATGCGAGATCATTAGAGAATAAAAAAAATGTCTCTCTTAATTTTAATTATTTTTCGCTTATCAGTACTTGCATGTTACAAAAAAGGTTGGGAACCCCTCTTCTAATTGAAATAGTAAAACAATTACTTTTAAGATACATTTTCTAACAAATAACTAAAATAAGACAATTCTTAGCCTACCTTTGATATATATACCCAATACAGATCAACAGTTCTGAAAATCATGCGGATAAAATAATTAATTGCCATTCTTAAAAGTGCGACGTGCAGAATATGACAGAAAGCATAACATTGTATTATAGTAACGGCAATCATAACATTTTGTCTCTGAGCAGAAATTATCAAATTAACAAGTAAGTATATCGGGATGATATTAAAAGATTATTAAATGTTAATGAAGACTTAAATTCTATATTTTGACAGAAACAAACAACACTCAACAGTTTATATTTAAAACTTTACCTCTTAACATAATGTGATTCACATGTTAACTAAAACCGACGCATATATGAGCACTTCAATTTTGTGAAAAGGATTATTTGGAAAATATGTGATCATTGTTTTATAAAACTCATACTAAATAATTAAGACAGGAATATCACACCTTAGGAGAAATAATGGCATAAGGGAATACATACTCCTTAGAAAGCGTAAATAAAACCATAGTATTCTTGAAAGACAACTCTACTTGGAATAATAAATAAAGATTTATTATATGATGGAATAATAAAACAAAGATTTATTAGTAAACTCTTTCCATTAGGCTTGATAGCAAATATGGCCTAGGTGACATAGTCACTCATTTCTTCCTCACCAAGTGCTTTAAGGTCCTACATAAACATTAAAAAAAATATATTTTTGATTCCTATCTACTTTTTAATTTGTAAGATTTATTTTTAAAACATTAAATGCACAATCCATACAATCAAGACTCAGCATTTGACTCAATGTGTCTCTAAAAGTGTGATATCCTAGTAATATATTATTTAGAAAGTACTAGTGTGGTAGCCCCTAATAGCCTAGTGCCAGACAAACCCCCTACTGTTCCCCTATTTATTTCTAAAAATGTGTTCTTCTCATTCAAATTCAATCTTTATACGACCCATTTTTATTTTAACCTACCTTATATATTTATAAGAGTGTTGACTACCATCTCTTCTACCAACAGATTATTAATATAATTAATATGTAAAAAAAAGAAAAAATCAGAATAAGGAAAACAAATAAATAAGTCAAAGTACTACATGCATGAATAAATAGGACAAAAGTAAATGGTATATACTTGGAATAATTAAAAATTTCCAATTTTTTGTCACATTAATTTCAGCATCACTTCATTTTTCAATATTATCTTATGTGTCATATTTTTCAAATAACTCCCATATCTTCAGTTATGTTTTGTCCGTTGGGAAACCCCTTATGAGGGGTGGGGATATACCTGAGACCTTCCAAACGAGAATTTCTGACTCACATTTTAGTGTTGTGACAAGTTACCACACCCACATTTGGTTCGTAGACATGTAATATATTTCTATCTTCCGTCCATCCTTTTTTCTCATTCTTCACCATTGATGACATCAATCATATGTTGAAATAGTATCATAATTTTTTTCTCTGATTTCACTGTTATACATATTATAATATTTAAAACACAACAACATAACCATGCATAATACCACTATTTCTGTTCTATTACTTTTTATCCATACTATTAGCAGTCTTCCATTTCTACATAGTACACATCATTATTTCTCATTTTTTAACATTGTTAATGAAAATAATCAAACATTTCTATACCATTACCTATAATTTAACTATGTTTTTCATAGTTTCAAGTCTCACCATTTTTACATAATGTACTTTAATTTTTTTACCTTTTCATAATTAATCTTACTCTTTACGTTCTCACATTTTTCTTTCCCTTTGTATTTCTTTACGTTATTAACAATTCTGTACATAAAATCTGTTACTCATACATATCCTATTATAATTCTATCTGACGCTTTGTATTTCTCACTATATTATCTGTATTACTTTACTATAAATTCTGTATTTTTTTTTTTTACTTGGTACTGCAAAGATTTTTATAGTTATTTTCTGTTTCTTTCTTAGCCCTGAAGAAGGCCTACAACGTTGGTCGTGAGACGTTGAGTCTCAATTCAAGCATGTCTGGTGAAACGTTGGTGAGAAATTTAGATACACGGTCGAAACCAGAAGAAACCACTGAAAGCTTTTGTATAAATAGTGGCCGTGAAACCTTAAAAGAGTATTTAAAAAGTATTTTTTGCTTTATCATTGACTGCATCCCCTGACCAATTCAATCCATCATTTGAATTATCCAGTCAACTATTTTCCACTCAAACGTTAAATATTATTAATGTAAAAATAAAAAAAATAAATATATAAAATGTTCCTATTTTAATAATATTAATATTTCATGCAGGTTAAAATAATAAATGTAATCCAAGAGGATGAGAAAGAAGAGTTTATTTTTTTTTATTGTGTTACAATACACAGGCAACATATAGAGAGGTATTTTTCACATGCAAAGGTTGATAGACATAAGAGGTTTAACTTTTGGTTCCTTCAGCATGGAACAATTGTAAAGCATAATCAAATATCAAAATTCGTAACTACATAAATGTATTATTTGTTTGTGTTTAGCTTTCATATTCAGCTGATGTTAAAATTGTCATTATAATTTACCATTAGAAATTAAAACCATTTTCTCACAAAGTAAGTCATTTATTAAAGTTAAATAATAGTAAAAGACAACTAATATAATTAAAAAAGTGTTAAACATCAATAAAACAATAAATACTAAATTTAGAAAGTACAAAAATTTCAGAAGTAAAATTTAAACTAAATGATCCATAAAGTAAAATATTAATGAAATATAAAAAAGCAAAAATAAAGGTTATGATAATTAAGTGTCATTTTTTGGTAATTTTTATTTTTGTTTTAGCAAAACTGATAGAGGATTTCATTTAACAGTTTTGAAAAACAATATCCCTTTACTTACTAATACAAAAAAATTGTTTCATTTCAAAAGTAGTCCACCCAATAAACTTGAAAACAGCTCATGATTATGTTATGCCGCTGAAATAAAGTATGATGAAATGATATTCAGTTAATGAACATAAGGCAAAAAGGAGAAAAAAGACATTGAAAAAAATGTAACAAAGATACTGCAAAACATAGAATCAGGGACAAACAGCAAATTAGGAATATTAAAAATGACTTACCTATTATTATAATTAGTAAAATAGCACCGATTCCTCCCATAATAAGGTACATCTGTAAAAAAAAAAAAAAACCTTTATACAGTAATTTATAAAATACAATAGCAAATGATCATTAGACATACATAGTTTTACTGATAACATTGTAACAAAGTTTAGAAGTACAGTATTATTTTAACAAATAATATACGAATAAAATACTAAAATAATGGTAATGTAATATACTATAAAAAAGTGTACTTCAAAAGTTTTGCCATGTGTCTTAAAAAACTTCTGAACTTAAAATTTCAGACCTAGTAGGCCGCAAGTTACTGCGTGTTCAAGCATATCCATGCCTGCATAGTAGCCGCTAACAACACATCCGTAGCACAGTTGTTCATTAACAGAGACAGATTAAAGTACGTACTATAACATAGAGGTCATGTAGTGAAGTAAGAACAGTTTTATGAAATAATTTTGCACGTGGTTCAAGCATTGATCAATACTTATAAGAAATGAAGCTTCCATTCATTAATGATTGTCCATATTGTACGACCATGGTACAGAGAATTTGAAAGGGGCAATACACTCTGGAGGATACTGAGAGAGAAGGAAGGCCGTGAATGTCGGCAATTGAGGAAAACATTAGAAATACTGTTGTCATGAAAAAGTTGACGAAGACCCGCGAGTGACATATCAGCAGAAAGAGAAGACCTTACACCTTTATGCACCAGCAATCCATTAGATTCTGAGAGATCATTTAAAGGAGCACATAGCCTGACAGAAGAAAGAGGAAATGATTCACCATGTGACTTTGTGCCGAAAGATGCTTAAACAATTTGATAAGGGACAATCTCAATATGTGAAGAGCATCGTGACAGGTGACGAAATATTACTGTTCAATTATATGCTGACCAAGGTTCAAAACTAAGGCAGTAAAGGTCCGAGAATCTCGATCTGAAAGAAAGAAATGACCACTGTAATTTTTAGATCAAGCAAGGTCGTAGACCATGATGTTTTGGACATACACAAAAGACAGTCACAGGTAAGTGATACACTGAGCCTAAAGTCATGGGGTCCATGAAAAACGTGAAAAAGTCAAGAATGGAGACCTGATACCACACCAAGACGACGCTCCAGCTCACCATGCCAGAGGATCCACCGAGTATTGCCACTACTAGACTGAAACTTATTGAGCTACCTCCTTACAGTGCTGATCTTGCTTCCTGTGACTTTGAAGTGTTCCCATAAGTGAAAATGAAGCTGAAAGGGAAACGTTTCTCAAGTGAATAGAACCTTCTGAGGATTTGGACACAGAATATTCTCTAATCCAAGATGAAACTTGGCAGAGCTGGTTTAAGGACTGGTTTCGACGATTAGAGAAGTGAGATAAGTTAATTAATTGAATGTGGTGGAAATTAGTTTGAGAAAATTAAATAAATAAAACTGTATTGCAAAACTTTTATAGTAACCCTTTGTATAATGGTAAAAATATTGAAAGAGCACTGGGTGGTTACTTTACCACCGACCTCACAGAATGCCAAAATCAGAAGAATAAATAACAATAATACTATCTATATAATTAAATATAAATCGCTAATTAACAGTAAAATAAGGAATGCTATCTGACATCAATATAATACATTAGTAATTTAGGTAATAAATGATCTGTTGACAAGAATGGTTAAGGAATTATTTTAATGCAAATCAACAATAAATCAAACTGTTGTTTTGATAAAACTTTATTAAGGATTTCGAATGTAGAATCTTTAGTGTGCCAATCTCGAAATTTTAGATTTATGTACAGCTGACACTAAATATGACTACTGCTAATAGACACTATTAATTTTAAATAATTTTTAAAGACGTGTTGAATCAAATTTCTAAATTCTGACTACCACAACTTTTCAACATATTTTCCTCCGAAATACAGATTTCAGTTTAAAACTGTTCTTAAAGTTGTTGAAAACTATTTTTAGAATACACTAAATTTTTTTACCCATATTATTTAGAGATAGTAAATTAACTTTTTTATTGATTAATTAAGCTTATTAGCTTTAAGCTTTTTCAGATATTAAGCCATGTTAAAAACAAAACAGCCAGGTATGATATAATTTTACCCTAAACTTTTTGTTTTTTAGGTATATACAAGTATATAATTTAGGAGGAAACTATAATGATAATATTTTGCAAAGCCAAATGAGTATTTTGTGCTTGAATAAAAAAAAAAAAAATGTAATGGAAAATGAGAAAACTTTTTATGCACTAAGCAAGAGCAAGATTTTGGTTATATAAACCTAATGACTATGTGCACTATAACACTAAGATTAGTAATTCAACAATCAAGATTAGTAACTAATTCAAAGTCATTACCTTCATATTTTTCAACCACATGTTCCTTTTTAGTCGATGGGCTTGTTGTTCAAACTGAGAGGCCCCCATTTGAAGTGCGTCTAAAAATTTAATAATTGATGTAATTAACTTTTATAAAATGTGTAGCGTAATAATAAATTTTAATAGGACAAAAAAAGATAAGCATTAACCATTTACAGTAACCATGATTGAATGATTAATAGTAAACAAGAGAAATAAATGCCCATTTATCAGCAGGACATTACAGAGAAAAGTTGAATTTGGAATGAAAAAAAAATTAACTGTAGAACTAATCAAGGCAAAGTTGGGATAGTAAAAAAAATTAACAATTCTTCTTGTTCAAAGTTAGAATGAAATTATAAGCCTTATGGAGGATGAAGTAAAACAAGATACTGCTATAAAAGAAACTGAGAATAAGTACAAATCTTGAATGAGGTACAAAGGAGAATGTGAAACAATTAATTAGAATATAAAAAAAGCAAATAGAAATTTATGAAAAATGAAAGGAGCATGAGATAAAAAAAGGTTAAAAGAGATAATATAAACAAATTTTAAGAAAACATAGAAGTAATATCTGAGTCATGGAGGCAAACCATCAAAATTAACATTTTAAAGATTTATAAGAGAATAAAAAGAAGTTTGAAATAGCGTAATATCGTTTATTGTGGGTAGTGGTCAATCTCATAAATAGCCATTCTAGCTTATTTACGGCATTTATACTCAGAAAATAGAAAAACAAAAACAGAAACAAGTCTGTTGCATTGGCCTTGGGTTTAGCCAATCATTAACCTCAGTGGGAGGGTCAAAATTAATTTCTCAGGATTGCAAAGAAATAAATATTTTGTTGATCCACATGGGAATTAAACTCACCATCCAAAATGGCCAAGCATTTTGAGACTGAGCCGTCACATCCTCAGAATTACAGATAGTGTGAGCATTCTTGTATAGTATAAATAAAAAATGCTGAGTATAAATAAGAAATATTAAAGTAGGCATATATGGTTACGCATTAAAGAACAAAGAGGAAGGGAAAAAATGTTAACATAAAGGATAATAAAATATAAAATTATTATGGAACATTATATACATATATATATATATATTACTTGTGTATATAATGCACGCCCGAAATAGGCCAATGTTCTACGCATGCCCAAGCAGTTACAGTTTATAACAGCTACATTTCTAACAGTTACCTTGGATAACCTTTTCAAATATTTTTATTGGGATCTAAGTTTGGCCGAGATCAGCTCCCTTCAGATATTTTGAAGAGAAAAGATTTGCCGGCGGCCTGCGGCGGGGCCGGGGGCAAATCTTTTCTCTTTAAAATATCCGAAGGGAGCCGATCTCGGCCAAACTTAGATTCTTGTTGCCCAAAACATAACATGGAATGTAATAATAATGGAAATAAATAAATCCAAGTAATAATAATTTAATTGGATATATAACATATAATAAAATAATGAAGTATATAATGTAAATAAATATAATAA
Organism: Troilus luridus; assembly: GCA_964056705.1. NCBI lineage: Eukaryota > Metazoa > Arthropoda > Insecta > Hemiptera > Pentatomidae > Troilus > Troilus luridus. Next base: position 94,471,409 of record OZ057414.1, on the reverse strand, counting down.
TGACATAAATAAATAATGCAATATATAAACAATTTAAAATTAAAATAATTATTTATAAACATACTTTTCAGTCGCATTTGGGTGGAAAATAATAACATAAATAAATAATGGAATATAAAAACAATTTCAAATTAAAATAATTATTTAAAACATACTATTCAATCGCATTTGGGTGGAAAATAATAACATAAATAAATAATGCAATATATAAACAATTTAAAATTAAAATAATTATTTAGAAACATACGATTCATACGATAAGCATTGTCGTACAATTATAAATCACCAAACAACAAAAAATGTACAATAAATCACCAAACAAACAACAAATGAGCAAGAAACAAAAATGAAAATACAACAACTCTCGAACACACTAGTAAACAAACAATAATGTCTGTCAAAAATGTAAGGTTATCCAAGGTAACTGTTAGAAATGTTATAAAATGTAACTGCTTGGGCATGCATAGAACATTGGCCTATTTCGGGCATGCATTATATACACAAGTACCATATATATATATATATATATATATATATATATATATATATATAAACGACCAACTAAAACCTAAATATAGGCATCAAACTAATTATACTTCAAATAATTTAGTTCCATGGAGTTCAATAACAATTCAAATACACTCATAGAATAATAGTAGTTCAAAATCATAACAATAGTTAATATATTATTATAAATATGTTAATATATTTCTTTTAACCTCCAAAAAATAAAAAAAACATTTTTACAATATTATAGTTTCATAACTTATAAATGAAAAAAAAAGAAGTGATAATCTTTTAGTATTATCAAAATTCTTATCAGCAATACTTACCAGCTCTATCATCTAATTCCGAAAGCTTCTGGTCTCTTTCTATAACCTTTTCCACGTTTAGTCTCATGATGCCAACAACCTATAAGAACGATTAATTAATATATCATTTCTATTAAACTTGGTTATTATATAAAGCTCCCCATGGACTGTTCTATAAAAGCTAGCCAAGCATCTGTTCCTGGCTCATAATACTGTTTTAAGTTGATTTGTTGGTGCTAAAGTACAAATAACAATAAATTATTCTAACAGCCCAAGGAAACCAATGTCATTTTTAAAACAATATTATAGATAAAATTTAAATTGTAATAAAAAAAATATATACAATCTTCTCTTCGTGTACTAGCAAATACTTATATAAAATAAAATATTGGTAAGCAAGGTTATCAGAAACAGAATGAATTATTCAGTTCTTATGTTCATCAAATTTATAATTACATTATGAAGGGTAACTCACCTATTATTAGAGACCTGAAGATGGGCATCAGTCCCGCAGGTTGTCCCTCCAGTTAAGCCACAACAAGTTTTAACTTCACATTCATTTTATTTTTAATATTCTCAAAAAATGTGTAAATTTTGGCAATCATCTCTTGGTGGAAAACATTTCAACAAACATATATCATCATCTATACTTCGAAATTGTTAGATGAAACATTTTTTTCTTGAAATGATAACCGAAATATACACTTTCCCATAATTATTACTATACAAAATTTTTCATACTAAAACACAATTATTTTTATTTTCGAGAATTCTAAAAAGGAAATGAATGGAAAGTTAAAACTTGTTCTGACATAACTCAAAGTGACAACCTGCGGAGCTGAAACCTAAAGATGATTAATGAACATAAAGAATATGTTATTTCTAACTTTAGGAAAGAAGTAATTTTAAGTTGATAAGCAAACAAATAAATAAATTATAAACGAATTACTTGTACTAACAAACTTTTTATTGATGAAGACATAATATATTACTAAGAACAATAAATAATACTATGTACACTAACTAAATCAGATGATAAAGAATAAATAAATCAATACATTTAAAATTAAAGTAAAAAAAGCAATACCATTATAAAGAATAATTAAACCAATAGAGTTCAATTTTTATATATTTTTTATAAATAACGATAAATTATCTAACCTAAACTATTGTTTCAATAATTCTTTTTAGCTCATTACAAACAACTACAATCATGCCAATAAAACTAATTTTAACTACATTGTTAAAAAAATAATTGTGCCTGTTTTATATGAATTCCACATCCCTAGATACTATTTAAAATGATATAATATAGTTTTTAGAGGAGAGGGACACTTGTGTTGAGACTTGACACTTGAGTTGTGAACAAGATTTTTATCAATGCAGTGATGGACAAGATTTAAATTAATAATATAATATCTTAAAAAAGATAGCTAAGAGCTGGAGGGACGGAACAAAATGGTATAGAATCAATGTTACAATTTAACAGAAATAATTAACTCCAACTACTTTAAGTTCTCTACAAACGAGAATGACGTCTATATAATTGTCCAGTCATAATTTAAACTCCTCTCCAGATTCCAGATTTAAATCCAATAATACAAATATGAGGTCATGTTTGATTAATTGTCGTGAAATCGAAATATAAGATCAGAACATTTAAAAACTAAATCATTAAAATAACTTCGAAGTACTAAAAAAAAAAAATGCACAAAATGTTAATTTACAAATTTTTATTATTATTTAATTCAATGATATTTACAACTATAATGGTATTATATCAAGTAAATGTGCAAAAATGTATAATATGACATGAAAACAGTTGTGGAGAAACTACCCATCGATAGCACTCCAATAAACAAATTTAAATTTAAAAAAAAAAAAATTAGATAATTGTTATATAATAAATTATGCATGAAACTATTATTGCATGAAAACTTTTACATCCTTTATTTTAGAGTGAACATTTTTTTCTGGAAATTGACAAGAGAGGTATGGAAATTTTACTTGTCTTAACTATAACTTCAAGACTAATAATGTGTTGGACAGGATTGTTTTTACTTCTAATCAGTATGTTAAAACAAAATCTTCCTAGTCACAGTAAATTAATGTCACCCTAATCCAAGTAAACGCATAGTTTCATGGTTCAATAATTAAGGTGACAATGTAATTGCATAAAACAGTATTAAATAATTTAAATTAATAAGAGATTTAAATAAAATTATTAATGTATATTTTATAAAAACAGGGCTAGGACTATTATAAGAATGATTCATTACAACTATGCATGCAGTAACACCTCAATAAAATAAAAATTCACAACAATGACTAAAAATTAGTAATGGTCATAAAATTGATTTAGAATGGACTTCAAAGGAATTAGATTGGGAAAAAGTAATAGAACTTTTGATTGTATAACATATTTTTTTTGTTATATGTAGAGAAACAAAAGATACGTTGGTCGTCACTATTCCTAATAGAACTGGCTTTACCCTCCTTGATAAAATTATTGAAAACAATGCAGATGGTAGCACAATTTATTATTTTTTAAATTTTTAATTGTTGATGATAAATATATAACATCCTTAACAACAACATTAATAAAGTGTTTTATTTTATGGTTTGTCGCTAAAATTTTAGGTGTAGACTCGCGGCACTTAAAAACCGCAAAATCTGTAGCTGCGGTGGCGTTAATACAAAAGAACCGATATACCATTATTTTGGTTTCATTGGCTAAAACATTTTTCTCAATGTCACTAACCAAATAAATACTAGCAGACAATAAAAATTATCACAGCATTATAGATAAGCTCCGTAATTTAGACAACTAAAAATGCAAACAGAATGGAATTCAGAAGAAACTTACCCATGATCAAATCACAAATTGCCAGCTGATAACAGTACAAATAGCTCATTATTATTTCAAAATACTGACATTTATAGTGCATACAAAACTTCAATTACCTCATCAACTTTAGCCTGGGTCTCTTGAATTTTCGAATTTGAATACTTTGATCCTCCAGCATTGTTGTCCATGATTATGATCTACAGAATAATGATGAATCATTAAGTAATTAATACAGACTCAAGACACACCCTAAGTTTTAGAAAATAATGTAAAGCATTTGTCAAGTATTTTTGCTGAATGACAAGACAAACAAGTACTGTCAAAAATCAAGAAAAAGCTGCTGTCAAAAGTTTGTACAAGAAAAAAAACAGTAATAAACACAAAGTAATACTATAATGCCAGATAAACATAAAGATAATAATAATGCAGTTTCCTTACAAAAAATTTATTTTTCCCACAAACAAAAAAACTACTAATCAGTTAATTATAACAGACATATATAAACTACAGCCAACAGGTATTTAACAATGGTCGCCTTCTAAGTTGCTGATGACGTCATTACCACATGATTCAGAGCAATATCAATGCTGTTTGTATACGCAAACTTTTTAACCCAAAATTTTCAAGAATATTTGACAAAACACCACACTTGAAAATATGATGTTTTGGGTATAATTCTTAACATCAGTAAGATAAACATTACAGGTTGAAGAATTTTATTTTATTTTATAATTTAAAATATAGTTATATTTAAAAGTAAATCATAGACGACCTACAAATAAAAAATTAATTGATCAAATTGAAAAAGAATAAAACACCTATCAATTTTGTCATTAAAAAGGGATTATGATTTTACAAATAAATTTATTAATGTCAATATGCGTGAAAATAACCGCACGCTAATTATCAAAGATTAACTGCTATTGCCAGTGGATATTTCAATTTGTTTCCAAATAAAAAACAATTAAACAATATTAACTAACAATTATTTTGGTAATATTTCAGTTTTTATACTTTAAATCACATAGTGCGAGTCGAATAAGATAGGCTAGGAGAAAAATTGTCATTTTATAGCTCCCACAAGAAGAACTGAGAGGCAGGTTGATCAAATTTTACACAGATTGTTGAGCCATAGATGCACTGTGTGGATTTGCAACTCGATTTAAAACAACTGATGAAAGCAAGAATGCTCTTAATATCGCCTCTTAGAATAAACTTCCATTTAAGTGAACTAAAGGATGCTCTCGAAAACTCAGCTATCTAAAGGTTCACGAAAACAATTTTGGGCAAGCGTTTTTTTAAACTAAGTTTGTGTGAAGAGGAAGCTTCATTTGCGCTAAATTAAAATAGTTGTTCACAATTGCAAGTTTAATCAGTTAATAATGGCTTAATTTTAACCATTTTATCAAGAGTAACAACAGAAACACTGTTCTATGATCAGAGTGATCATCTGCATCTTTGAGATCTTGGTTACAACTAATAGACAGATGTAAATCGTTAACATATTTAACTCAAAGTTAATTAATATTTGTAAACACTCTCATAATACGAGATAATACTCTCGTATATGCCATATAAAGAGGTAAAATTGCTCCAGAAGTTATCCAATCTGCAAGTCCTCATCACAATCACTCTTCAGGTAGGTCATTAGCCGATCAATACATCTGCCTACCAAAGCTTCGATCATCCTTTGCTACTCTTTATTCAATCTGGATACCCATTGTTGGAGACCCGGTACGTTATCTTCCTAACCTCATTTGGTGACTCCGCGTAAAGTACTTCGCTACTGGTGTTTCTCATATTGTTTATTCAATTTTGAATAAAAAATTACCTAATCGAAGAAATCTGCAGTCGCAATGAATGAGTGGTTAAGTCGAATTATGTCCAGAGAGAGTTATTTATTTTGAAGGAAGCGGATCGTGCCATTCTCGTGGGTTTTTTTTTTCTTTAAATAGAGTAATAGTATAAGCAATAACTCAATAATTAATGCTTAACTTAACCCTTTATTCACTTTCAAAATATCAAGATTCCGCTTCATTAAGTACAACAAACTCATTTTGGAGAAAATTCGACTTGTAACCTACTGCCAATATGCAATGTTTTCGACATAACTTTAAAGAAAACAACGGCACATGGAGGTGTAAATAAAAAAGGAAATATTTCGTGATTTTGAAGCATCAGCACTCATTTTAGTTAACTGAACTCCAGACAAGTTTAGAACAGAAATAGAGAAGTTGGAATACCTATAATAGTTGGACTTTCTTGAAGCATCTGTATTGAATTCGAAGGATGGCTCCCTTTTAAGGTTGCAAAAAACTGTTCTTTGCCTACAAATTAAAAAACCTCTGTCAAGGCTTTTATTTGTATGATAGAGACTCTCCCATCCAGTTATCCATTCTTGAAGAGATAGTATTCTACTTTGACGATTTCGTTCATGACGATGCAAGCAGCTTTCTTGGGCCCAAAGTCTACTTGCACTATATATATTTATATATATGTGTATGTTATTACCTTTATTTATTTAAGAATTTATATAGTTAGGGCTTCGCTCTGCGTCTCTCTGGCCTGAAAATTAATATTCTGTGCTCAAATATACTTTTAACATAGTCATTAGTTTTGTTCAATGCTATTTCACTAACTGTAAATGTGAACGAAATTTTTAAGTTAAGAAAAAAAGCTTGGAACTAATCTAAAATGTTCAATAGTTTAAGTAGTCCTGTAAACTGCTTATTAAAGAAACTTTATAGCTTTAATACTATCTACCAAACAAGTATCATTTGTTGAACAGACACTTATAATTAAATTTGTATGAATCAACCTTGGGAGTAAAATAATTGCTTACATCAAGAAAACTTTTTCATATCATTAAAATTAAGTATCAAACACCTAAGTATAGTTTTAATATAATTTAAACAAATTTAATGCAAATAATTAAAAAACTGTTTTTATTTTTTTAGTGTTGGCAGTAGTAGAAATAACCGGTAAAACAGTTAGGAGATAGGGAATTATTTGAATTTGTTTGTTTACGTTTGGGTGGAATTTTGGACTTTATCCTTATCTTTTCTAGTAAGACACATAATTTTTCTTTAGTAAGTATTTCTAAACCATAATATAGAAAATCGGTTAGCATTTAATCGGTATTGGTATTATTGAAGCTTTACTATTCGTAAATATTAATTCTACTATTAATATTTTAGCCATGTCAGCTATTATTCCTGGCTGTGATAGTGATGAAGAAGTTTTCTGGGGCCCAGTAACTGCAAGAGAATTGGAAATTATATGGAGAACCAGGATGGCTAATAAAAAAGAAGGAGAAAGGTTGCAATTTATGTTTTAAATTTATATTTGCCAGTAATAATATATTCCTTGGTCTTTCTGTCCATATTTTTTTTTCTGGGAGTAATTGTGAGAAGTGTCATCATTCTTGTTCTAACTTAAATTTACATTTTCCTACATCATTTGCCACTACTATGCATAGTTATAAATATGATTTTGATATTGATGAAATATGGCCTCAGATATTGAATAAAAGTGTCCATCAATAAAATGTTAAGGGAAGTAAATACACAATTTTATTAGTCAATCAGAGCAAAGTACAATTTAAATGAAAATAATAAATAATTACTGCTCTTTACATGCCTTTAGAAATAAAAAATATTTTGTTGTGGCTAGTAATTTCAAAAACCTGGCTAGTATTAATTTTTGGTTTGAGGAGTCAACTTTGTTATTATTCAAAAAGATTTAGCCTCTTAAGCTATTTGTTTATGTTTTGTTCACCAATAATGATTGTCTAAATTAAAAAACATTCAGTTCATAATGGGCTGATGTCCTGTAAGCACTACACAATGCCTGGCTCCTTATGTATTTTGTACTTTCCTCAGTTATGAAGTTATATACTGCACTTTTAAGAAACGATGACATGTCATTATTTGACATAAGTCCACCATTCAGTTGACGCTAGGCTCGTTTCACTTATATTTTTATATATATTATACTTTTTGGTTATATTTAACAAATACATTCAACAATCTAATTTAGGTAAAACTTGGTTAAAAATATTTTGTCAATGTAATGGTTGTTGGGATAGCAGGTATTTTAATTATTTATGTATGCAATATTTTAACCAGAAGGTGTAGGTTTGATGTGACAGGGATAGGAAGAGGGTAGATAACACAGGTCTGCAAAAAAAACTTTTAAAAAAAATTGTTTTGATTTAGTTAACTGATCTTCATGTAGTTTTTGCGCTGATTTCAAAAATTACATTGGTTTTTTTTCTATCACGTAAGGCTTGCCTACAAAATAAAGTTGAAGTTTTTGGAAAAAGTACAAAAAACGGAGTATTTTGGATTTGTTTTTATTATTTTACAATAAAGTAAAAGCAAAAAAAACCAAAACAACGATGCCTAGCTGAAATGAGCATACAAGTGATGCACATGTGTTGTAAAGTTATTTTAAGTCTTTGTAAAAACGTTTTCTTTTTGTACTTTTTCGGCTGTGTTCTTATGAATTTTCCCGTTTTAACATCCAACAGTTGTCTGCCATCATGTTGACATTCCATAAACCTTGGTATCTCCGCTCCATTTCTTTTATATCTTGATGGAAACGTTCTCCTTGTTCCTTACTTACCACCCCAAGATTTTTTGGAAAGTACTCCAGATGCGAGTGAAGGAAATGAACTTTGACACTCATGTTGCAGCCCAACATTTTGTAGTTTTATAACAATTTAGCAACCAAAGTTTTGTAGTTTGGGTCTTTTTTGTTTCCAAGAAAGCCTGTTACTACAAGTTTAAATGAATTTTAGGCATTTTTTCTTCCGTTTCCATTTTAGTGACAAAGCTATCATCTTTTAAATGTTTTCTGTCAGGCCCAACAAAGATTCTCTTTTTCAGCTTAGCATCGGATATACCAGGAAACTGTTCACCAAAGATACTTGAAACACTCTCCTTCTTTGGTTAATGCTTTCATAAACTGTTTCAATATCCCCTATTTTATATGAAGTGGTGGAAGGAAGATCTTTTTAGGATCCACTAAACTTTGTCTTTCAACATTTTTAACTCGAGGAATAAGAGCCTTTCTGATTTGCCACGTCTGCTTGACATAGTTTTGTTCCCTATCGCGGCTAGCCCATTCACAGAGGAAACTTTGTGTAACCACTTTGTTGACCTAGTGACATGGAAATAACTTTCAATTGGTCCATTTATGGTCAGAGTAGCCGAGCTTATTAAGAACAAACTCAAGATTTTCGTAGCATTCTTTCAAATGGAATGAGTGTCCAACAGGCACAGAAGCATATCGGTTACCATTGCGAAGAAGTACAGCTTTCAAACTCCTTTTTGATGAATCGATGAAAAGCCTCCATTCCTCTGGTTCATACATGATTTTGAACATTTCCATGATTCCAGGTACATTGTTGCATAAAACTAGGTCATCCTCTTGTGTAAAAAAAGGGACAAATTCCTTTTCTCTAAATCGGTACCATGAAAATGAAACACCGGCTAACATATGTCTCATGTTAAGAAAAATTTTCTGTATTCCCTTTTTTAGTTTTGTTTTAATGTCATATTTTACTGTTTTTATGATTTGTCAGTAGATTAAGAGCATTTTATTTGCAACATTGTTGTAAGATATTTTATCTTAATTATATAATGTCATACTGAATGATTTTCTTTTCAGTGCCAATCCTGTTGAAAAGTTTACAAAAAAAACAGACACCCCAAATAAATTGTCTGGTCAAAATACAGATAGTATGCGCAGCAATAATTCTGTGCAAGAAGTACCTTCATTGCAAGACTTAAGGAATTCTAATGGCAATGAGAACATATTGTGTGAAGAAAATAAGGATGAACACCGTACAGAAGACTCTGAGCATGAGTCTGTTGGAAACGAATCTACTTTGCCTCTCCTTGAAGCTAGTATGATAATTAACCAAGATCATAATAAATTTCAAAACTTTAACTATTCATCAGGTGATAGCTTCAATAATGATGAAATCTCTTCTCCGATAATTCTTCATAAACATGATAAAGAACATGTAAAGTGTGAACCTGAATCTTCAAATCAATTAAATCATTCAGTAGTTAATCCTGAGTTAAATAGAAATATTGATTTAGTTCATGATGAGTATACAGAAGAAAAAATTCATTCTACAGTCGGTAATTTTAATGAAGTTTCACAAGAAACTAAAGAATTAGATCAGGATGATGTTACTATGATTAGGAGTGATGTACCAAGGGAGTCTTCCGATCCAAAGGGAGAGGAAATAAAAAATTCTGATTTTTCTCCAATAAATTGTAATATAAGTAGTTCAGATGACAATAATTCTGAGTCTCAACAAGTTGAATCTGTTGAAGTAATGGATAATATGCAACCTGAATCTCTCATCTCTAAGTCGGACAATGTAGAACCACTGGGTTTATCTACTTGTGAATATCAGTCAGAACCGGATGGTTGCACTGCATTGAACCATTCAAATATTGAAAACATTCCTCCTGCGGAACTAAATAAAAATAGTGTTGAACACAAAGAGGTGTTGGGTGATTCAGATGTCCAAGAAAATATTGATCCTTTCAGAAAGACCTGTGCAAGTGATCGTAGGCTAAATGATGATAATGTTCTCCAAGAAATAAATATTGAAAATCAGAATGATTCTGTGAATTCCAATTATGTTTCAAAAACTAATCTCACAGATGAACTAGCTGTTGCTAGTACTAATGCTCCGAGTGAATCTTCCGATGAAAAGTCTTATGTTTCCATAAATAGTGAAGAGGATGACTGCATTTCTTCCTCAAACAGCCACTATTCTTCATCAAACCAAGATTGTCCTGAAACTCTTATTGTTAAAAACAAAGAAAATGAAGAGCCATCATCTATACAAGCTAGTCAGGATTGCAGTAAAAGTAAAATTCCGATATCCAACCATATTAAATCTACTTTTTTAAAACCAGCTACATTGCATCATGCTCTTGGCACTGTCAATGAAAAGTGGTTGAATGATTTAAAACGGAAGAAGATTCCTAAACCAAAGAAACCAGATTACATAGTGAGTCCTGCCAAGCTAGGAAGCATTCTTAAAAGTCGTAACCAAATTCCTGCTAATAAACCAGTTGATGTGAAAAAGTCTGCACTACCTACTGTTGCAAGTTCTACACCAAAGTCAATTCCAAGTTCTACACCAAAGTCAATTCCAAGTTCTACACCAAAGTCAATTCCAAGTTCTACACCAAAGTCAATTCCAAATTCTACACCAAGAGCAATTCCAAGTTATACTCCAAAGCCAATTCCTGGTAGTTCGAGGACATTGACAACTCCTAGAAAAAAACAGTTTGAATATGTTAAAAGTCCAATATCTGAATATATTAGGACAGGTACAGGAATACCAACAGCTAAAAGTCTTCCAGTCCTCCAATCACCTAATGTAAGTTGATGACTCATTTTACTTTGAACTAATCGGTATTAAAAATTATTTTTTCAATTTTTTAAGCATCCAAAAACTCGATTAATACTGATAAAAATATGTACTCTGACTTACATTTGTATACTTTCTCATTTTATTGGTTTCACACATGTCAATATGAACTTTAGTTGACAATTTTTTTTATTAAAAAAATAATCTCTCACTTTTATGTTGAGATTCCTTCATCCAAGATGTAGCATGTTTTGTATTTTCATTTTATTATTAATCCATATATCTTATAAGATATTATATCTTATTTTTTAGAAGATTCCTGTTCCAGTAACAGTAAAACAAACTCCTGTTCAGAAACTCCCTCCTAAATTCTATTCGAGTGCTGAAAAATTAGTAATTGTAAGTATTGTTTTAAATTATTATAAAAATATTAGAAATTGAGATTATGTTGCATTGCATAGTAGAGAAATATACAATGCAATGTGCATTATAGTTCTTACATTATGTGTATACTGTGCTTATACTCTTTGTTGTAAATAAAATTTAGAATTCATAGTTTTAATAAAAATAAAACTATCAGCAAATGGTTAAATAAAATGACACCCATACTTGAAATTTTTATTATATTACATCAATTTAGAAAAGATTAGTTTTTCACTGCCCAAATAACTCATTTAATGCTGTTATTTGAAGAATTTTTAAACTAGATTGTGTGTAGAGGACAGTTCTAAAAAATTTAAAACTGGCTTAATCTGCTTCGAGGCAGTAAAGGGATGTCTACTAATGACTTCAGTACAAACTACAATAATCTTCATTCAATGAGAAATCCCTGTAGAGCTCTATTGAAACAGATCCAATGAAAACTACTGTGTATTTGGCAGGAGAACTTAATGTTAGTTTCCTTATCCACCATAAAATGTTGTCTGCACAGCTTGGGAATAGTAAATCAAGAGTGGTTCTTCATGAATGGATGACTGAGTAGGCACTATATTGAGTAGAAACTTGTTGACAACATTGAATATCTCTATCTATCGTAACTTTATAATAATTGTTTCATGTAATAAAAAATGGTTATACTGGGAAGACACTAATGCGATGTGATAGCAGTGAGAATGTAATCAGAGTGTTTTATCAATTTAAAAATTTGAAGAAAAGGAAATTTTATGGTGTTTTTACATTTGTGAGTTACAGAATTCTATTGGGAAAAACAATAGAATTACAACAAAAAACAAAAGAATGAAATTCTGTAGAAATACTACAATAAAGTGGCAACAAACCATAGAACTTAATGACTAATACTTAAAAGGTTAAAAAAATTACAATTAAACCAACCAGAAAACAGTAATTGATTATTTCTCATTTTAGTATAATTTTCTTATATTTTAATGAAGTTTTTAAAATAAAGTATTTATTGATTTTTAAAATTATTTTAGAAACCTGGTTCTTCATCAGTTCTTAAACCTGCAGAAAATAGGCCCTTTTCAACTCCTAAAATCTTCAAGCATCAAGGTATGATTCTTTAAAATCAATATTCCATTCTTATCCTATATGACAATTTTAATTATACATAAAATTTTTATTCTTACCAATTTATTAAATGTATATTTTATAGGATTTATTTAAAATTTTAAGGTTTATTATTGCTGAGATTTTTTTCATTATTTTTTTTTTACTCGTATTGGCCTACTAAGGATCACATTATTTCAAAAGTCTTTTTTTCTTTTTGACATTGGCCCAATACTCCCTCATTCGTCACCTGTGCTGCTCCATTCTTTCTTGGGTTCATCTCTTTCCCGTCTTCAGCTTTGGTTTTTCTTGATAACCCACACAGGTATCTAGTTTCATCCTGAGACGGTTCCTTTCCAAAACATCCTTCGCAGGTAATCCCCATCTCCTGTAAATCTCTTTCTACCTCTTTGAACCTGGCAGGTTTGGTCTTCTTTTCCTTTAAATATGTAAAAATATGGTTTGCCAGTCTTGTGGGTTTCATTCTTAAAAGGTGGCCATAGAATAATATTCTCCCTTTTCTCATAACATCCGATATTTCCGGAACATGAGTGTACAGGTCACTGTTATGAATTTTTTCATTACATTATAATAATGAATAAAATATGTGAGTTTTGAATCCTATGGAAAATATGTATTATATTATTTTTACTAATGTTTTTTTCATATTTTTTTTTTTAAATATTTCAATATTATCACATTAGTTAAATTTTCATGTCTCACTTTTACATTATTATTGATTAACATTACTTGTTTTATCTTAGTAATCTTGATAATTTTTTTGTTTTTTTAGTGGCTATGATATGATATGATAGCCTTAAACTTTAACCAAAACATCAGCACATGATTAAATAATTTTTATTTTCTTTATATTTGTCTTCACTGGCTTTATCCCAACCTACTTTTACAACAAATTAAATAAAAACATTCATTCAAATTACAGCTCTAATGACAATGGTGGATCAGATGTTTTTATGTCTAGTACAGTAGATGATATTACGATATTACATCAATAAACTTTAACACAGCTATTGTGTTTCTCCTGTCATGCCTTTAACTTGTCACAAAAAAGAAAAAAATCTCATTTTTCATTAGCGTATATTAATTCTTTTCATTATCTTTTACATTACAAATTATTGTTACTTTGTTCAGCAAAATATTGCAAATAGTTGTGATAGGTAATGAGTTATGTTTATTTTCGGTATATCTTCTAATCTGTCAATTTGGTAATCAGCCTCTACCTTTACCTGATTTTTAGCCAGTCTATTGACATCATATAGTATTTGTTATTGTTATTCTAAAATTTGTTAAATCTTTTATTTGTTAAACAATTTTTTAATATATTTTTATTGTAAAAGTTACTAGGAAACAGGAATATTTAAGATTTTACATTACCTTTTTTTAGGCAGAGTTGCCGATTCGAAGAAACCAGGAGATATAAATGTTGTAACACCAAGGGCTGTAAGAAAAACAAGTTTAACGGAAACATCATTTGCTTGTCTCCCTCAATCGTCGAAAGATCTGGAAGTTTCAGTTTTAGAGGAAGTGTAGTTAATAATATTTGTCGATATTTTATTTAAAAATTAATTTTATTATCTGTGACTCATATGTGTAAATAATTATTGTTTATTGTATTTTTAAAATAAATTTTTTAATGGTTGTTATATTAATAGTGATTTTTATATGGCTTGGAAATATTTAGTAAAGCTACAAATTAATGCCTTTAGCAAAGCATTGTTATTATTTTACATAAAACACTTTTATATAATTTTTAATTTATTAAATAATTTTTACTAACTGAGAATAATTATTATGAGCAAATAAGTTATCTTGCATATTTTATAAAATAAATAAATATTTATCTGTTTTAAATATTGACCAATAAAGATTCTTTAAGGTTTTAAACACTACACTAAGTGTGAATTCTATATCTGTGTTGTGAATGAATAAGCTAAAAATTAAATTTAAGAAGTTTTAAAAACTTCTCAATGGAGTTATTAAAAAAATTAACTGATATCGGCCATTACAAGAGTCTTTAAATGTGATATAACAATATTTTCTTAGTATTTTTGGATATATTTTAGCAACATATACATGATTCAGAAGTTCATTTATTAAGAGTAGAATTAACTTACTTTTGTACCTAAAAGTATACACTTATTCACTTACAGATGTCTTAATTTTGAAACATGATACAGTTTGATAGTCTAGTCTTCTTTTTGGTGAACAGGCCCAAATACTGTTACTATGTTATGGGAAGGAATATTTTTGCATATACTATTAGAGGGGGTACCAATATTCTGCAACTTAGAAATCATACATACGCTATTTAAAATTACTCAAGTCCAATGCTGAAATTGTCTTAAAATAAGGAACAAGAGAAAAATAATTTTTCCTCAGAGTCACATTCTCATTAGTATCACTTATGTCGCATCATATTCTTTAAGAAAAGAAATAAAATATTCATCTTGCATTTTTAGACATTAAGTCTGAGATCAGTTGAAAAGAAATTACTTAACAAAGATAAAGTCAACCAACTGACAATAATTGGTTCAGTTGAGGTACCATTCAAACTTCTTTAGTTTGATCTTTTAAACCACTTTAGCTCCCAAACCACAAGGAAACGCTAGATAATTATGAGAAAGAGTCAACGGACTGATTTAAACTTTGATCTTTGAAGTACAAAGTTTAAATCAGTGTAATATTAATAATTTGACCATGGAGGATAGATAATCCCCAAGAAAATATATATAAAATAAAATTTTTAGAAATAAATATGCATTTGTGAGATTTTTAGACTTATAACTTTTTTAAAATTATGTATAAATTGTTGTATCAATGCATAAAACCTAATCTAAAAGATTGATAATGACATATAGTTGTTGAAACGCTTTAAGGAATTATGTAAGTTAAGATGACTGGAGAATGGTTTTTTCCCAATATATAAAAATCCAAAGATTTAAAGTCCAGTTTTACATTAATTTAAAAATATAAATATTTAAATGATCACAATAAAAAAAAAAAATCATAAATATAAAATTGACGTACATCAACCAGATCCCAATTAAAGTAATGTTCAATGAACATTTTTCCCCATATGTAAATCGCAAAAATTGCGAGTTGCTGGGGATGGATCGGTGAAGAGAATGGATTTGTCTGGCCTGGTAGCTTAGTTGGTAGAGCACCGCGCTAGAGATACGGAGGACCCGGGTTTGAATCCCGGCTAGGACAAATCTTTTCTCTTCAAAATAAAAATATTTAAATATTCACAATAAAAAAAATTATAAATGAGTTATGGTTGAGTCAGTCATCCAAAAGCAAATTACCCAGGTTAATATTACATTACAAATAAAATAATTTTTTTTTTCCTTACCTTAATTTAGTTATAATTTTTAGTATTATTTGGTAAATAAAGCAGAAAAGTTGGTACTAATTTGTCAACATAAAAATTTAAAAAAATATAGTTCACTCCTGTAATTAGGTCCATTAATATTTTTCCGTATAGATGGATTTTTATTGTTATTTCCTGACTGAATTTTTTTTACATAAATAACTCTTTCAGAAATATTTGTTGCTTTATATAAACTAATGTTCAAAACATCAAAATAACTTCCTAAAAAATATGTAGACCTAGTCAAATATTTCCGATTATTTTATTGAGGGATATGATGAATTACCATTATCTAAAGAATAATTATTTTTAAAAATATTCCTTTAATTTATTTAGTAAATATATTATTTTTAAAAAACCCATATGTAGTTGGAAGATATAAAAAGGATAGAAGAAAGTGGACCTTTGGAAGTATTGGTTTGGACGAGTGAAACAGGCATGAGGAATAGAATATAGCAGATTGGGTAACCAGGAATGCTATGTGGATAAAAAATATTTACCTATGCTTAAAAAAATGAAGATAGTACATTCCAACTTCTTACTTAAAACATGAAATTATAGAAAAAAACATTTTTTTTTTTTCAATAGGGAAAATAAAATCTTTAGGTCTAAAATAAAGCCAACTCTTATATATATTCATATTTATTACATACGTTTATACAATAAGAATAAATCTCAATCCTATAAATAACATACATTATGAATGTAAACAACTAACAATTCATGGTTAACTTGAAATTATTTTTCGTCAATTACATACTATTCCTTCTGTTAAGCTTTTTGAACAATTACACATTTTATAATACATTACAAGCAAAAATAAAACAATATGTTACAAATCCATTAGGCAAATTCTAAACGCTTAGTTTTTACAACTTCTGCATTAATTTTCTCAATTATTTTCTTTTCATCCTAATGTTATATAATTTATAACATATGATTATTTATGTATATATTTATTATTCATGTGTATTTGACGTGCTAAATAATTTATACTTTCTAAGGGGGAAAGATGGAGTCAAAGAGAATATGTTTCACTAGGCATCTAGCGGTTTAGAAAACTAAATAATAATTTAATCGATAATAAGGATTTCTAAATTAAAAGCCTGATTTATTTACAAATCAGTGACCAGAAAATTGGTGTTATCGGGTCATTGTAGCCTTTGTTACATGCCACACATAGGACGAGTTATTAAATTTTTATTTTTTGGATGATGGAAATCCCAAAAAGAAGGCATTAGGCTCAATTTTTTTATAGATAAATATTTGTGTATAGTGAACATAAATGAGTATCTTTAACTGTCTGATTTAAAGTGAGTTAATATATGTAAGCTTTAAAAAAAACAACACACAACTGAACAACAAACACAGCACTAATGTGCAAATAAAAAAATTAATCTATTATATACAGAATATGCATCGTCTATAGGAAATACTGTCTATAAGTTCACCATCCACAAAATGTTTAAATCTTATCTAGAATGGTATAGAATCAAAAAAGGAAAACTATTGCACGGCAGCTTAATCACAATATTTTTTAAGTTGTAGTGATAGTGCATCATTAGAATTTTAACTTGAATTAAGATCCCCGATATCGCCCTAGAGAATACACCCCCAAAAATTGAACGGTGTATTGCAAAAAAGAATTTCTGTAGAAAAAGAAACCTGTAAAGAAGGTAATGCAGGTTACGAACGGAGGCTGTGTTTTACTTGGGCTTGGTCCCTGTGGCTGGTCCTTGCACGGGAGGTACTTGCTGAATTGGCGGCTGCTGGTAGATCACTTGCTGCTCCTGGTGCTTTTCTTCGGGCATGAACTTAGCTAGAACAAACAACCCCTCTCTGGTCTTCCTAACTACTCATCTCATTATAATCATTAATAATATTATCCTTTTCACTTTTGTTATTTGACTGAGATTATTTTTACATACTCATTTACTTTTGTAATTTTTTCACTCTAAAGACTTTGTATTTTTTTAAAGGAAAAACAACATTCTTTATGCCATTTCAGGATATATTTCTTATCGAAAAGTATATTTCTTCTAACAGATTGGAAGGATATTATGCTATGTAAAAAATGTTTGTCCTGTCTAAAGTATTTAGTCTTACGTTAGTGCCATTGCATTTAAAAATAAAGTATGTGTGAACAATTGGTCTAGAAAAACAGGAAACATTTTTTCATAGTTTCGACTAATTTAAATATTTACACTATCCTCATAACTAAATTATTCAGAGTAAAATGGCACTAGGAAATACAAAAAAAAAATGTGGAGATACTATACACAACTGGCATAAATCCAGTATGTTGTCAATATTTCATTTTTTTAATTAAAATGAACAAGCTTTTATAATATATCATGAATATGTTATAAACATAACATAAATATATTGTTATAATTCTTAAAAACAATTTAAAATTTGGCACTACGTATGTAAAATGTCATGTTATTATTGTCAAATATTGAGTGGAGATATCTCGTTTTCTTGCCTACTATAGAGAGCTTCACTCTCTTCTGGTCCCCAACCTAAGGTTTTATTGAAAATTTTCATAAAAATTATGTGTATAATGTATAATTTTTCATGGAATTGTTTAAATATAAATGTTTAAAATATATTATGATAAGTGCATTCAGTTTGTATTAACGTTACTTTATTTTTAATAGTAATCTGTTGACCATATTGTTAATAACATGCTCACCTAAAAGTGTTTTCACGCAACAATAAGATAAGTGATGATAAGAAATACATCTTGAAACTTTGTAAAATGTTGCTAATTTTTTAATTAATAATAAGTAATTAAGAGGAAAATGCTGATAAAATTGTCATCTTTTTTTTATTTTAAAGTGTTTTTATACTTTAAAATGTGGAGACTAAAACTTAAATAAAATATTCCAGTTAAAAATAGGACTGTTGATAGAACTATTGAAACTTTTATAAGTGAGTGTTTAATAAATTAAATATATTTTAATTTAATTAAAATTATCAGGTAAAATAATTTGTTAAAGTCGGAAAACAGCAAGCAATGTAAGGTTATATTAACCAACAATCTCTAATTTTAATTTTACTGCCTTGAAACATTAATTTCTGTTTTGTGAAAGAACAGAATTAGTGAATGCCAAGATACACAATATTAAGTTTACACCCTATATAATCTGTGTACTATGGCAAATAAGAGAATCAATGTGTTTCAAATGGAAGAGTTAATTCAGAAATTTAAAAATAGAAAAGGTATGTACTAAAATATTAGCCGCTTGTTTTCAAAGATGTTTTTGAATATGAAAACAAGTAAACACAGAAATTATCTAACCCCACTAATTCTGTTAAGGAAAACTGGGCAAGTCTGAATTTTGGATGCCATCATAGGATCCTCAACTATGTTACTTCCTTTTCTAGATTATTGAATCTGGGCATTCTCCAAATTTTTTTTTTCTAATAACATGCAAAAATCATAATTTCTGACAAGATACAAACTCACATTATGTTCTCTATAAGACAATACTAAGCTTTAATTAAAATTAACATTAAGCTAATTCCGACTTCAACAGTATACATTAAGTAGAGTTAGAATAATTTAAATCTAAAAGGAGTCATAAAAAGTGTGAATTATATTCAAGCAAAAATATAAGATTAGACTGAATAAATTAAAACACTACTTTTGTATTGTCATGTTGATTTTTTATGCAGAAAAATAAAATGAAAAATTGGAAACATATGATTAAAAATAATTTAAGGGTCATTCAGATGTCGGATACTTGTGAGTGTTCCTAAAACTAAAGAAAGCAATAGAAATATGTCATACCTGAGTTTAAAAAATTGTTAATTAACTAAGTATTCTAACATCATAATATATGTTTAATCTGGAATTTGAGGCTACAGTAAGAAAGATATATTCCCTTGTTAAGGATGCTAAAACAAAATATTTGGGATCTGAAAAAATGAGAGGAGAGTATATAGACCATAAATGTATGAGCAGGTTTCAGAACTTTCTTATCTGAAGTTGCATATTACCTCTTTACTGACCAAGAATTTATCTGCTTTGGAAACAATTATAGATGATTGTCCTATAAGTTATTGGTGATAATCTGATGTAAGTCCAAAACTTCAGAATAAGAAAAAATATTCCAGGAATAACCCAACAGAGTCAGGGTGGGTAGCTGTAGCAGTTAAGTACAATTTACAATCAATTGGATTGTTGTTCAAAATATAACTAGGGGTTGGCATCATTTGAGAAGCCATTTGGTGGCTCAGAACTGAAAGGATTCCAAAGACGTCATAAAGGTAATTAAACAAGACACACCATGTCAATGACTGGCTATATGGGCCAAAAACACCTTTATTCTTCCTCCATGGAAGATAATATGTTGGAAGAATTAGACCCAGAAGTATCCAACTGTATTCACTAATATCCAGGTGAATTGAGTTAGAAATTGGATGGCAGCAGAACATTAACCCCTTGACATACTCGTACAATAACATCTCGGAGACTTCATTCATTTGTAGACTTTGATGTCTCCGAGACATCAGGAATGTATCTGATATCTGATGGACACCATAAATTCTTACATTATTAAATTATTCAATAATTTATTTTGCGTTTGGATTCTGTTTTGCTTATAATGTTCATGCTGCTGATTATTCAAGTGATGCCTGTTGATTTTTCGGGTGTGTCGAATTCATTTATTTATATGTCGAGGTTAAGAATGCCTGATGTGATTATTATAAGCAGACATGACCTAGTATGCCACCATAGATGGAAAAATAAAAACACCAACATCATTAGTTCTATTCAAGAATAAACCAGATACAGGAATTTTACTTAAAGACTATATCATAAACTTAAGACTCACTTAAGACAAAAAATTGTTGATGTATAATACTTTTTTAATATTTAGCCAATTAATAATAATAAATACTAATTACGAGCAATTTAAAGCCATTTATTTTTTTCAAGCTATCAGCTGAATTATGTAAAAACTAATGCCTAACTCTGGTAATAAGCTCACTAAGAAGCTATGTAATTAAGACTTAGTAATTTTAGAAATTTTAATATTGAAACAATAATTGCTGTATCGCTATCATGCTTTCTTATTTTCATATTTATATAAATCTATTAAGTACTGTTAAAATCTTCAGTTCAAGATATATTGCTTAATGTAGGATGGAAATAGTTGGGGGTGGAGTCAAAATAAAAACACTAAAAAAGTGAGAACTTATCTATTGATTGTGCCGATGTTTCGACCGAATTTGTAGGTCATCTTCAGGACAAATAAAATGAGGTAAACTGAGTTACATGAAAGTTAAACTGAATTACAAGGTCTAACTAAGTTACACGGTTCACCTAGCCGCACCTCATTCTCTTTGCCCTGAAGATGACCTACAAAGTAGGTCGAAACGTCGGCACAATCAATAAATAAGTCCTCACTTATTTAGTGTTTTTATTTTGACTGCACACCGCAACTAATTCCATCCAACATTAGATCTTCCAGTCAACTATTTTCCTCTATAACAAATATATTGCTTAAAATTGGTCCATATTCAAGCTACAACAAGGACTAGTTGGAGTCTCAAGTTCCTGAGAATGGATTATTATTATTTATTATACAATTTTTATAACAATGAATTTAATAAAATCTGCAGTATATAAATTTATAAAAAATTAACTCTATGATATATGAATATATAAAACATAAAATTAATTATATTTTTTATAGTAAATTTTCTAGAAAAGTATAACCTCAGTTATAATACTAAAATAATTTCCTCAATAGGTGTAAAAAAATATATTTTCATTGAGTACTCTGTTTACTAAAAATGGATATTAATATTAATAAATATGTGTATATTAATTGAGACCATGGTTAGATTTGGCTTAAATTGTTCAAAATAAAAGCTGTGCTTTCAATTGCAACTCAGATCTAGAAGACATTAATAAGTATAAAATAATGAAGGAGAGAAATTTTAGCATTTACAACAACTTTGACAAAATCATTTTCCATTCTAGATGGTTTAATAATTATCTATTTTTATTTCAAAGGCCTTAAATGAGAGAAATTTGGTTGATCATATGTAAATATTATGATTCACATATCAATATCACGATTCCAGGATAAAATCACCTGTTTAATGTAGGTCTAACCACCCAGGGTCTACATAAAATATATTAAATAGATAAATAGAATATTAATAATTATAAAAAGTAAGCATTATATTTGCTGCAATTCCGCAAAAAAGAGGATGTACCTATTTATGCCATTATTGCCAATACCAATTTTGGTTTTATTTTAAATCTCTCTCTATTATAAAAAAAAGTTTGTTAGTGATTAAGTAATATTTTATTCTACAGTTCTAAAGCAGATAACACGATAATAGAGACAGCACACTTCTTATTTCCAAAAATTTTTCTCCCAGCATTAATCAGAATTATTTTTCTCCAAACCCGAAATACTAGACTTTTCAGCATATCAAATCATTCTATTCACAGATTTCTGACCTTAAAACTCCTTTAATAATTAAAGGATAGTGAAAGCAAAATAAGGTATTTAAAACAACAAATCTAACTTGATTTTATATCGCTCAGTCATGATTGTGCTGCTCCCAATGAGCAAATACGCGAATTATCTCTAGGTAAAAGAAGGTAGTAGCTCACTCCTGGGCATTAATCACTGCTGTTTCTACAATGATATGTGTTTCATACAAAACATAAATAAGAGTAATATCCAATTGAAGATATCTCTGTTTATATAAATAAGTTTTCCACTCAAAATAAATTAGTTTTCAGTGATCACCGTATAATATTTTATTTTAAATATAATGTTAAATAATGAAAATGGATCATTAAAAATGAGTTTAACTGATAAAGAACACATTTAATTTAAAAATGCTGCTAACCGTTGGATGCATGGATAGTGTGGGTATATATATATATATATTTATGTCAAGCGGACTTAGAAAATCCATATCAAGAAGCAGTAACAGTGAGCATGGTTAGCATTTGGATGGGTGACTATTCTCTGTGGACAGCCACTAAGCTCAAGGGAGCTTATGAATATCTCGTTAATTATTAATTATGTTTAACTTTAAAATTAATTCGTATAAGGTGATTTCTTTTAAATGATTAAATATTTCGGTATGATTGTAGTTTATTTAATTTATACTAAAAAATATCAGGAATGAAATAGATCTCCATAAATCACAACTTGTTATTCCCTAAAAATATTGACAACAAATAGGTGAAGGGATTAAAATGGTGAGAGAAACAGGGAGTGAGCTGACATTTTCCAAAAACAACCAGGTCTAAATAGCTTTTCCAGGTTATTGAAAATTAACCATCCCACAGGACTTGTATTACATTATCAGACAACAAAAACTTTTTTATGTATAACAGAGAGATAATTAAAAACAGAAAATGAAAAATAGAGAAATTCACAAGTGCAAGAAAAAATATACTAAATAGAATATTGTAAATATATCAATGGAAAAAATAAAATGAAAACATGAAATAAGTCAAATAATTACTACATTACAACTGGAAAAGAAAACTATCTACAATAAAAACATAAAACTAAAAAAAAAAGAGACAAATCAAAATGAACTATTAAAACTGCTATTTATTTATTTTTTCAAGAATTAACTAAACAGAAAGATAGGCACTTGATGTATGTGATAAAGTTGTTACCGATCAGGGCTATTAGTGATTAATTGTCATAATTAAAGATATTGGAAATAAATTTAGGTCAGAGAGGTATCCGAATACCAGCAATAATTTATCCCTGTCGAAATGGAGACTAAAATTATAATTAAAATCAGATTTACCACAACAGTCACCTAGGGGTACTGAACATGAAACATGAAATTTTAATAAGCAGTTTAATTTTACAAACATTGATCAAAATACCAGATACTTTCTGAGAGCTTAGCCAGACATGAGATTTTGGATTTTTTCTCCCTTGTATTGACAATAGTCACTACTACAATATGAAATAGCCAAAAAGTATATAATCAGTTGTTGCTTAGTTGCAACTTCGCTAAGTTGAGATATAAACATTACAATTATCAACTAGTTAATATTTTTTTATTTATTATGCCGCAAAATCTACTTAAATAAAATACTGAATTATTTCCTCAAGTGCATTCTTGTTCTGAGTTGCATGTATTGTTATTTTGAAGCAGAGTGAATGTGCTAATTGTGAAATAGGCAGAAGCGCACTTATGTTTAATGATTTATTAAAAAAAAAAAAGAAAAAAAAAGAGGGTAATTGAAAATCTACAAATACTTGTATTGTCATTATTACAGTTTATTCAAAGAAGACATGGATATGATTACAATGACCCCTTGAGCTGATTTGATCAGCAGTTACATATCTATATACAATCTATTTATAAAGTAATTTCCTAGGCCTTTTTTTTTTTTTATTACTCTTTTAATATAAGAACCCATAATAAAATTTAATTATATCTTATTAATAAATTATAACTACTTTAAGAGAAATAAAACCAAGCAAAGGAGATTTTTAAGTACATTGCAGCAAGGTTACAGATTCATGTAGTACAGGCTCTATAATAATGTATATTTTTTATTTAAATATAATTAGTTAACAAGCTTTCATTCCACCATACATAAGTTTAAGCAAGAAAATAAGAAAAAAGAGAAAGAACTGAACTTTTTTTTGTTTAAATATATAAAAAGATGTATAATAATAATTTTTAAAAAATCATTCTTTTTTCACTCAATCTATTTCTAGTTTACCCATTATGAATGCCATTTTGCCATAGCACTGTTATTGCTAAAATTATGTAGTAATCGATAAATGCAATCATACAGAAACCCCAAAACAAAATAGTTTAAAAAAAATTATGTACCTGTATTATAAATATTTGATTAAAATAAAAAGGATATGTTTAAATATGCTTGTTCCTAAAACAGAACTGTAGCAGTAATTATGGCTAGTGCTTAATAATGTACGCCGTTGGCTGTTAAATGTATGCTGCTGTTTAAAGCTTGTTATGAGTATATGAAGCGTTTCGCAAATGCAAGTCTTCACTAAGTTAGAGAATATAGATTTCATGCATTAGAGTAAATTGAAATAATGTGCATGCTTAATAATGTATGCATGATACAATGTAAGAAATGGATGAGTGGGTTACAGGTTGTATTATTTATCTTTATATCATATAAAGAAGAATACCTTCGTAAAAACAAAGGAACCAAAATTACTGTTAATTATAAATTTGGATGGAAATGGGGAAGTGATAAAATGTAGTGATATCATAATTTGAATAATTCAATTATTTTCACTACAATTTGTGGTTTGTAATTCAATAGATTATGAATGTGAAGTGTGAGACAATATTTTTATTCTAGAGTTGAAATGTGTTGACGATATATACTTTAAAACATATCTAATAATTTTAGCAATACTTTTAAATTTTTTTATAAGTATATTTATCTACAAAAAAAATTAATCACAGTCTCAGCTGGCATATACAGTTTTCTGTGTAACACTCTACTAATGTTAATTATTGTAGTTAAAAGTTTAATTTATTTTTAAAAAATTTTGCTTACACAAAATGTGAAAAACAATAAAAAATTTGTTTTCACTTTTCTACGAACACTATGTGATTTGGTATATATACTGTAGTACATAATATATTTCCTGAAGATACATGACTATATAAGAGTATAATAAGGGAAAAAAATCTTCAATATACATTATTACATCTTGAAATATATACGTCAGTTGTTACAACAATAGAAACAAATATTAAACTTTACTTTTTTCAAATACATAAAATATTTATATATACAGCAGCGAGATCTGTCAAAAAGATGAGTTCGACCTCACAGCTTGGTCAACGTACATTTAACAATTAAATAATATGTACACGTTTTTCAAATAACATCGTATTTAAAAGATTGTTAACAAAGGAAATGAATCGCTGTCATTCATAAATTATTTAAAAAAATAAATCTTGTAATTTTTGAAAAGATGGATATGGATGAAATGTAAATGAATGTGATCAAAGAAAAATAAAGATGGTCAACATGCAATTAGAAAAAAGAAAAATGAAAATCAAAACATAACATCAACTCACTCCCCCCATCACAATTTGATTTAATAATGCAAGTGAGAATAAATAAAAATAAAGGAGAAAGAAACAAACAAAAAAAATATGCTTTTGTTGTTTGAGTCCATTCTTTAGTTCAACTTACCAACTATGATGGCCAATATTACCAAACCAATAACTCCCATTATAATCATCATCTAAAAAACAAAAAAAACAAAACAATGAAATACAAAAAGTAATTAATTGTAAATATACAAAGTTTTCACAAGATTTCCAAAATAATGTAGTGGATACTTGGTTTTCAAAATAAGGTATATTTATTTACAAACCTGGTTGTTCATATAATATAAAGTACCTAGATCCAAGTGGATTCAATTTCTGAATTATTTATGAGTAATATAAAATTCTGAAAACGATTTCTGAAAGCAAATCTGAAAGCATCGCCACATCCTCTAATTCTAAGACAGATGGAAAAAATAATATCTAGTGAGAGATAGATTTCTCCAAAAAATAGGTTCAAAATAATTTAAATTTTAAGTATTTTTATTCGTTTCTTATCAGGGAAATCCTCATGGATACTTTATACAACTTTTTGTAGAATTGTATGGATCTAGTATTATAATCACTAATCACTGTTTATAAGTATTTTTGCACGGATCACAACCCAAACCCAAACCCTTTAAGATCACCTATAATTCAATTCTCCTACGAATGCCTTGGTCTGGTACCTTTCAGGCATTTCACACTCAGCTAAGCACTTACTTACACTACTTCAGCTGCCTTCAAATAAAAGAAGTGGTGAGTTTGTATCTTTCATTTCTTTTCTCACTCAACAAACGTTCTGAGACTAAATATTTGGTTGATGGTAGAACTGTATTTTCCGAATTCACACTGATATTGGCCTAGTTCTGTCTCTACTTTAGCTATTCCTAGAATAGAATTTTCTATCCGATCGGGAGGAGGAAGATTCTTCTGTAGTTGGCACAAGTGAGTTGATCTCTATTCTTAAATTTTTTTTTTTTTTTTTATTTATTTATTTATTGAAATTTACAACTGTATACAAAATACATCTAGTAAATATAATGAGTGAATACATTGACATGAGAAGACAAGTAGAGAAACTACCCAGTGGTAGTACTCAAATTAAAAAGTTCAGTTTAGAGGCCATCTTCTTTTCAGACGCCTCGGAGGATTATCGGGAATCGAAGAGGAAGCTAGGTTTGAAACTAGAGGGTTTGAGTGGGAATCAAGTTTGTTATGAAAGGATATATACCGGGTTCGGGCTAAATCAGCAACAAATGGGACATTAAGGTCGTTATGGATGACTTTATTCTTAACAAAATAAGGAGCGTTGAGGATTTTACGAAGGATTTTGGATTGTAGGGATTGGATACGAGAGGAATTCGATGGCTTAGTATTCTTAAATTTAAAAAAGAAAAGTGACTGGGTCCATCTGTCCAAACTGTGAAGAGAACTTGCAGGATGTTTTTCATAATCCTTTCCCTATACTGATAATCTTGATTTGTACTCTCCTTATCAGTTTGGTTGGTTTTAAAGATTTGTTACTGGACTCTAGTATAGATTCTTGACCTGGGACCTTCGATAAACTTTCCCATTGACCAGATATCAATATTAGAATCAGCTTACTCTTTCCAAAATAAAATAATAGCTAATTGAAGAAATAAAAACCAGTTGTAAACAGTTACACAAAGCTGACCTGTCAATAACATCATGGAGACTACCAATTCAGAAAATTGTATCTTATTTAAGAGATGTTAAAACATGATGTAATATTGATTCCGTAATTATAAATTTCAGATAATATAATTAAAATTTATAATGTTTTGGAGCAATATTACCTTTAAATTTTGTAGCCAAAATTTCCTTTTCAGTTTGCCAGCTTGTTGTTCAAATTGAGAGGCTCCTTGTTGCAATGCATCTGAAACCATTATTAATTTAATCATCATTATGAAGTTGTTTAAAAGTTTCCTATTCACAAAACTATTTATGACTAAGATGATAAGAAAATGTACTCAATTAAAAAAAATTACTTCTGGTAAATATGATTTACTTCCGGAAACCAAAAAAAATCTAAAATTTTTAAATAATACTTTATATTTATAATTTGAACACTTTATATTTTTTACAAGAAATAAAATAAAATATTATTTATCTTTTGAATAAATAAGTAGATTTACATTTTTAAAGCATCTTACCTGCTCTGTCATCCAGTTCTGAAAGTTTTTGATCCCTTTCGAGTACTTTTTCCACATTTGTTTTCATTATATCCACAACCTAAAACCATATATCATATACAATTGACTCTCCAACCAAGAGAGGAAATTTTAGTCAATAATTAGGAAACTATAATTATTAGGCAGAATCAGTATTAATTAATCAGTAAGGAATGCTGTGTGTGTGTGTGTGTGTGTGTGTGTGTACAAAACATTAATCAAATGGCAACTTTGTTTTTCTGTTTTCCAAAAAGAAATATTTTTAAGTTGTTTTAGATAGCAAGATCTTCATCAGGATAAAATAATTAAGCTTATTACAATACCCCAATGTGAAAAGTGGTTATTATGATTAAAATTCAATGTATTAAAATGTAACGGTTAACTTTTGTTACTTGGATATCCATAAACAAATTTTGACAATCACACCATGGTTAGAATGGGTTGATTATCTAAGGTAGTATTGGAAAATATCAAAATAACAATTATTTTGAAGAAATAAATAATTATTTTTGTCCAATAGTTTTAATATGAAACATCTGAATAGGAATATTCAAATTTTAGTTTCAAAAACAAATTAAAAGAAGAGAAAATTATAAAATAAAAATATCAACTAGGATTGTAAATTAAAAAGGTTATTAATATTTTAATTTGAAAAGAAAAGATATGTCCAGGACTGGGACTCGAACCCGGGTCGCCCAGGTCACTAGCCTGGAGCTCTGCCAATTGAGCTATCCTGGTTCGCCCCTTGGTCATAGACATATCCTTTCTTTTCACTGACCCCATGTCCCCGCGTTCTCGCAATAGTAAAAAGGTTTTAGTTTTAGTTACTATTAAATTTCTTTTTTTTAATGTTCTGCAATTTTATTAATTTTTTAAATAATAGTTTTTAGTAATGAGTCTTTTCTGTAGATAGTATGTATTAATATGTTTGTTAATATAAGTGCCAAGTTAAATTTCATAGACTTTTAGTAATTCATTCAATAACGGTTTTTATCTTCATATTTTTGTGTTATTACGTATATTTACTTCTGTATTTTAATTTTTTTTCTTTTAGTAGATTTAAAAAATGTTAATGAATCGATAACTTTTGTATAATATGTAATAAATGAATATTTTCTTTTTTCTATTAAAAATATTTAAAAAATAAGACTTTTTAGTTAACAACAATGTGAATCAATTAAGGTAATATTTGTATAAAATATTTTTTTAGTTTATAGTTTATGTAGTTTTGATTCTCAAAGGGTTATTTTGTCAAGTTTTAAATATAAAGTAATTAATAGTTGAAGAATTAAAAGTATTTTTATAATACCACTTTCATTTTTTCTAATATATCATACATGATTTTTAATATTAATTTTAACTAAATCATATCTAACCTCATCGACTTGTGCTTGTGTCTGTTGTAATCTTTTTTGAGCAGCGATTTGCTGGGGTGTTCGAGGGCCCCCGACGATTCCATCGTCCGCAGCAAGACCAGACGTTTCAGTGGACCTTAACAAGTATTATGTAATTAATTTCACTGGATTATAAAATCTGCTAAAGCAATAGTATAAAATAAAAAAAATAAAAATAGATTAGCAAAAATATTGAGAAAAAAGAGGGCACATCTTATATGTAAATACCTGTTTGAAAAGGACCACTAATATTCCTGCACCATTTCTAAATATTATAGAGAAGTTCACACTAAAATATATTAAACATGATAGGTGATATTATATGGATTCATTCAAAAGGTTTTTCAAAAAATAGAAATGTATGGAGTGCTTGGAAGATGTAAGGGGAATAATTAATTGTCTTTTATAATTTTTTATTAATTGTTTTAATTTTTAAACATTTTTATCTTTAAGAGAAAAGATTTGCCCCCGGCCGGGATTAGAACCCGGGTCGTCCGCCTTTCCGTGACAGCGCTCTTACCATTTGAGCTATCAGGGGTCACCTCCCACCTAGGACAAATCCGTTCTCTTCACCGATCTCATATCCCCCTGTTCTCGAAATTTTGCGATGTATACACGAGGATGAATGTCCATTGAACATTACGTAAATTAGGATCTTGTTGACTAATTGTTAATAAAAAATTATAAATAATAAATGACGTAAGCCAACAAGATCCTGATTTACATAATGTTCAATGAACATTCTTCCTCGTGTATGCATCGCAAAAATGCGAGAACAAGGGGGGATATGGGATCGGTGAAGAGAATGGATTTGTGACTCCGTTAGCTATTTTCACATAAACTTTGTGTAAATATTTTAAAGAATATGATTCAATAAAAAACTATCTTTATACATATATTATTCATTTTGAAAGGTAACAAATCAGTAACAAAAGGACCATGGAGGACAATGGACCTCCAAGAAAAGTTTTTAGCTAATGACATCAATTATAAAAAAAAGAGAAAAAAGATGACGTGTAACTCTTCTGAGATGAAGGAAGTTCTTGATGGATTGATAATGACAAATTAGTCGAAACGTGTCCACAAAATAAAATAAAAAAACCCGACTGGAAATAGGTTTTCATTAAGTGAACGAATTATTACATATATTATTTAAAATTTAACTTCGCATTATGAATCCAGAAGTTCTTTGTACACAACCCTCAGTCATATTTTGTTGAAGCAACAAGGTGAGGTATTGCAGATAAATGTCAAGTTTGACAGATTTGACCTTTCAGTCAAGCTTTCGCCTGCACTCAACGAACTTTATAAAAGAGTTGATCCATCAAAAATACCAAGTTTAGAGGAATATAATGGTTAGGTTTAAATAAATATTAACCGTTTGTTGTTTCTAACAAGATTAAGTACTATTATAATACTCTAATATGTATAATGACGATGGAACGCAGGATCAGTGTCCATAAAAATGATGAAAATCGTGGAATCTGGAGATCCTTATGAAATAATACAGCCTTTATAACGGGGATACCCTTAATGGCGGAAAACCCCTGGCAATTGAGCGAGATCTCGGCCGAATCTCCTCTTTGCACAACTATGGGGTTTGTTACAGTACAGTCAAGTACTGAACCCAAGGCGCTTCATGTGGCGAATTGGTACTTTTTTAAACACAATATATAATCATATATATATATTGTGACCAAGTTGTGGGGTTTTCGGTCCAAGGTCCAAATTGTTTAAATAGAAAGAAGTCCAAAAAAAATTGTTGCATTCATATTCTTTACATCAAACGGTAACACCAACGATATAACCATAATATAACATAACACCAACGTAACATAACATCAACGTAACATAACATCAACGTAACATAACACCAACGTTGAGCCGCAAAGATACGATAAGAAAAAAATAGTAAAATTTGGCAATTACTTTGCCATATAAACTACTGATATACATCCGTATGGAATGACAGTCCTAAGTAGAGTGAGGTCAGATAGGTAGAAACACCTGACGGACAAATTTAGCGACAAAAAAAAACAACGAAACTCTTTACAATATATATATATAAATTGTAGTCCTATGAACGGGGAACGAGCCTGATGTAGCCATGATAGCTCAATTGGTAGAGTTCCAGACTAGCGATCTGGACGGCCCGGGTTCGAGTCCCGGTCCTGGACATATCTTTTCTTTTCAAATACAAATATTTAAGAATAATAAATGATGTTTATAGTTTGATATAGTTTGGAAATTCCTTCATTTATACTCAGGCAAAAAGAAATGGAAACATCCCTGCGACATTCTTATTATAAATGCGTAATTTCAATGATGTAACGTTTAGATTTTGTGGTGTACCAACCCCGTACTACGTTTTACGAGACTGGTTTATTTGAACTCGTAAAATAGATTTTTTTTCGATTTTTACGAGCTCAATACTTCAGTAGATAAGCGTGAGAGATCAAAATTCTGAAGAGGGAGGGTCGACTAGAGGAAATACTACTCATCTCTATTCTTGCCTATTCATATCGAATCTTTATAACCTTTAACGTGTCTGAAATAATATTTTTCTCAATCCATGAGTTACGTATTTCTTATCCATCAGATTGAGTAGAGGTTTCATAATTGAAAACTGTAACAATCTCAAATAAGTCCTAGTCGTTTTTACTATACAAAATGGATTCAACAGGAATTCTGTATTTAATTTTCATAGATTGTAGTGAACATGGTGGAGTGAAAAAAACTTCGCTTCTAAGACAACAGCTGTGCGATTGGTTCGAGATCACGCCCAACCTCGTTGCGTTTTTTCCCCAATTAAAGGATACCCACTTTATAAAGAGTGGAAAAGCCCCAGGAGAGTCTTCAGGGCCCACCCGTGCCTATTAACAGATTAAATAATTTATCAGCCATAGCTGGATTGGAACCCCGGACCTTCAGCACACCAACTCTGCGCTCTACAAACGGAGCTACCTTTCCACTTCCTGGGAATAATCAAAAGGTAATAAGATATGTTTATCCTAATTGCTGTTCCAATAAATTTCATAAGAAACAAATACGACTATTTTTGGATACTAATTTATTTTAAACATAAAAAATGGCATACTGTCATTCACCAGGATATACAGGATATGTCTTGTGGAAATTTACCAATGAATTGAAATTCAGTCAACAATTGGAAACAGCTAAAGGATATGTCTACAGCCTCAGGAACTAAGTGGCTTAGTTGAATCTTGTTAAAAACGAGTTTCTTGAACTTAAGGAAGCGGAATCCAATAATTTTCGAAGTGAATAAGTGGTCAAGTCAGGCAAAGGCTTGAAATAGATGAGTGCTTATATTATAACTCCATTTCAAGCCAAAAACTACGAAAATGACACGATTCCGCTACCCTCAATACAGTTAACTCACTCTGGATAAAATTCGACATAACCTCTTATTCACTATGGCTCTAGATATAATGCTTGCCTACCAGATAGTTCATGCGTACCTTTCAACATTCAGATTTTTTCGAGGAAGCGACCATGGTATCCTGGAACTAGTATTTTTTGAAGGAGGGAGAAATATTTAATTTTGTTTTCTTCTCAGAAACTGTTTCTGGACAGTATTTAAAATTAATAATTACCTAGTCTAAAAGCGTTAATTAGTTGTATCGATTTGATTAAGACCAATTAATTGATAAGGCCACCCACAAAATCCTACCGATAGAGACTTGTGTGCTTGGAACTGTCCTGCTTTGTGTTAATGGGACTTCTTGAAGTTCCAGAGGGTGAAACGATTTGAACCTCTAGATAAATCTATTACTCATAGATAAGATAAATATTTGATCAGACTCGTTAAACAATATTAAAAGAACGATACGAAAAGGAATATTATTGAGTTGTAACAGTTATTGACGTAGCAGACCTGGCACTTTATATTCCATCTTAAACGAATATAACGATTATATTAACAAAGCCTTAGACGGTTTTATACAAATTCATTATATCAATGTAAATATGAATTGTAGTTAATATCAACAAGTCTTATCCTCACTGAAATGGCATAAATATATCTTTTAACTTCCGTAATATATTATGTTTATATTTAATTAGTGTAGCACCTTAACGCTTGTAAATATTTTATTTAAGAATTTAAAAAAAGATTCATGCATTTACTTACTCGGTCATTTATGTTACATATGCAATGTATAGAGGCATTTATGATTATGGTTATACTATTAATTTATAGTGCATACACATTAAAAAAAAACACCATAAGTCTAGAAGAAATGTGACATATTGTCGAAAACTGATATTTCTTGATCCAGACAAACTTGAATTCAGGTTCTGAGACGATCACTTGTTGTGAGTCAATTTTGCTTCTAAATATAGACAACCTTCGTAGGAGACAACTCTCTTCAATAACAATCTGTCATCTGACGTCACAACTATGAAGGTGCCTAATTTTATGACAATATCATAATTTAAAAAATATGATACTAAAATACAAAAACGATAAATCAGATGCCAAGAACCGAAAATAAATGGAGGGTTAGCGAACCAATTGAGTTGGATCACCTTCCACCTACGATACATGCTGGAGTTATGTAGATGCAAGTGCTAAGTAAGGGGCATCAAGGTTTACCTATTTTGATTTTTGGTTAATAATAATTTTTATTCTGAATATTCAAAATTAAAAATCTGTAGCCTGGCTGACATTATATTTAATGGCATCTGGGAATTCATGTGCCTCCATCTTGGGCGGATGATAATAAGAAAAATTAAACTTACAAGGTCAGCAGGCCATCTTCCCTTCAGACGCCTCGAAGGATTATCTAGAATTGAAGAGGTTGCTAGGTTTGAAAAGAGTGGGTTTGAGTGGGAATAAAGTTTGCCATGAAAGCATTGAGATCGGATTCAAGTCAATCTAGCAACCAATGGGACATTATGGAACTAGAGGTCATTATGGATGATTTTTTTCTAAACAATGTAAGGAGCATTAAGGATTTCGGATTGTAAGGATTGGATACGAGAGGATTTCGATGGGTTATTGGAGTCCCAAAGCTCTTCTCCATAAGACCAGATATATATTAAAATAGTCATGTATATGAGTGCTTTGTAATTAATTGGGAGCTTAGACCATTTGTTTATAAGAGTGGAAGCAGCATGAATCGGCGAGCAGTTTCTTGTCTTTTCCGTCTAGTATAAGTTTGTATCAACTAGCATAAGTTTGGCAAGATGTAATCACAATTAAAGGATACGGGAGGACATGAAATTATTGGCTTTCAATCTTATTAAATTAAAAAATAATTTTTTTTTTTATATTATGGTTACTATCTAACAGTGCTTTTTAAAATACTTTGTACAGATTCTTGTTAAATTCACAAAACTTTATCTTATTTTGTGATTAGTAAAATCATGGAACTAGTGCAAAAATCTGAGTATAGTCTAGAGATTAATAGCAAGGATATCACGAAAAATAACCATCTAGTAAATGCTCCAGATCAACTCATTTTAGTTGTTCTAAGGCACTCGAATATATTAAATTATAATATATGTTCAAATATATATTAAGAGATAAAATACAACAACTTGCCTGTATTGTTGTGAAGACTTTGGAAGTCATTAATAACAAATAAGAGGTAGTTGAATGGGTCAATGTTGGACGTGGCGTAACAAATCTGAATATCCAGGTTTCGTGACCAGCTTTGGCAAATAAATTATTTATTCTGCTATCGACTTTCTGCTAACCTTGTGGGAAAAAAATATTTTCCATATATTTACTGTATATATCAACACTATGTGATATGTATTGAGTACACAAATAGATGAAAGGTAGTCTGATGGAGCAGTTGTAGGGAAAGTATAAAAGGATAGACAACTGAAAATAGAATATATTTAATTCAGGGCACAGGGGAAAGAGATTCCTTATTGCATTACTGGAAGATGTTGGTCCAAACAACGTCTGGAGAAGAGGTAAATTAAGCAAAACTCTGGACGTATGATGCTGTTAGTAATTAATAATTAAAGTCACTCATAAGAATTATTTATATTTCATTTTTTACAATAGAAATGGAAATTTATAAAATGTCAGATACATGATTCCAAGCTCCTCAGTGCATGACATGCTCCTCTAAATTGTAAAAATAAATAAAATAAAGTCCCAAAGTCCCGTTAATATCTATCGAGTTTAACTTCACAGATGAAACCTTATGTCAAGTTAATAAGAACTGAAGAACACGAAACCTTTGAAAATGTTATCCAATTACAAATACCTAGTTTCAATCTAGCTTATGATAAAAAGGGACGGGTGTCTTCAGAGGCATCTAACCTTGTAATTAGTAAATGAAAAGATATATTCTCATAAATCGGTCCCTTTCTAGAATAATAGAATAGTATAAAACTATGTTATATAGACCGTATATATGTACTTCTTTATATCAGAAGAAGATTTTGTTGGCTTTAGGGCGAATTTTCTCCTTTGAAAGATTTAACGGTGGATCAATATGGATTAATTTCTTGTTTTAGTCTTTTTTTTTTTTTAAATTATTTTATTGAATTTTACAACTGTAATATATACATCTAGTACAAGAGCTATATGACTAACTAGAAACATGAAAGGACATGTAGAGGCATTACCCACTGGCAGCACTCTAATAACATTTCTATAATATAAGGTCCCGAGGCCATCTTCTCTTCAGACGCCTAGGAGGATTGTCCGGGATGGAATTGGATGCAAGGATGGAAACT
This sequence comes from Troilus luridus, assembly GCA_964056705.1. Lineage (NCBI taxonomy): Eukaryota > Metazoa > Arthropoda > Insecta > Hemiptera > Pentatomidae > Troilus > Troilus luridus. Next base: position 94,435,037 of record OZ057414.1, on the reverse strand, counting down.
AGTGGGTTTGGATGGGGCTGGAGTTTATTATGGAATGATAGGTATCTGGAATGGGCTAAATCGGTAACATATGGAACGTTAAGGTCTTTATGGATGGTTTTATTTGTGACAAAATAAGGAGCGTTTAGGATTTTGCGAAGGATTTTGGATTGCAAGGATTGAATACGAGAGGAATTTGATGGTTTGGTGGAGCCCCATAGTTTTAAATAATAATATTGCTAAACTGTTCCCTAAGTTTCAAAAAAGTTACTACTAATTTTATTTCAAAAGGAGCATCTATTTATTTTATTAATATAACATCAATCAGTGTAGATTTCACATCACATTTCTGGAACTAGTTATTATAGAAATGTAGTACATCTTTATGCCAGAATTAAAAGGATTTTGAACATCTAATTTATATCTAAGCAAGTAGTTGTTATTCCTTCGAAGAGGACCACAATTTTCCACATTTCCAGAGTTTTAATATATTTCTTTTGACTATCTCAATACGATTGGGAAAAGGACCAAGAACAAGAGATTAGGCGTACCATACCCCAAATCACATTCTCGTCTTTCTACATCCAAATTTGAAGTACTACTAACCCTACAGGTCACATGTGAAAAGATAAGAGAATTGGATGGTGTAGAATGAGGAAAAGAGCATGTGAGATTTAGATATGATAAGTGAAACAACAAAGAAATACGATTGGGGTATCCCACACTCTTCTTTTATTTAGTTTTAACATTCTCCATGCTATGCTGTTTTTCGAGGTTATATTATAAGTAAGGATAGTTTAAAAGCTTTAGGAAGATTTAAGCAAGTTTAATCAAAATAGTTCAAGCCGTTTTAACATTAAAAAAAACAATAACACTTTTTTTGCAATCCTAAAAAAAATATTTAAAAACATTGAGCAATTCATAATAAAAGCGGCCGCATTTGTTGAAAAAAAGTCTGACGCGTTTGACAAACAGGTCTAAATGGTTTTTTTCGTTTTGTTTTTTTGGACCACTGGAGGTATGAAGCGCAGCAAACCTAAAAAAAATCCGTTTAAACCTACACATCATAAAATTCACCCTATTAAAAGTGAGGCCCCAAATTTAAAAAATTTACTATTTATAAATTTTCGGTCGTTTAGTCATAAGAAATAATGCAGCTAGACTAAACGAGCGAAAATGTTACAAGGTAAAATTTTGAAATTATGAGTTATCCGGTTTCGATCGTGCACTCCTCAATAGTACTTTCCTTGCCTAGTAGCGGTACAATAAAAACAAACATCTCGATCTTTTCTTAACGAATGATTTTTTTTTTTTAATTAAATCATAAATCATAAGTGAAGTTTTAAATCTCATAAATTGAAAAAAAACTGTAATAAATGTCGCCATGCACAGGCTATAACTGGTTACACTGCTATATTAATAAAGGTTAAAACTAACAAACAAGATTGGCAGGTCCTGTAAGGCTTCTGACGTATCTCCTTACTAGGACTCAACACGAACCTTCCGGCTTAAAGTTGAATATATTACTTATTATCTGGTATACTAAGATTCTTTTTCTATAAAATAAATCATTTTATAGCAAAGTTATAAAAAAAGCTTAATTTAATAAAAAAATATGAATAGGGGGCCATATTTCTCGTTATATATTGCAGTAAGATTAGTAGCGCCATTTAGTAGAAGAGGGTTCGTAGAACTTTTGTAGCCGATCAATGAATGATACAGACGGGGTGGGTCTTACCCTCCACTCTAGAATTCTCAAGCCCTTGTACAATTCATAGCTTTTAATAAATTTTAATTGCTTTATTAGTTCTGCTTCAAACTTTAACATTTTTTTCTCTATTTCATGTTTAACTAATTATTTAATTTTTTTTTCTTCGAATCTTACTCCCCATCAAACTTATAAAAAAATTCACTACATACACTGAAAAAAAATGGATAACATTGATGCTTTAAGATGGAAGTTCTTCTTCAGTCTTATTCTATTTAATTCTTAATTAAAGTTATTATTTATTCTTCTCTTTATCTTTATTGTCTAAACTTCTCTTTAATAACTGTGAAATTCTTAAGCGCTGATGCAGCCATCTTCCCTTGGCGGCAGTTGCGACAATAATGGAACATAGACAATGACTTACATCAGCAGAAGTGACTCGGCGATGGGCCGTTATTTGTTGTTTTTATATCTCAAAACCATCCACAGGAGAGGTGACTAAACTCAACTGTATTGACTTTTTATACTCCAACTCAATTCATACAAAGCGATTTCTTTTAAATTATAAAATATTTCGGTAATATTTAGTTATAGGTTGTTATTGCCATTTAGTAAGATCGACAAATAGTGTGGTATCTATCAATTACCTTCGATCAGTCAGTAGGAATTTTAGTGTCATACGAACGTTACATTGATCACAGGTTAGTTTAGGTCAGTCAACCAATATTGATGAGTGAGATATGTATGTCCGATTCAGTTTCGTCAGTGTGACATTCTACTATTTTGAATTGACAGTTTCTAGGTCACACTATATTTTTTAACCTCTCTAAGTTTTTTTTAAGTTGACGTAGTTTGATAACGTAATTCGGTCAAGTACAACTCTCCAATTACAACTTTACAAATTTATAAATTTTGTTTTATTTTGTTTTTGCACTTAACATCCATGGGCATATAATGTTTAGAGTTATATGCTAGAAACCACTGATGTATTCAACTTTGTAATAGTTTAGCCATTCGAAGGTTTTTTTTTGTGTTTTTGGAGTGACTTAATGTTATTTATTTATCTTCTGATATCAGGAATAAATAGGTAATTTGAATAAATTTCTTATAAGTGAATTTGTGGCACATCCTAATGGTGTATCATTTATTTTTAATTTCAAATTAAACTTGTGTTATGAAATCATTGGTAATTTAATTAAGAATACATTTTTAGTGACTCGGAAGTTCTCTTGTATGTATCATCCTCTTAAAAATTACAACTAATCTAAATTTGACTCCATTCCATTCCGTTCCGTCATTTGTTAGTTTTTTAACGTCATGCTATACTGCCATGGCTAATCAGACGATGCTACGGAGGGAATCTTAAATTGTGTCTATACAGGTCTGCTTAACGAGTACATGGAATCGTACAGGCACTAGGTTTCCATTTTACGTCCCATCCGAAGGACTCTATAACTAAGGAGTTCTTGGTCCCTTTAAAAATCTTAAGGCGACTTGTCAGGTTGCGAACCCACGATTATGAACACAGTATGTTGTTATACTAATCACAACACAACAGGTGGTTCAATAGCATCAGGTATTATAATATCCTTAGTTTCTGTAGTTTCTTGTTATTTTTTAGTACCTAAAGTTTAATCCTGCCCTGTTGGAATGTTATCCAAGCTGAAGGGGTTGAAATGGAAACTATTGTAATATACAAGTCCATAAAAAAGAAAGAAAGAAAGAAATCTATTGAATAAAAAATACGAAATGAACAACCTACTGCATAGCCACCTGCACTCCTTCCAGAGCTAAAACAGCCTTGATAAAATCAAACAGATTCATTCCAGTGGAAAGTCCTTGGATTTGATTTTGACCGATACCAGCTTTAACTTTGGATGTTCTGAAGCGGCCAAGGATTAGGAATTGTGTTGGAACACTTTTCCTACTTTTCATTGACTGCTACAGTGGTCAGGGGTTCTGTCATACTTCACTACTAAATATTGATGTTCATATGAATTCTAGAAAGATGAGAGTCTTTATTCCTCGACAATTTTTGTCGAAACTACACTACAGACTTCCTAGAAAAACACAAATGGTCACGAAATAAACCAAATATCTTTTTCTTAACTAAAATAAGATAAATGGCAATTTAGATAAACCACTATAGAGTGATTCACCAGGAAGGTTTAGGTATATAATTTGTCGAGGTTTTGTGTAAATGGGTTGGAATATCGATGGGTTTCACCGAAGACGCTGCTGGCCTAATCCCGTGCAATTATCTAACGTGCAAGATAATAAATTTGTATATAAAAAAAAATTTGGTTTTGTTTTTATGTTTATAATTTCTATATAACAAAGTTCATTAGCTGGGATGGGAAGAAAGAAAATCAAGACTCCCTAAGAAGGCTAACCCTAATATTCGCGTGATCCTTAGTGGCCGATACGTGATAAAAAAAATACATTACACAGACAAATTATGTAGGCATTGTATGCCTTATTACCCGAGGCACGTAGAAAGAATGGGAGAAGATAGGTACCCAAAGAAGCTATTATATGGCAAACCAGGAGGCAAAAGAAGAAGAGGAAGGCCCAGGCTGCGATGGCTGGATGATGTAGAGAACGATCTGCAGAGGATGGGGATCAGACAGTGGAGAGGTCGAGCTGCTGACAGGGAGGACTGGAGAGGCACTGATGCGGAGGCCAGGGCCCTGCAAAGGCTGTAGAGCCATGGGAAGAAGAAGAAGAAGAAACGAATTTTTTATGTTGTAAAATATTCTTTTTATGTTGTCAGTCTTTTTTCGTTTTTCCTGTTTGTTTGTTTATTTAACGTCACTTTATGCTGCTACGGTTAATCGGACGACGCTACATTTGGAGCCCTACATTTTGCCTATCCTGGTATAATCTGGATAGGGATCTTTAGCGAGTATCTTATTATTATCGTACAGGCTCGGGACCCCCATTTTACGTCCCTCCCGAAATACGGCATAACCAAGAATTTTGAAAACCTCTTAAAAATCCTAGGGCTTTTTTTATTGGTTCCTTAGTTCAGTTGTTAATCTCATTAAAACAATGTCTATCAAAATGGGAACTGCAGGAACTGCTTTTCATTTGATAAACAAGGTGATACTAACGCATTTGAATACGATCCAGCCTGGCCATTCATGAACTGACCCAGGAAAGATGAATGAAACTAATTACGTCACGAACTATCTACAGGCTGAGACGAAACGGCTCCTGATCGATGAGACATTAGGGGATATTGCTCGTGTGCTACGCAGTTTGTTCCATCAATACTCCATCCAATGGCCATCATAAGATCTTCAACTTATATCATCCTTTATTATAAAGAAAAGTTACGCCTTTAACTTGGTCTTGGCTTGAATATTTAAAGCAAGCAAGGGTTATTACTAAACCCCTTAATCCACCAAGGACCGGAAGGGTTGTTTATGGGCTAGCATATAAAATTCAGCATTCAAAGCAATGACTAATTTACACTTTGCTAGCGACGGCTTACGAAAAACCTCATAAACAACACATAGTTAATAAATAGGTATTAGAGAATATTCGACAAAAGGCAAAAGCTTATGCCTTCAAACGATTCAGGGAAGAGATATTTCCCAAATTTTCAATTGAATGAAGAATATACATGTTTTTATTAATATCATAAATAAATTATATTAACAAAAATGAGCGCAAACATAAAAAGAGACATACATTGTAGATACAAATGCAACAGGGAAATTAAACAAAAGCAAAGCCTCAAATCTCTAAAATATTGGAAAATACTAACCAGTCAACGTTAGAAAAAAAACGTCAGGATATTTTATTTGTAGAACTTCTTGGAGCAAGCTTGATGCCTCATTTGATGAGTCCGTTTGTACTGTTGACGTGAGATGTGGTCCAATTCGTCTTCTATTACGTGTCTTGATGATGCCTGAAGTGGCGAAACGGTGACTGGTGTTAGTTTTTTTCAATATTATAAAGATTCAAGGCATTGCTTTTTTGGATTTTTTCTATTGTATTCTAATTAAATAATATCATAATATTTTCTGGGATTTGATTTTTTTTCGGACAATCATGCCGTTAATTTTATGAAATTGGATGAACTTGGAATCACTGCATATCGAATATAGAGGAACTAAATTGGCCAATGCAGAATATTTTTTTCGGTCAGGAATTTGATAAGGCACGTTATCATTTTATCATATTATCAATGCCTTTTAATGACTACTCAATTCATCTATTATTCTTTCTATTTAATTGCAAAAATATTACTAAAAAAATGGAAATAATGCGAGGAGTAAATGGTGAGAGGATTTAAGAGAAGGAATGATGAATATACTCGTAGATAAGTGTGAAAGAGAAACAATACAGAAGAAGATAGGAAAAACGTATACATGGCGATAACATATAACTAATAAAAAGTTATAGAAGTTAAATGAAATTTAAAAACAACTAATGTTATGAAAATCGTATATTTTTTCATAAATGTTGGCAGGAGAAGTGACTACTCACCTGCTTAGGCCAATAACGGAACGAGACAAACAATTATTCGATCATAAAGTTAACAAGCAGGACACTTCAGACGTATGTAGACAAAATTACAGAATGGAATGATATTACATGGGTATACAAAGATACCGCCTGTGAATTATGAACTAACATAGTGACTACACTGTTCTCTTATCTATACTCTATTCATATTATACTCTGTTCTATGCTACCTCCCTTCAGTATTACAATTTAGAGCTACTAAGTATATACAAATACATACATACATATGACGAAGGGGTTAAGAAAGTTTACAGTGCTGACTAAAAGGATGTAACGTCATAATTTTCTGGGTATATACACATATGACATATTATTAACACAATTAGGTCATGAACTCATGAGATCATGTGAGCCCATCACTACCGTAAACACTTGTTAATTTGAAATTCTCTGAAAATACTTTGAATCAGAGAAAACAAAGTCCAACCTGAAAAAAAGTTATACTGCTGGATTAAGTTCCTAAGAAAAGGTCATATTCTCAAAGGTCAAATGTAAGAAACATTAGCTGACCTGAATTATTTGAGCTCAAGCATATTAAATGATGGATTAAAAATTGTATTTATTTAGTATAGAGATAGAATAATGATTAATTATTATAAAAATTTAATATTTCTGGATTAAGAGATATCTAATTCCATCTGGAAAAAAGCCGCTTCTGTATTTCGTAGACAGAAGCAGATTTTATAAATACCCCATCAAGTTAAATATATGTTTCTATTTTATCCAGAATTTGATTATTCGTAATGTGAAAAAATCTATGATTATTTTGAGAGCTTATACGACGATTAATCATAATTTTTTTTATACTGAGAATTCAGTTTTACTGTGAAAGAGCCAAAAAAAAAGAAGAATGTGGGTTGTTGGTGATATAAATTTCATTAAGTGGAATACATATGGGTATATACGCGTACATGTGTATTTGAGAATAGACTCAAAGAATAACTTAACACAAAAAATCAATAGAAGGATCACTACCTTTTGAAGTTATTATTTGTTTGAAAATAACCAAAATGATTTGAAAACAGGCTTATTTACTTCAGAAAAATAATTCTTCATAAAATACTGGTACTCTGTTAATTTATGGGACAGAAGGATGGTCCGAGAGAGGGAAAAACAGACCCAGATATTTGAGGCTAGACAAGATTGTGATTATAGTATTCAGAGCTGTCAGGGAGGGAGAGGTCTCTAGAGCTGGACGGGAGAGAGAATGGCCTATTTAAGATGGAAGAAGAATATAAAATATTAACTATTTATTTTATAGTTACTCCTATTTTATCTTCTATTTTTTCTAACACCGTAAGAACCATCCCCTTGATTTATTGGGTCTTTTCGTATGAAATGTCCTTTTTAGTAAAACAACTTTATGACATCAAAAATTTAACCTCATTTTCTATACAGTTTCCCCAAAGTTTTATCAAATTTTCATTGCCAGTACTAAAAAATTCTGGGCTAAATCAGAGGAGATCGGAGATAAATTATGAAAATTCATTTATTACATGAGAATCATTTAAACAAATTGTACTCTTAAGGATGTAGTCCAATTTTTTTTCTGAACGGATGGAAATCATTTAGAGGAAAGTCTGGCGGATATGGCGGATGTGTTAGCATAAGTACCCCAGCTCATTTAGTCTCTTCTCAGTCTGTAGTGAATCATGAGGTCTGGCGTTGTTTGTTTGTTTGTTAATTTAACGTCACTTTATGCTGCTATGGCTAATCGAACGAAACTACAGTGGGAGCTCTAAATTTTCCCTATCCAGGTTTAATTAGGATAGGGATTTTTAACGAGTACTTGGCATCGTACAGGCTCGGGACCCCCGTTTAACGTCACTTCCGAAGGACGGGGTAACTAAGGATTTTTTACTTCCTTTAAAAAATCCTAGAGCCACCTGCCGGGCTACGAACCCGCGATCTTGGGCTTAGTAGTTTGTTACGCTAACCACTAGACCACAGGTCGCCCCAGGTCTGGCGTTGTCTTGTAAGATTATAGGTCTTACATGTTAATGTATGTTGTTTTTTATTGTTGTTTTTTTTTTCTTAATGAGTGAGAAACATGAGATCACGCCTCTTTAGCTGTCCATGAGTGAGTGATCTATTTCATGTGAATATTCCCAGAGCTACATTCACTAGCCAATAAAGCTCTCCTGTTCAAACACAAACCGCCCAAACTTCATTGTTAATTCTGATTCCTTTATCCACCTCAACAAGATTTATAAAAGCAAATATTTAGTTTAATCGACTAAGGCTTCATCTAAATCACTAAGCACAGACTTGGCATATCCTGCTACAAGAAGAGATAGATTCTGTAGCCGGGCAGCCATAACCAGGACGGCACCATCTAGACTCGAGGATGGTTCGGTTGAATAGAGACCAAGCGATCCCATGCATCTTGAAGGCTATTGACTGGACTGGAACAATAGCCTGGAGCAGGAGAACCAGGTAAATGGTCAGATTGATCAATTCCTATGTCGGGAGTTAGTAGCGGGACAATTAGTCCCTTTAGCGGGCTGATACAATGGTCAAAGCATCACAGGTTACTAAAATCGTCCGGATGAAAACTCTAATGATTTCGATGGTCGAGGCAGTAGTTTATTAATTAGATCACAATACTATGGCAATTGTGACATAAGTTGATAAATAAAATCATAAGTAGGTACGCTAGGAAGAAATTCACAACTTACAGTTGAGAACAAGCTTCTGTTATACAAACAAGTCCTAAAACCGGTATGGACTTATGGAATTAAGCTCTGTGGTTGTACCAAGAAAAGCCACATACAAATAATCCAAACATTCCAAAATAAAGTACTCAGATGTATAGTTGATGCTCCATGGTACGTCAGAAACGATAATTTGCATAGGGACTTCAAAGTAAACTCTGTCAGAGAAGAGATTGGAAGGTTTGCGGATAGTCACAATGAAAGAATTAAAATTCAAGTAAACCCAGAAATGCAGCGTATAGCGGAGGAGGATTTGGATGAAACAAGGCGGCTTAAAAGAGTGAAGCCTAGTGGCTTCACTCAAGTGAATAAAAGTAAATTAAAACTCCAAACAAAAGAAAATTCCATTAAATTGGGAAATTAGCCAATGGGCTATATTCCACACCCGAGATATTTCACGTGAAAGAGGAGCGACTTGTTGGGCTAGCTCAGTTGTTGCACAATAAGGTGGTTTTAGTGGGTTGGAGTCCCACACTGTCTGAGGAGTTTTTTTGGCCCCAGATGTCTATTGAGATTTCCACCTTGTATAAAAATAATAAATAAGTAGGCGCAAAAGAGGCAAAAAACGTGTTTACAAAAACTCTTCATGACAATTATAAAAACAAATACCAATGAATAATTATCATGGAAAATATTAACGAAAATAACAACTTTAATGATTGAGATAAGAATTAAGAGGATGAAATTGGTCGAGGTGGAGGTCAAGAAAATTCTCTTATATTGGGAGAAGTGTTTATTGGTAAGCTAACGTTTCGGCCCTCATTGCAGGTCTTCTTCAGGGTTGGTAAGATCGGGTCAACTAGAGTCTAGTGTCAACTCCCGATCTTACCAGCCATGAAGAAGATTTGCAATGTGGGTCCTAACGTTTGTTTACCAATAAAATGTTCTCCCTATATAGAACACTTTCTTGACCTCCATCCGGACCATTTTCTTCCTCATACATACTCGTACAAGGTCAACTAATATTATTCAACGGAGATAAGAAACAGTTTGTTCGTATTAAAAACAAATAAGAAGGTGCCAATTATATAAAAATTATATTTACTCCCAGATGATACTTCCAGAAGTGATTCAACCAACAATGGGTCAGTGAAATTTAGTGAGTCGAAATTTTACTGTCTCCAGAAATTAAAAAATCTGGCAGTTTACGCGTTATTTTTCTGAATAAATTTGGTTTAATATTAATTGGTATTAATACTAACTCCTGAAGGGTTTTATAAATGGCAATAGAAGAGTTGACCGACCACGCAGGCTGTGGATGCAAGATGTTAAAGAGGACCTTAAAGTATTAAGCGTAACTGGATGGAAAAAGAAGGTCAGGAACAGAGAAGACTGGAACATAATTGTTAAGCAAGCCAAGACCCACTCCTGGCTGTTGCGATATACTAGCAGTAGAAGCAGTCGGTATGTAATTTAGCCGTTTGAACAGGCATCCTGAAATATGGGTTAATTTGATTTTAAAAAATCATAAGTGACAAAATCCTAAATGTATAAGTCAGGGATATTTCATTTTATTTTTAATGTGACCACATTAATAAATGATTTACTACTAGTCTTTAAAAACCCATATTATACTAATGGAGACTGATTCACTCACAGGAGGTTGTTTGAGACCGTTAATATTTAAATTTTATATGTAAGCAATAGACAAAATGTGGAAGGACGTTCATAGGGAGGATGAAATCTTATGCATATTCTGCTTGCAGGTAATATTTCTCAAATAATGAAATCTGCAGAAAAGTTGCAGTAAGCAGAGACTCAATGGGATTAGGAAATTTCTAATGAAATGTATGCATGAAAAGCAAGTAGGGAGAGTACAGAAGGAAGCCTATATATACCGTGATGAGGTAGAAGAAGAGTCACACAATTAACAACTTCGTAACAGTAGTGGAGAGGACTGGATTATTGACCTAGACGTCTCAAAAAGGGTTAGGAAAGTTGGCATAATGGTGAATAGGATGCAAAAAGTACGTGGAAGAGTAAAAGTCCTTAACTTCGGACAATACATATAATATTGCTGACAGGTTGGGGAATCAAGGAAAGTTTCTTCGAGGGGTTGCGAGGAAGACATTTAAGGTGTTCCTGAAATTCCGCCAAAATGGTTGGAATCAGAATGGAAGACTATAAGTATACACTGAAGCCGATGGAATATGTCACTGATGGCTTGAGACCAAGAAGACAACCTTGGATGTCATACTGGGAGTACGTCGAAACATGATGTCAAAAAAGGGACAAAAATGTCCACGAGGGAAAAATGGAAGTCGTGGCTGAAACTTTCTTTTTTTGTCCTTTACGTGATGCAGAGGAGGAAAAAGGAAAAAAATTGCCGGAGCCTAAATAAAAAATGTTTACAAGTATGGAGAGAACAATGAACAAAAATGTTATGTTTTTTCCAGTATTAAATAAACTTCCGGTCCTCTTAATTCAGATGTCTAGTAATCGTAATCCAAATTAAAAAGAAATGAGAAAATAAACCATTGGGCTTATTTCCTCTGTTTGTTTACGATTGAACTAGAAATTCTTCATCTTTGAACCTGGGTCAATGATAAGTTTTAGTCCAGAAATTTTTTTAGAATAATTATAACGGAAGGATGGTCTTTGCTTCACTATTACTGTAAAACTTTTAGCAGTCGTGATAGTGTTATTTAAAAATATATTTACACATGCACATATGTAATAAAAATAATAAATCGCTATTAATTTATACAAATATTTACAACGATCATATTATAATAATATTATTTTGTTTTCTTGAGGAATTCCGATTTCAGTGAAGGCCAGTTTTAGATAAAGCGTATCTTTATATGATAAAAACAACCAAATAAGATTTCATATTTCCATATTTAGTGCTCAGTGCCGTTAAGAAAAACATGAACGTTTTGGTCTTTTTAAAATTTAAATAATAGAAACATTTTACCTTAGTTAAATTTCTATGTAGTTACTTGTACTATGACAGCATGTTTTAATTAATTATTTTAAAACTTTATTGACAGATTACACATTAAAATCTTCAATTTTGTGTAGTATTTGTTGATAATTAAAAAAATCTCTGAAAAAAGTATATATTTTAATGTAACACAAACATATACCTATACACACATCTTTAATAAGTAACTCTATTAGAATTAAGTAGGATTTTATTTCTGTTTAATGTTATTTTTAAAATATATATTCATATCTTTCCTATTTCGATGATACTTAAACTGATTTTCAATAAATAATAAATGAACATATAATTTAATATACATATATACGATCTCTTATATTTCTAAGCGTCCCCCCATTAGATAACTGCCCGTCCACAACAAACTCAAAACTAACCTGGTCTCTTACAGGTGTTTCCTTAATAATTTTATCTTTTATATATGAATTAGTTTATATTATTATTGTCCGAATAGTATACAATAAAAACATTAAATAAAGTTCTATAAATAGTTGCCGCAAACGCCTGAATTAATGATTCGTGAACATGCCAAGCTAAAGGCTATATTTCACAAATAAACGTACAATTACAAATTGATAGTTATTGAAAAAATAAATCATTTTAGACAGTCGTGTTAAAGGAGGGGAGGAAAAAAACCTGGAAATGTAAATGTATTGATATCCTTTAAATTATACAAAGTTATAGAACTTGTTCAATGTTGTTTTCAATTATTCTGCACTGAGAAAACGTTGAGCATCAGAGTATAATGAAGAAATACTAGCACATGATTAGACTTTTACACTGTGAAAAAACGTTTTAATTATTGGTACTTTGACAAAATTATAAATTGTTTATTGAATATTCGTTTAATATGAGTGTATAGCGAAACATTATCAGAGAAACGATATAGCTTTAAATCTGAATGAAATTTTGTTAGCTTCTGGGAGTGCCTCCATCAATGCATTTTGAAATCTAAATTATGATGTAGAAATTATGTTTGTAATTACAATTCACTAGTGTTATAAAGTCAAATTATTTATAATTTATGTTAATCTGTTTAATCTTATTGATATAAATAACATATCAAATCACTAACATGCATATGTTATAATTGTTTTACCTCCATGTGATGTTATAAACAAATATTAACATATATTAAAATTATTGGCAATTATGAGTAAAGGGGATGAATGCAGTACACATTTTTAAATACCGAAAATATGTTATATGTTTAAAACTCGATTATATTAAATGATTATTGCTGATGGTTAAATAACATATGATTAACTGGTGTACAAGAGATTTAAAATACTCTTCTTATTAGCGATGCCTATTCTTGAATTGACTATTATTGTAAACATTGTTAATTGAGTAGATTAGTTTCTGTCAGTAATTCAAAACTTTTCCTACACAGTTTTTATTTATTTTTATTTTACGAAATTTAATGGTAAAGATAATGATAGAAATGGATAAGTTTGGTATTTTTTAATGAGAAGGATGATTTAAAATTATTTTTCTCCCTTTATACACTCTTATGTAAAATGTACATTTATGTAAAAAATCAAGTTCTTAGGGAATTTAGGGAAGAGTAATTAAAACGAAAAAAATTGTTAGGATTTGAATAGAGCAACAGGCGTAGAACAATGTAGAAATGACCGTCCTATGATCGGAAAATTGAATTGATTTTGAAACAAAGAGGGCTTCGGGGCTCCTTACAGGGGGTTCACTCGCCCTGCTTCGGACCCAACACGCAGAAGGGCCTGAGGGAAATCCCAATGAGCAGCCACGGACCTTTAATGCGATGTAAATCCGTTTGCGTGGAGCGATAAACATCAATGCTGAGTATATTGCGGCAAGGTTTGGCCACGGTGGGTAGGGCACACTCCCTGGTTACTGGGTCAAACCCATTGATCCTCTTTCCGGCCCTCCCTCGACCGGGGTATCGGCTATGTCAAAACATTCGGAGAGGGTTCTTAGGGAAGAGTAACGGTTTAGAATTAGAACAGAGGAAAATATGCGTTAATGGGGTATCGATCCGATAGGTTTTAGGGCAAACAGATAAAACAGACTAAGAAGCAAACGTGTCCAATACGTCCTCTTAATCCTTAAGGTGAGAGTAATGTAGAAATGGACTTAGACGAACTTTTAACTAGAAGAACTCCGTATAGAACACCTCGTTCCGCAAGATTACCGATGTAACAGAACGCACATGAGATCTATACTATAAGAGGTGTCAATAAAGTTGACTTACATGTCTGGAGAGGTGTTGAGTTTGCTGGAGACTACAGAAGCAGTGACAATGGCTGGATGGCTCCAGGCGGCTAGACCCCTCTGGCTGGGACTGGCTCGATCGATAGCCAGCCCTCGCCCACCGCCTCCGCGATAGTACCCGCCAAATGTTTGAATCTTATCCACCCTCTAGTTAACCACCATTAGCAATGTAATTCTTAAAAAAATACTGCACAGCTTCAATTGGAAATATTTATGATAAGAACCAGTAATTACAGCTCCCTCTCAAAGTCGACCGACAAATCGATTAGAACCATCGGAAGTGAATTACATTCTAACTCCGTTAGTTATGAAAGTTATTACCTTTCTTTTTCTCTCTATATGAACTAGTAATAATCAGCTAAATTATTTTTAATATTGAATCCATAACGAATAGGTCATATTGACCATAAGGATTACTTTCAATCATTAGATTATACCGCTTTATTTTTATATGAATATAAAACATCCATTCCTGTTACTTACCTACAAAAATATCCAACTGTTCAGTTTTTTCTTTTTTTTTAATTAATTGATATTTACAACTATAATAATATTACAACAAGTAAATCTGCTAATATGTACAATATGACATGAAAAACACTTGTGGAGACTACCCATCGATAGCACTCCAATAATGTTCTATATATAGTCGATGGTCTCGAGGCCATCTTCTTTTCAGACGACTCGGAGTGTTCAGGAATAGTATGGGAAGCAAGTTGAGAGACTAGCGGATTCAAGTGTGTATGGAGCTTGTCATGGAAGTATGGGTCTAGTTTGGACCAAATCAGTAACATATAGGATAATAAGATCATGATGGATGAGTTTGTTTGTGACATAATAAGGAGCATTGAGGATTTTATAAAGGATTTTGGATTGTAAGGATTGGATACGAGATGAATTGGATGGTTTAGTAGAGCCCTAAAGCTCAACTCCGTGTGTCCAAATAGGTCTGATAACTGTCATGTAGATGACCGTTTGTCCAGTAAATGTTGAAGTAGGAGAAAACGTCGAGAGGTTTCTTGTCTTTCCACTCTTGTATGAGGATTCCAAGTGAGGCGTTTGTCCAGATGGAGTCCTAGGTAACGTATCTGTTCGACAGGGTTCAGTGAAATATTATTAAAGGATACAGTAGAGCAGGAATTCGTAGGTTTACGACGAAGGGTGAAGGTAATTTGATGGGATTTATTTTAATTCTCCAATTTTGACACCATTCTTGAAGGTTTGAGATATGGTATTGAAGAGATTGGGATGCAACAAATGGATTCTTATTTACTGATAACACACATGTGTCATCAGCGTACGTAGTGAGGACAGTGCTTGGATGTGTTGGGATATCAGCTGTATATATCGTGTATAGGATGCGACCCAGGATACCTTGAGGAACACCGGCAGACTGGGTAAAGTGGGAAGAGTAGGAAACATTATGGTTTACTTTAAAGGTTCTATTACTGAGGTAGGAACTGATAATAAGGAAGTAAGTAGAAGGTAAGAATTTACGGAGTTTGTACAGCAGTACATTCCTGGCTCTAATGCGGATGAGACAACGTCCACCACACGATGGCGTTGATGGATAGTGGAGTGTGATGTTCAGAAACCAAATTTTTTTTAAAGCATTGTTTTTTATGTAACGAAAGTAAGCGAGAGCGCTAAACAAAAAAAAAAGTTTGTACACAGACATAAAACTGTAAGATACATAAAAATTGAATAATAGTAGGTATACATAAAACTGTAAGTCTAAATTGTCATTCTGTACAACCACAATACGTGAACGGGTCTAGGGTTCAGTACATTCTACTGTATACTGGGTACTGGGGTCAGTACATGGTAGAGACTGTAATGTTTCTTGGACAACGGTTGTGTAGGGAGGTAATTTGTCCTAGATCACGCTCAACCGCCAGATTACCTCCCTTATTTTGGGTATCCACTTTATGGAGGCTGGGTGAGCCCCAGAAGGGTCCTAGACCCCATAGGATTCATCTCTAGCCGTTAAGAGATTTAATAAATGTCTGTCAGGAAGCGAGATTTGAACCCAGGATCTTCGGCATGACAACTCAGCGCTCTCCACTGAGCCACTCAGATCCCATCTAAATTGTCAAAATGATATAATTTATAATAAATAAACATTTGCTATAGCACTATTAAAATAATATTAAACAGTCGAATGGGGGAGCAGGGTAGATCAGTTGTAGAGGGCCGAGTTCCTGTGCCAAAGGTCTCGGTTTCAAATCTGGTTGTGACAGATAAATATTTAATCTGTTAACAGCCAGGGACGGGACCTGTGGGATCTGAAGATCCTCCTTAGGTTCACCAAGCCTCTATAAAGTGGGCACAATATCGAAGGACGTAGCTATAGTTTTTTTTTTTTTATATCCTCTTAAATTCGAATATATCAGCAGTCCCAGGGAATAAGAGGGGTCGAATTTAAGTTGGGTAGGTGGAAGTCAAATCTTGTCCTTCTCGTAGTTTTTGACTTGAAATGGAGTTGTAGTGTAAAAAATAACTCCATTTCAAGGCAATGTCTGACTTAGATCCTTCTTCACTAGGAAAATTACAGGATTCCGCTTCCTTAAGTACAAGAAACTCATTTTGGAGAAAATTCGGCTTAACCACTTATTCATCAAGGCTTTAGATGAGGCATGATAATCAATGATACTGCAAATGTGTGCTGACCTGGTCGAAAGTTTGTGATTTTAAAAAATATAATAAAATTGTTTCAAAAATTTATTTAAAAAATAAACTACAAAGTAGTTCCAAAGGAAGGAGTTATGGATCGACGAACTCGGGTTTTCCTTCTTGTAGCGTAAAATATGAAAATATACAGTGAATGAGTATGGAGTAAACCGATTGGCGTTAAGAGAGTTGTGACTGAGCAGGGGCGGTGAACCGGAAGAGGGTGTAGGTGGATCTGAAGCACCGGGGGCTCGTCGCATAACCTCTTGGCGTTCGTCTCTAAGGGTACTCGCTCGTGTAACCTAGCAAAGAATCAACGTCCGGGCCTTGTAGATAAATATTTTATCCTTATATTTGGTCATTTAGACAGTGCCTGTTATATTAAAAACTCATTTATTGCATATATTTTGATAAAATATCAATTGTTGGAAACGAAAGAGAAAAGAAAGTGGGAGAGAGAGATAAAGAGAGAAACAGTGTGTGAGAGAGAGAAAGAATGAGAGAGAGGGAGGAGAGAGAGTGAGAACAAAAAAGAAGAGAGGAGATGTTGATAAAAGCTTTTAACCATTACAATTGTATATTCAAAAATTAATTATTGATAGAACTTAATAATTATATGAAGGAAGAAATTCTCCCCTCTTTGCAGTCTGTTCCATAGTTTTCACAATTAAGACCAGCAACGTTTATTTTTAAAACCAGTTTCTCACTATTTAAGAATTTATTTTGTCCTCTATCGGGACTATTGAGGAAGGGGGCCCAATGAAATAAATGGGTATCAGTTACTATATCCCCGTGTTCTCGCAATTTTTTTGATGTATACAAGGGAAAGAATGTTCACTGAACATTACTTTAATTAGGATTATATAAGATATTTCAGAGATACCTCTACGGAATGAGTGTTTCCTGATAGCACCATTATACACTTTTATGCAGAACTGTATATTTTACAGTGCTAACTAAGTTTGTGTTGTGTTAAAGTATAACTTAATTTCCATAAGTCTATAAGAAATAATAACATGGACTTAAATTCTTGGTTGCCAATTTAAGACAACTTCTTCATCTGCAACGTAGTGTCTGTAACTGGTGAATATTGTAATTTAATTATTGAAAATACAAGTGATTGAAAGACCGAATTATTTAACCTTTTATGATTTATTTGATGATCGTTACAAGGTCATCGCTGAAGTATTCATAAATTTTACTGGATTTTAAGATCTAAAGCTGAAGAATCTATTTATTTTTACTTTCCAAATTTTTGGATTTGGTGTTGGATGCAACGAAAGTAAGTAATGGTAGAGGATTCGCAGATTATTAGAGATAAACATCTTTTTAAGCAGAACATTGCAAGAAGTGGGAAGTTCAAGGTAATGTCCACTTTAATGAACATGAAACGTAATTTACGTTGGGAAACGAGTTTAATAATCTCTCAATTTCCTCAGATTGAATGAGAAATGTTTTCTTTTAGTTGATTATTTTACAGAAACTAATCCATACTGTTTTGGTAAATTTGTTATAGGTTCTACACTCATTTAATCCACATCTAATAAACCAGCAGAGAAATTTAATTATGTATTTAAGTATGTTTTGTGTTAAAGATATACTTTATAAGATAATAAAATAAAATTGTTAATAAAAATACTTTTTATTTTTTATGTCTCAAAAGTTGAAAATGCTTGGAATAAACAGTTTTTATTTACATAATCTAAATATTCTCCCTACGGAAAGTTTCGTGTCCAGAAATCAGAATTGACAACGGCTATGGAAGTTCGAAAAACTAAGTACATCATTTCGAACTATACTTGAACAAAGGGCTTAAATGGAACATACAGGCCGAAACAAAGATATAAGAACTGATACGAAGAAACAACTATCACATCTACAGGATTGCAGATCTTCAATTCACCTACGAAACGAACTACTGATCTACGACATTATAGGTTCAGCAACTACGTCCATATATACAAGATAAAACCAACAAAATTTTAAGAAAAATTGTAAATCCTCCTAGGTATATATCGAATCATATTATTCACAATGATATGAACACCCCCACGGTACAATCATATATACACAGGACAGGAACTACATCATATTTTACTCATAAACACATCATTACCAATGTTATCTTGTTATTTTTGTTAAGTGCTATATCTTACCCGGACTTGCCCAGAGGAGAATAAAAAGACAATGCTGCTGCAAACCTGCTCAGAAACTATGAATCAGCTATAAAAAAAATTCTTATCACTGCAAATCGAGGAGGGAAAATCATTGAGATCAAATTTTTTAGGTGCGATACTCCGCAGGTCCAAATATAACATATACGAATAAATGTGATAAATATTATTGTTTATCATACTGTGGAATATACTTAGGAGGTCTAACATTTAAGTGATTAAGGATACAAATGATTAATTACTGTAGTAAAAAAAAAGGTTACCAGATGGACCGGTGATTAGTAGGTACAGGGTGGCGGAGTGCGTTGGTAGCGAATGCGGGGGTTGTGGCAGCAAGTGGGTGGTTAGAAAAAGTAATCAGGTCAGGCACGAGTCTGCTCCTCATTGTAACAATATTATTGTACCTATAGTATTTTATTTAGTTGCAATAAGTTGTATTAATTTAATAAAACTAGTTTGCCTTTTATATCTCGTAGTATTATAAAAGTTCTAGGTTTCACTTTAGTGACCACTATTAACATCCCCCATTATAGCGGCTATATAAAAGCATTCTGGAAAAAAAACCTGGAATATGCAAGTAAACTGTCATCTACAGTACTGAAAAACATATTTGAAATATAATTAGGGCTTTTGAGGAAATTTCGGTCGAACAACAAAATGACTACTGTTATTTCCATTACTTGACATTGGTAACACTTAGGTTCTTGTTCCCTTATTGATAAACGCAACAAATTGCTAAGCATTTATTTTGCATATTGGAAAAAATACAAAAGAAAAGGAATGGAATAATAGCTAAACTTTACTAAGACGTATTTGAATTCATGTGCAAGCGCACAAAATTCGAATTTTTTGGGATAATAACAAAAAAATTCAGTTTTAATTAGATAATACTGTCGAAAATCGCTCGCTCAAGAGATATACAGCTCACAACAGAATACACAACTACACGCTAAAGACGTTTTGGAGATCATTGAAATTTTCCCATTTCCATCGGCTGTAGGGAACGAGATTCATTAAAAAATATTTTAACATATTTTGAATTCTTTTAAATATTCAAAGTTATGAGTGGAATCGAGAGCAGAGAAGCTAACTACGTTAGTAGCTGATCTGCAGGTCCCGAGTTCGAAACAAGCTAAGGCAGATAAATTGTAGTCTCTGAATAGCCATTGATCGACTCTGTGAGTCCTGGAGATCCTCCTGTGGCTAATCCACCATGTATAATGTTAAAAATGTTATTCAGCTCTCCACTTAAATATATATTCATAAGGCTGTTAATATTATAAATGGAGGATGTAATATAATATTATAAAATAATATTTACTATCAGTTAAGCTAATTAGGTAACAAGTTATGGTCATTTTTGGATTATATGAATGGGCCATGTATAATTTACATAACATACACATAGTTAGCCACATTTAAACGTGAATATCCATATGATAACTACCTCTGAATGACCACTGCTTATGTTGCTTCAAGGGCTCACTGGGTCATCTGCAGTGGTTCCTGATTCACACCAGTTGGCTAGTTGCCAGTGAACTTGATATCTGCAGCAAGGATTCTTCATTAAGGAAAATAAAACACAAACTGTAACTGTTTCATTCAGCGTTTGTTTAAAATAATACAATTAAATTTTTAGCGTACCTAGTACACCCTCCTCGGACAAATAATGAGCTACTGCCCGTATCCTGCAATAGCTCATTACTAATCAGCTATTGATTTAGTAGAGATATTCCCTAGAAATATTTCTTGGTTCAGTACTTGGTAGAGACTGTACTGTTTCAAGGATAACGATTGAGCATATTTCCGAAGAGGTTAAGTCTAAATTCAATTTAAGTCCCATCAAAAGAAAAGAAACTCTAATTAAAGGGACTTTTTAAACATTCCCAGTAGCATCAATATCTTCCCTTCGAATCTACCCTACCTGAAATTTCAGATTTATTTCGAAGTTGACTTGATTGGATGCTTTTTTTTTTTTACAAAATTAAGCTACAAAAGTCTCAAAGACCGCTAAAAAACTTATTATTGAATTATTGGACGTTTTGTTGAAACTGAAAAACGAACTAAGGTCTCAATTATTTAGAAAAGGCTCATATTCATGACTATTATAAGAACTATTTGGACATACGGATTAGAGCTTTGGGGCTCCACTGAGCCAAGCCAACGAACTCCTATTTTATCCATTTTTTGTAATACAAAATCCTTCACAAAAACCTTAAAGTTCCTTACTTTGTAACCAATCAGATCATTCATAATGCCCTTAATGTCCCATTTGTTGCTGATTTGGCCCAAACTCGATACAAGCCTTTTCATGAAAAATCTTTGTTCCCACTCAAACCCACTAGTTTCAAACCTAGCTACTTCTTCAATTCCTGATGATCTTCGCGGTGCCTGGAAAGAAAGAAAGGAAGTAGTTCCTCTACATGCCTTTATGTCACGCTATTATGTATCATTCTTTATATTTACTTTTTGTAATATTATAATACAATTCTAAAGTTCAATAAATAATGTTTAAAATGTTTTTACCAATAACGTGGAAAACGAAGAGAGGGTAAGTAATACCTCTTGCTTTCAAGTAATATCTGGGAAATTCCACCCGAGTTACTTATGTAATATAAATGAGGAAAGATTAGGCTGTTATCAGACAAATTTGCCAGGTAGAGGAAGACTCGCAGCTAAGTGCTTAGCTTAAAACATCGTGCTGAGTGCACTTAAGTGCAGTCGATGCATTTAGGTCTTTTAGCGAAGACGAGTGTATTTCATCAGCACATCAATCAACCAGATATTGAGTACGGGCTATAAATCCTGCAAGGAAATAATTTAGTTCAAAGGAATAAGATGGACTACGCATAAAGTAAGAAGCATCATTAATTTTATCATCGTATATTTTTTACTGTTTTATCGCTTTAATTTATCAGCAATCAGTAAAGAGAAATCCCTCTACGGAGATGAGAAGAGAGGCGAGGATGAGTACATTTAAGCATTAGAGATTTTTTTTTGTTTAGGTATTTATAATTTTTATCTTGACCAGCTAATAATTTTTTTTTAATTTGTGATAAATTCTTAAGGTATTAAAAAATATGATATCACTGAGAATATTCGGTCCTAAAAAAGAAAAGTACAGCGGTCAATATAAAAGGTTACACAACGTAGAATTGCGGTGCATGATCCTGGTTAGTACAATCGAATTGATAGCATCGCGATGATAATATATACTTGTAAAGTTACTAGAATCGGTAATGGTAAAAATAGTAATTAGCCCTGAACCGACTGAACCGAAGGTGGGAACATTGCAAGCTGTGGTTTGTGGTATCGCCATCGAGCCTTCAGGTTCGCTGAGACTTTTAATATTAATATTATCGTATTCATAACATGATTTGTGAGAGACTAAAGTTGCTAAATTATTTGTTGCACAAAAAAATAAAACTTACTTATTGATAAAAGTAGAGCTAAGTAAATAAATGAACTTCTGAGAAAATCACGAATAACATTCTCTTAAATGCCACATGAAATCATGGATTTAAAAAAAAAACTATTTGCTGTTTTATAGTATATTTTACTAGCTATTATCCAGGGTTTCACCTGAGAAAGTTTCATTCATTTCATTGCGTTGTAAGTAAAAAAAGGAGACATGAATGGTTGTTAAAACAAGGGGCAATGCTCCAACCTTGGCCATTGAACTTTAAAAAAAATATTTCTGACTCGTAATAATTAATAAAGTAGTTTCAAAATATAGAGTTACCCATTAAAATAAAGCTGACTGGCTGTCAAAAAAGGCCAACATCAAAATGAGATCTGTAGTTAATTTATATTTAGTTTTAAGCTGGAACTGGTGTGTGTCTATGGAGAGTGGCTGTGGATAGTAGTAGCTTTGCGACATGTTGATGGAAATAAAATTCATTCATGCGATAGAAAAGGAAGAAACACCTGGTGACAGCCATCTTCGTTTTCTTTCTATTCAGTTTTCCACTGTGAATGGTTCGCTAGACCGAATAGATCCTCCTCTCCACAACTTCTGTTTTGTCTCACTCACCCGTTAATATATCCTAGAGCAGCTAGGTTAATACAAACGTTTATCTGCTCCGATCTCCAGCCTAATTACCCTCATACCCCACTCATGAAGTTTCCTTCCAATTTGCATATATTTCCTTTTTTCGAGATTGATTCCAATGTAAATATTCCTAAGTTCTTTCTAGGGGTTATTAATATTATTCTATAATTCCTAAACTCACACCTGTGATCACTTTAATTTGGCGGAGCTAATATGGCGAGAACACGAGCAAACTCAAACAAGGAATGAAGTAGGTAGCGAACCTTATCTGTTCAAACTGAAAGCTATGAAACCACTCTTTTACCATCATTAGTGCCAGTTAAAGAACCAATACGAAGAGGATTCTTGTGGTTATCAGAAACTTTATTCGGTACAAAACCCTCCAGAATAACTTCAATGACTCCATTATCTTTTCATTTCTTCACCATATCACTAACGTATCCTCTTTCCTAATACAATGAAAGTCCTTGCTCTCAACAGATCATAATGAGAGTTGATCACCTTTCTGGACACACTTTTCTGAGATCAGACTCATAGCGAACATAAAATTATTAAAATCTCTTAGATTCCTGATTTCATACTGATAGTCTTTAGCCTGGATATCGACGATTCCTCTGAGTTTGATACACTTGAGATGTGTTTGTCTGTATGCTGAGACCTCCCAATCCTCTGGGATTGTTTATTGAGGTTAGATGCATAGAAAAATATCTCTTGATTCGTACTAGCTTATTCTGAATTACACCCATGCAGTGTTATAACGAGCATACCCTTAAGTATTCGATCTGCCAATTAATACCAATAATTCAGTGCTCAATGAATTTTCTGGTGGTTTCTTCTTTCGTTTTCCTGAGAGAAGATTTTCGTTTTTCTTTCAGAAGAAATTTTTTCTCTCTCTTTCTCTTTACTTTTTTTCTATCTGTTTTCTTCTAGTTTTTTTCTAGCGTGTTTGTCTCAGCATTATTATACATCCATGTCTACTGAAAGCTCTTTACTCCATTCGTTTATTTCTGCCCAGATATTTCCTACCAATACTTAATGATTTGCCCGAATACCACAGCTGGCATGGAGACACTTGGGATATATGATTGAGGAAATACAAATTGAGAAGGCTATTAAGTTGAAGAAGGTTGAACCCTTAGGTTTAGAAGGTTGAACAATATATTTATTCCAAAAAATAATCAAATCCCGAATAAAATAAACATTTTACGAAGAAAAATTTATTGCTAAGAACCAAACAGGTTATACGAATAATAAATCCCCCCGCATAAGTATCGAGATATAGCTTTTTCTTTTAATCCCATCATAAGCTGGTGAAGAAATGTAATTTCTAGTTACTGAATTGCTATGAAAAAAGGTGGAACCGTGAGGAAGAAGACACTGGTATCCGATAAAGAAGGTACTAAAGAACTTTATCCTTTGGCTTTATTTGATTCGAGATTGCTTTTCCTGGAAGCGCGCTTACTGGAGGCGTCATTGGAAGTTGAAGAGAGAAATGGCAGGTGTTCCCACGACCTTCATGTATTTGAAAACTAAATATGATGGGGTTTTACTTCTTTCTTATTTTGTTAACAGCTTTTTCTTCAGCCTGTGAAGACTTATTACTTCTTAGAAAAAGGTTCATATTAAACTTCTAATGTTTCAATTTTTTATTTATTCCTATATTTCTAACAATCAAAAATACATAAAATGGTATCAAAATATAACAATCAAAATAAATGGTAAACATGTTAAAACATAGAATGGATTTATTCGAGGTCCAAATATATTTAATGATGTCCAGAAAACTCACTTTGCTATCTTGAAGAGTGAATTTTATGAGCGATTGAAACAAAAACGAAGAATTATTTTGGGATAACCCACTGACTTCTGCCACTACACACCAGCTTATACAGTCAATACAAATTCAAAGTATCGATCCGACCTGAAAAAGACAGACAGTTTTTTTGTTTTCGATCTACAGCGATTACATTAAAATTGATAATTCATATAGTAATGATATAGGTAATATACGTTTGACGATACACACTAATTTTGAATAAATCTTGAAAAACTTTTTTCACACACCTGAAAAGTGTATTTTTCAATTTCAAAAATTATAGTGTTGAATATAAGTGAACAGCATTGGTATAGAGTACATCGTAGAATGGGCTTTGGAAAAAAAATGTTTGTTAAAACACGAGGAATAAAATTGTAGTGATAAATTAACAAAGACATTTTGTTTATATGTTACGATTTAAAATGAGTGTGTGTCGGACTTTAAATATTTAACTTGGGTCAATGGTCTGTTCGTTTCTAAGGATGGTGACTTTATAATAAAAAAACTCCAATATGTATACACTAAAATCTAAAGCAAAAAAAGTGTACAACTGCAGTTATCTAATTTTTTTTCTATTATAGCACTCAAGTTAATTATTTGTGATCATTTTGCATTGAATTCTCATATTTCTCTTTATTTTATTAAATCATCGTTTTATTAAATCATTCCTTAATTAAACAGCTATCTAATGGTCACGATGTTCAGTAATTTTATTAGAGTACCTTGCTTAAAAATTATATTAATGTTTGACAATGATGAAAATGATGATGAACTGGAGTCTATTTGAATGTTAATATATAATTCAGGATAAAAAGTACACAAATCTGCCATTATTGTAGTCTTCTGCCCCCTTCCCAAAAAAAATGTATTGTTCCTATGATTAGCGTTATGAAAAAAAAAAAATACCCCAGCCTACCACGGCGTCTAGGGTCAAGTACATTGTATGGTAATACTAGGCAAAATGTTGCAGCGAAGTATTTGGTGGAGATCATTCTCCAACGCTAATGTTAGGGCCTCACCCAATAGGTGCTGGGTGAAGCACTTCAGTCACCCTTAAGTCTCCAAGTACTATCGGATCGATACAATATATAAAATTAAGATACCAAATAAGACCGGTAGTATAGTATTTTTGCGTAGGTGATTCACTCCAGAAATTGAAATAAATAAACTTTGAATTTTTTAACGAGTCAAGTTTTTTAAGGAGTCAAATGGTATATAAAAAAAAATGCAGTTTTAATCAGCGACCTTCAAAAACTTCCAGCAGGATTCAGTGGTCTACGGGGTACGTCCAGTCTGATAGACGCTTGGTGTAGACCCCCACTCAAAATTTAATTTTAAATCTTCATGGTGTACTTGTTGTTGTGGTTGTCTAGCTACTAGGATCTAACAATGATTTAGGTGAGAAAATTCAGCAATTTTGCGTGGTTGCATACAATTATCCTTTTCTTTTATGTTGGCCAACATCGCGAAAGATCATCTATGCATTCAGTACTTACAAACATACAACTTACAAACTATAGCAGGTTTTCTACATTAGCTATTTAAAACTGTTCACATTAAAGCAAAGATACTCCTATCAATATGGACCTATCGAAAGTATAACCCCGTGTTTTAGTGGATGGTGTCACCAGAAGACCGGAAGTGGAAGCCAGAGCGTTGCCCCACATTCAAAGACCGGTCGGTTTTGCCCCTTCTCCAGCTCTAACATCCGCTCTCCGCGGTATTATAAAGCAATATAATATTGAAAAACATTTAATCGAGTGCAAGATATCAAAAGTTTGTATATATTCACATCTAATTACAACGTCAATAAAAACTTACAAAAATGTTCTGATAACTGTGACAGATTCCTTCAGATGTGAAAGTTTAAATCATTAAACTTTAATGATTAAATTTTTTAATTATATCAAAAAACAATTTATATGCATTAACCATTCTAAGCTCAATCTCTGTAAAATCTATTTGCCATGTCAATCTATCAGTGAATGTTTTTTAGAAAACAAGTAAAATAAAAAAATCATAATCAAATGCATTTTTCGAGCATTATTTCCTGTTTTCCAAGGAGCGATGTAGCTCATTGTGTAGAGCGCTGAGTTGCTATGATAAAGGCCCTAGGTTCAAATCTGGTTAACTGTTAACAGCCGCAAATGAACCTTGTGGTGTCTACAGAACCTCCAGGGGCTAACCCAGCCTCTATAACGTGGGTACCCTTAGTTGGGAGGAAAAAAACATGGTGATTGAGCGTGATATCTGGCAAACCACCTCCCTGTCCAACCGTTGTCCATTAAATAGTACAGTTTCTACCAGGTGAAAGCTACTCCATGGATTGTAGTAGTACTGGGTTTTTTTTATGTTAATTTTGCTTTCCTTCTTCTTCTTCTTGCATGGCTCTACAGCCCATCAATGAGCCTTGGCCTCCTCCATACGTTTCCGCCAGTTCTCTCTGTCCAGTGCATCGGGCTTCCAGTTCCGGACATTTAATAGACTCCTGGAGTCCTCATTGACTCCATCCAGCCATCGCAGCTTGGGTCACTCTTCGTGGGCCCTGAATCTTTCCATCTATCACTCTTTTGGGCCCTTCAACACTTGCCATTCTGGCCACATTGGATTCTGATCCATATAGAAGGACAGGCCGAAGGAGCGTTTTATATAGAATAATCTTTGTATTCCACGCAAGAGCTTGCTTTTTAAATGTCGATTTATCCCAAAGAAGCATTTGTTTGCCTGAGCCACTCTCTTCTAAACCTCTATTGAGACATTATTGTCGCTCGTTATGGTGGTATTTATAGGTCACTTTCCTACTGAATGATAAAAATAAAAATAATGAATTTTCTTTAAATTGAAAATTTAAATGTGTACCTGATACTTTTTTTAAAGACATTGAAATTTAATTTGCTTTTCGTTTTCCGAAACAACCTGAAGATAGCTTAATGTAATATTCAAAACGGAAATATTTTAAATTTTCAGGATCAACTGAAAATTTTCCGTAGTGTTTGATAATATTACCTCCCAACTTTTGATGTTTTGACGTCCACTAATTATAAAGCATTATAAAGTTTCACCATAGACGCTAGGTGAAACTTTCTATGGTTTTATGAATAGATTCATTACAAACTTATAATTAAATCACATCCTGAAAATGAAAATTTCAATGCATACGATTTTCCAAGTTCACAGTAATTATTCATTCTATGGTAAGGAAATGATCTCCATTACTCACCGAAAATGTATTCATCTTACCAAGAAGCAATTAACTTTCATTACTGTCATTTTTAAATATTAGGATCAAAATATACTCGTAGTATTCAGAATAAACCTGTTCTAAAACTCATTGATTTGAATTTTCAGATAACTCGTAAATTTACTTCGATTTTTTTGGAAGCGTTCTTTTACTAATTATTTTTTAGGATATTTTTTGATACTTTTCTGAGAATCCGTCTCTGTTTCTCTATTATTTTAACTCACACGCTATTCTATGTCCTTACTCTCCAATTTCTTAAACTCCGCCACCCATACAAAAATATGGTGTAGTTTTAGGCCTTTGGAAAGAAGGACTAATAGGTTATTACCTCTTAAATCACAAAACGCGGCAGTAAGCAATGGAAGATGAATAACTACTTAGGATTTTCGAAAATAGGTTATTGCGTAGAATACTCGGTCCGAAAAAGGATGAGACCAATGGAGAATTTCGGAGATTTAACAGCGCGGAATTGTGATGCATGTATCCGGTTAATAGCATATAATTGAAGTGATAGCGTCGCGAAGGTTGTGCTTGGAACAGATGTGCTTGGAAACTTGGGCTTAGTAACGAACGAATTTCTCGAATGGTAATATGTGCTGAGCCGACAGGTAAATGTCTGAGGGTTAAACTACTCTATAGTAACATGGAAATGATTCAGTGTTTGCTAACTTGTCAAAGCATGATTTTGTTTTAGGAGTTTTAATTTGGACGGAACGGGGCCTAAACGACCAGAAATATCAATAAAGTCGGGGGGAAGGCAGTGAGTGAACTGTTCAACAATGATTCCAGAGATTTCAAGAGGGAGACTTGAGCCTTGAAGACAGAGAAGGCCGTGGAAGAAGTCACTGCTTGAAGGCTATGTTCTCCGAGCTAAGGTGAAAGAAAATCTCAGAACAACTACATTACAATGACAAATGTTGTGCGTTTTTTTTCCAATATTAATTGGGACTTGAAGTATATTATGTTTATTTTTAAAATTAGTTAGTTCAGAACATAGATACTATGGATGACTGCAGAGAGGGGAGCCACACTGACGCCCACTGCCCCCGTACACCTGCAACCCCCCTGGTTTCCTTCTATCCTAGACCTGGCAGACGACTCCCCCGTCCTCACCTGACACAGGAGACACACAGATGGCGCTGGGACAAGGCAAGGTCAATCAGTGAGTGGCCAGCCTTTTAAATTCTCCGCAGGAGCAGTAGGGGAAAAGTCCTGTTATCCTGTTGCCGGCAGAACGTGTTCCTGGCGCTCCCACCAGTCTTCGGTACACCACCGGAGTGGTCACTGGCGGATCCTCTTGTCTTGTGTCGCCTCTCTTTCGTCTTCTCAGGTAGGAGCATCCACTACACTTCTTGTAGGGTCGAGAAAATATGTCTTTGTCAAGATAAAATCAGAAAATTTAAAGTTGGCAAAACGGCAATTTTTTTCTTAACCAAAATAATTTTTTTCTGTCCCAACATTGAAAATAATATATTTGGCGATTATATGCTGTAAGAATACTTTAATTCATAAATTCAATATTTTTTAATCATATCCAAGATTCGCAAATAATATTCTGACATAATTATAAACAAAAATAATAACAAGGATATTACCAATTACAAAATCAAATAAGACCTCCTCTTATTCCCATACATAAACTTACAGATTGATTAAAAAAGCATATAAACTGAAATGAAAGCCCAGAAAAGAAAAGTAGGCCATCGGAAATTTAAATATAGGTAGTTGAACAGTTCAATAGTAAAAATATAACCATAATTCAGACGATATAATTAAATTATCGATCAATAAATTGAAGTTTAATTAAAAAATACAAGTGAAAAAAAGTTAAATTAAATTGTACAATGGCTTGGAACAAGTCTCCCCACCACAACGAGGATGTAGAAAGCAAAACAAATCCGCGTGACGTAAGTAGCAATTAGAATGTTTTAGCAATATCTGCTGCAGTTTAATTAATAAACTTTGTAATCAGTAACTAATTTTATATTGCCTGTATGTCATTTGATTGGCTTTATTACTGAAAAATTAAAGTGCTTTGAACATATTATTATTAGATGAAAATATTAAAGTTAAATCAAAATAATAATTCTTATGCTGTGAACAAAGAGCATAAAGAGCAATTATCTGTTGGTAATAGCAGACCGAAAATAAAAATAACAATCTTTACTAACAGTCTAATCTGAAAAACTATGAATCTATGGACATCACTTTTAACCATGTATTTATATCTCATCTTTCGCAATAATAAATTTTAAAAACCTATTCTACAATAAAAACTTAAATAAAACTATTTATTTTAGCAGGATATTAGAAGGCTACCCCTTTAATATAAAATTATTAAATTGTAAGTGTAGTGCATGTTATTGAATAATTTATTTATTATATTGTTTGAATACATGAATGAAAAATAATATTTATTCTGAGACATTCAGGCCTCTAGGAATAAGTACGATGTAAAAATTGATTTAAGTTCACTACATTGAATTAATTGAATACATTGTAAACCAAAAGAAAAGTATACAACAATATATATTTGTCTGTAATACTAGAGCGTTAAGTATCTGGCACACTTGGGTTTAGGTGGTGGTCCTTGGATGGAGGTGTGTGAGCAGAGATTAGAGGTATCGGCATCGGGTCTTGGAGTACACTAAGACTAGTTATTATTATTTTTAATGATAACAATAATAATAGTGTGGCTGATAAGTTATTAAATCTGTTAACACCAATAACTGGACCATGTGGGATCTGGGGCTCTCCCAGCCTCTACATAGTGGGTATCCTTATTTGGAGGGAAAATCTAATTATGTGATTTCAGCCGAACCATGCGCCAGCATAACCACTGGATTACGAACAGTATAGTTTCTACAATTTATTTTGTTTCAATAATTTTCTGCATTGTATCCTCCGTGATTAGGTTTGTGCATCGGCATGGAATAAGCGCACATAACAATAAGTCGAAAAGCATTTGTTTAAACGGTAAAATCCCTCACTGCAAGTAAGGCTTGCCCCTAGGAGGGAAAATTGCGAGAGCACGAGGATATAGGATCGGTGAAGAGAACGGATTTGTCTGACTTGGATACGACTCCTGGTAGCTCAGTGGTTTAGAGATGTGGTACCGGAGATGCAGTTGACCCGGGTTCGAATCCCGGCCAGGACAAATCTTTTCTCTTCAAAACAAAAATATTTAAAAATAATAACCATCAAAATAACAATTAATAAAAATAAATTATAACATTTTTGTATCGTCTTTGCAAAACCAATATGTCGCTTTAACACATTGTTTAATTTTAGCATACAAGGAATGAACAGTAATATTTAATAAGAACAATGAAAATGACTTTGACGCATTTCTCAATGTATATGGAGAGATAACGTTTAAAATATTTACCTTGTTACCTATAAAATATTCCTTAGTCTTATATTAATATTGATCTATTTCAAGAAGGATTCAAAATATTTTATAAATAAACCTAAATGTTATTTAAAAAATGTTGTAGAGGCTCATAATTTATTTATTTTAATATTAAAACTCATTTTGCGTCATTTAATGTACATATCAGTCAAATAATTTATATGTAATATATTTATATAAAAAAAAAGATGCACTAAAAAAACAGAAGCAGGATTAAAACTACTAAATAAAGCAGAGATTCGAAAAAAAAATCATTATTTACAATTTTTCAGACAGCAGTTTTATGGTACAAAATAAGTTTTCATTCTTCTTAATTTATTAAAGTATTCTTTTTTACTCTCCTTTATTAGTATTACTTCGTCAGAAAATAAGAAAAAGCGTTTTTCCTTTTTATGAACGTACATAGTTGTTTAGTACATAGATATGTTTCCGAATCAACAATATAACAGGGGTTCAGGATCAAAAGAAGACAACTCCGATATTTCTAAAATTGACTTTTTCAAATTTTTGCTAGTTTAGTCAACCTTGAGGTTCAGATCGGCTAAAATCATGAGAAATAAGGCGGCAAAATTGCCGTGTTAGAGAAAATTGGTTGATTAAAAAAAAAAAGTGGAAAAGTCAATTGAAATTTTCGATCTCTGAACACCTCATATCAACTTTTAAATATTAAAAACATTTAAAAAATGTTTTTTAAAGCCTTTTTTTTTATTAACCTCATACATACGTAAAGCAATAATATAAACTATAATCCCGAAATGTCTTT
Organism: Troilus luridus; assembly: GCA_964056705.1. Taxonomy (NCBI): domain Eukaryota; kingdom Metazoa; phylum Arthropoda; class Insecta; order Hemiptera; family Pentatomidae; genus Troilus; species Troilus luridus. The sequence goes on along the minus strand of OZ057414.1, from coordinate 94,402,779 downwards.
ATTTTGATTTGTATTCAAGGAGCTATTATGTTCGGAGGAGAGGGGCCAGAGCAGATTCAACTGCGATAATATTAATAAATAGAATGTTTATTAATCAGAAGCTATCATGAAACTATCCTAATGTGCTTAGTCAAATATTCTGATTACGATAAAAAACTACCACCACTACTATCAATATAAATATTCTTTATCGCGATTCTAAAATTGATTGTGAGTTTTAATCTGACGATTCGAGAGGTTATTATAAGAGATACTTTAGCTAAATTGTTCCCTGTGAAAGTAAAGATTAACCGTTAAATAGGAAGGTTTTGTTGTAAAGAAGTCTATTGTGCTTTTTGATAGAGCCAGGACAAAAGATCCACTCTGGGTCTGTTTCTCAAACTGCCAGAACCGCCTCCTAGTCAAATACTGTGCACCATTCATTCACCGTTAATTGTTTCCATTCATAACAGTTGTTATACTAATTGTAAGTTCCAGAAAATATGATAAGGAAGTTAATTTTAACAAGAATTAAACGCCTTTGGGTTATATGTTTAGTACAACGTCGCATTGTTCCACTCCGATAACTTCTATGTAATTCCAGCATACAATAACCAATTAATGAATTTTGAATTGATGTTCTACTCATTTGGCTATTCCCTTCAATATATATATATATATATATATATATATATATATATTAACACTTTAAAAAATGTTATTTGCATAAAATTAAGTCAATGATTCAGATAAAAACGGTGTGATAAAAACGGAAAATTATAGCTGTAGAAAAGCTGAAAATAAAGTATTTCTAAGAATCCACATATAATTTAATCATCAAGTTTATATAAATAATAAATAAAATAAAACATATACAATAAACAATACAACTACACTCCTACAACCCATGAAAGTACTTGGGTTCAGTACGTGAGACTGTTATTACTTGTACAGGAAGGTGATTTGTGCAAGATCGCCAGGTATTCCCCATATCTGAGGGTACCATCTTCATATAGACTGGTGTACCCCAGGAGAATCTCCAGATCCCACACGGTCCATCACTGCTATTAACAGATTAGATAAACTATCTGCCACAGTCGGATTCGAACCCGAGACGTTCGGCACGTTAAGTCAGCACTCTACCACTGAGCCATCCCTCTCCCTATATAAAATAATATATTACAGGATCTGATTATAAATTTTTAGTTATCTGATTTCTTTAAATTTTATTTAATGATCATTTGATTTACTTTGTGCAAGTGAGGTTGTTAATTATGTATATTTTTTCTGATGATCTGCTATTAGTATAATTGTTTCCCAGCTTTGGTAAAATATCCTCTTTATACTCTCTACTTTAGAGTGAGTGTTTTATCTTTGTATGACGCGTTGTCATCGGTTGATATGTATTTTTAGACTGTGAATATGAGATTTTTCTTTTTTCCTTATAAGTATGATTTTTATTTCTTCTGCCCCTGGTATCTGACGGAAAATCAACGGGTCTATATTGAGTGTAGTATAGTATTGTATTGAGTTTCTTATATTGGTATTGAGTATATTATTGAAAATTGAAGAATAACGACGGGTTAGTATTTGTTGTTATGGAAACACTGGGCTTCGCTTATTTAATTTTCCATTCATTATATATATAAGGTGGAGAAGACTGTAGGTCTGTAGAGCCAACCGAAAAAAATACTCACACACACACACATATATATATTTTTCCATACTATAAATGTATACATATTTTTTTTAGCTTTGGTTTTTCAATATTAAATACCAGAACACATGAAGGGTACCGTTGACTTGATAAAGAAATAACTATTTATCAATAGGACAAATTCGAAACTAAATCAAGTCCTCAACCAAATTTCCCTACTTCACGGAAGGTTCAATTATCAACATCACTTTCTTCTATTATATATAATATGATCGAATAGATTAAACGGTAACCCTATATTAGGAAAGTTGGATAATATGATAGAATAGACTTTATATTTTCATCAATTATTTTTTAGGGGCAAAATTTTTAAATAATATATTTATTGAGATTTTTCTAAAAGTTGAATTTTCTCTAACCAAATTATATTCCAGTATTTCTCTCCAAAACATTCTGTCTAGCACAACTTCTCCATGATGCGAAATCTTTCCATGTCTTCCTACATTTTGTAAATCCACGAAATCTGTGGTTGATCTCCGCCTCTTCTTCTTTCAGGGCTCAAGTAACGGGTCATCATTAGTTTTCTATCTTCAGCATCCATTATCTCGTTCATTTAAAAAAATATGTAAACCAAACAATATATTTATAAGCAAGAAAACTTGGCATGCTCTCTTCAGGGATATTGAACCACTATTCCAGCACCATATGAAGTCACATAGAATTTTTGAAACGATATGTGTTGTTTTTCTAAATTTCATTGCACCTTTAATTGCATGAAATACTTTTTACTGTAATTATTAATGACAAGTAATTTAATAAAAATAAATTGAGAATAAAATCTCAATGAAAAACAGCATTAGCTACATTAGCATATATCATTCCTTATTATTTATCCGAAATTATAAATGGTTGTTGCCAGACAGCAAATGTTCGTTTTAACTTTAATTTGCTAATTGTAGGATTCTGTCTTGAAATTCGGAAAAAAAGAATTGAAGCCAGCCAGTTGCATCCTTAAATTATTGAGATAGGTAGGAATTGAAAATGTAACATCAAATAGTCACTGATAGGTCCTCTTCTAATATAGTTAATTACGGTGCAATCATTTCCCTGTTTGCTTCAGAGGCGGAAGGTTAGGGTAATTACAGTCCTCAAGATCTCTTGTGGAGGGCAAAAAGAACAAAACGCTTCTCAGAGGTGGTACTCATGCAAAACAACACTTCATCAAGTAGGAATGAAATAATGTCTGTATTTTAGATTTTTTTAAAACTAGTTTTGTTTGTTGGCAACAAAGATCGTATTCAACTGACTGGTCTTTTTGAAACTCCTGTATTTTGGTGAAATTCGAACATTAATATTCAGTTCAGTTCAATGAAGTGGATAATGATATATGCGTGTATACCTACTGCATATGTTTAAACATACCACATCTGACAGAGGGAAACAGACCGCCCTTCTGGTTTGGACTGAAAAATAATATACTGGTCTATTATTTGTATAATTTGAGTTACTGTCAAAATTATTATTAGTAATGTCATCATTATTATTCAAAATTATTTACCGTTATTATAACTACAGCCTCGGTGAATAAGTGGTTAAGTCGAATTTTGTCTAAAATGAGTTTCTTGTACTTTAAGAAGCGGAATCGTGTTGTTTTTGTTGCGAAGAAGGGGCTAAGACAGACATTGACTTGAAATAGGGTTATTGCTTATATTATAACTAATTTTCAAAACAAAAACTACGAGAGAGACACGATACCGATTCCCTCAATACAGTTAACTATCTCTGGACAAAAGTCGTATTAACAACTTGTTCACTGGAGTTGCAGATATATTATTTATAAATGGATGGCATGTAATTGTAATCTCAGTTATCTCAATGTAATTCGTACTCATATTCAACATAGTATACTTAATTTTTTTTTTTAAAGCAATACATAGTACAGATAAATAAATAAAAATAAAATACAGCAATAGCTACGTAAGCATATATTATTCCCTATTATTTATTGTGCCTTAATCAGGAAATATGTTTTGTATAAAATATTGGGACAAGATGACCATCGGCGGTAAAGTGTACATTTGTGTGAACCCGCAGGTTACTAGCTCAATCTTGGGGTGAGGTCACAAACTACATGCAAATAAGCTTTAGTGTCCGAATTTAATGTCCGAAAAATGAAATAAGATAATATTATTAACCTAACATTATTTTTTACTACGAATATATCTGTGCACCGGAGGTAAAGACTGGAGGTGTCATACTATAAATCAAAACTTCCTAATGAAATATAAAAATTATAAAAATGTGACATTGTTTCCTTTACCTCCGGAATACATATAAAGTATTAAAATCACTTAATCACAATAATAATCAGAGTTTGGAGTAAATTCAATGTACTCCACGTTTCGATAAATACTGTACTTAACATCAAAAATTATAAATATTTAAATTTTATGAGGTAATCAATAGGATAAAAGAGAAAAATATAACTTAAAAATGGATACAAAAAAAAAAAACCCACGAAGGGTCTTTGGTTCAGTATATGGTAATATGTTTGTTTATTCATTTCACATCACTTTATACTGCTATGGCTGATAGGACTATGCTACAGTAGTGTTTCTAAATTTTAACTATCCATTTATTATCAGTTAAGGGATTTTTAACGAGCACCTAACACCACATAGGCTCGGGATCTACCATTTTACGTCCTTTCTGAAGTAATGTATAACCAAAGATTTTTCACTCCTTTTAAAAAATTCCTAGGGTCATCTGCCGACCTGGAAAACCCGCGAGCTTGGGTACACCAGATTGTTTGTGCTATCCACAACACTATAGGTGACTGTTTCTATGACAACGATTATACAGGTAATTTGGCCGAGATCACGCTCAATCGCCAGGTTTTTCCATCTATTAAGGGAATAGATTTAGAGAGGCAGAGTGTACCCCAGGATTGTTTGCAGACCCCAGAGGATTCGATCCAAAATAGCAGAATACATGGGATCATGCCGGTTGAAATATATTTGTTTTTTGTAGGGGATTTGATGAAATTTCGTGAGTCCTTGTGGTTCATAATCTGAAGAATAGTAGAAAGAATTAAGAATATGTTTAGAAAGTTATAAAAACCAAAGAAGGACTGAGAGAAGGAGCTGCTGACGAAATGACAATTATAATATCCTATTATTATCTAATTAAGATGGAGAGTCCCGTTAGCGAATTAGTCAGTCGGCATCTGGTCAGAGGAGGTATTCCGTCTTCAAAACCTGCTTCGTCAGTTACAATGTTTAGTGGTTCCGTGGATCAGTGAAAAGAAGTTTACTCCTGAAGTTAAGATAATAATGGTTGCGTGGAGATCGCAAGGTTGTTCAATAAGTCGGGTAAGTTTACATAGCGTTACATTTTTTGGATTATATTTTACACTTCTTTTGGATATATTAAATGCATGATTAATTACTAACACATACCTACAAATTTAACATCATACGCATAGCTTATGAACGTTTCATGAAACCACGCAAATCTTTCGGGAATTAAAAAACAGAAGATAAAACATAGTAATGCAGAAGTTCAGTTGAGAAAAAACACTTTCATAAGTATGTTTGATTATTATGAGAAGATTTCTGAACAGAACCTTAAGCCTCTCAAACATTAGTATCGAACTATTCCACGAGTCGAGAATTTAGGCACCATAAGGGAAAGCTACTCGCCTAAAAACGATCAACCAAATCATGCAAAATCTGGTTAATGTACTTTCGCTGTTTAGTTTCGGGTCCAGAATCAAACTATTCCTTTGGGCCATTTCACCCTTGTTGCTTCGAATTTTTGGATCTTGATGCAAGGTTCTTGGGCGACCTCAGGATCTTCTACTATAAGATAGGGGTCGGGCTTCCACTATCTTCCTTGATTGCAGTTTTTCGTCCATGCGACAGACATGCTTGAACCACTCATTTTGTAATAAGTTTGTTTTTAGTAAGTCTTTAGTTCGGTCACTTGTAGCTTGTCTCTTACTGTCGCAATCCGCATCACTGTTCATCTTTTTACTATTACTAACACTCTGCGAAGGCACTTTTCTACATTTAGGCTAAGGCTCTAAAGCTTATGCATCATGTATTCATCTTCCACCCTACATTGGATAATCCACTTCCTGATGCTATTTTTCGTAACTTTTTTTTTCCAATATCTGTTCACCATAAGTGCCACTTTTTGTAATGCGTTTTACCTTGTTTTTTTCCTGATAAGGGCTTGATTTTGATTGAACATGTTAAATCAAAATACAATTAAATGCGCCTTAGTATAATTTATATTATAATGTGCAAGCCTATTTATTAAGCTGATATTTACCAAGGGGTCTAGGTCTATATTGTTAGAATTATTGTATTTAGACAAATAGTTAATCGGTCAATTATAAAGATAAACCCCATCTAACATTTTACACCCAATTTGTCACAGAGATATTACAAACTAGTTATTTTTTACTATGTAAAGGTAATATGAACAGAACGCTTACGCAATGAACCCATGTTTTGTAAGCTAATGGAGGGTCGTGATAAGAGACAAGGCTTCACGAAGAAAAAAATACCCATTGAGAAAGACATCAGAGTCTGGAGCCTTAGGACATTAAGAAATCTCTCTAGATACATATATATGTATGCATTCAAAAACCTCAATTCATATCAGGCCTGTTTCCATGAAAAATATATAAACACTATTTATAAAATGTATTACTGTAATTCATTAAAGGGGAAGGACGCGAACATAGAGACAAAATAAATATTCCCCGAATTCAGGATAAAAGAAAATAAGATACAAAAGAATTGGAGGCGGAAAAGCAAGCCAACAAAGAACGAAGATAAATGAGAACTTCAGGGAAAGAAGAGATGTTTGATATTTGGAATAAACATACTTAGCAAAAAGCCGTATTCGAATTCATAAATTTACATGTATATTCCACATATATTTAGATACTTTGAATATATTTAGGTGACACCCAGAAGTTGGGTTGTTTTTTATTAAATATGTGTATTATCTATTTCATGTACTCAAAATTGTGCAGATATTGGTTACTGGCAACGTACAAGGACCATTTTTGGTTGCGTCCATTTCTGTTTACTACACAGTATATATAAATAAGTTTCCTTGTTGAAAGCACTCTTTCAGTTAATTATTAATTGTGGTAATGTTGAAAAATGGTAGGGGTGCGGTCAAAGAATTGTAGACAAATAAGGCAAACTTATTTATCACGTGCCAACGTTTCTACCCAGCCTTTATACCATTATCAGGGCTGGGAAAAAACAAAAAAACATGCAGTGCGATGCCAAAGACAGCTCTTCCATAGATAGAAAAGTTTGAAATGAAAAGTATTAAAATATGCATGATGTAAAAATAATAATATCGAAGAAATAGTTCGATTATTTCCACCCCTGCAAGTCGCAAAATAAACGTTTTATGAGGTTTTAAAAATAAAACTATGAAAGACCAATAAAATATTTACAACATTGGCCATAAACTACCGGCACACTGGGTAACACGGTTAAACGACATGGCGAATCGCTTGTTTACTACTTTATTATAATAATTACTCAGTTAAATTTATTCGATTATGTATGTAATAAAGTTTTAAAACTAGCGGTTTCCCTCAGACTTGTTCGGATCGTGCGCAATAAAAAACCCTCTAGAACCGTTAGATCGGTTCAGCGACCACCTGTCTCAAAGACTTGCGAGGCCTTCCATCTTCTTGGACCAGGAGGAGTGAGATCATCGCTGTTCAGTCCTAGCGGGAGGGCAACATTTTGAAATTTAACTCTGGCGATAATCAAGTTATCTTACGATTTTTTGTTGAAGATGTTGGTGACGAAATTCACAAATTTAACCTTTTCAAATTTTGTAGTTTCAAGTTGAATTTTCGAATCCTGTAATTCCTAATTAGCTGTTTTGAATAATATACTGGATTGCATTTATTATAAGACTAGTTTCGAAGAAATGAGGAAAGCAGATTGAACATAATCCAACACGTTAGTTATATAACGTTTAATTCAAACCTGAATTTTTTCTGCAGCCTTGGTGAATAAGTAGTTAAGTCGAATTTTATCCGAAATGAGCTAATTTGATTGAGGGTACCATCATCTTGATATTGCTCATGCCTGATATAGCCAGTTATTCACTACGAAAATAACACGATTCCGCTTTCATTAGTTCAAAAAAGCCATTTTGGACAAAATTAGACTTAGCCACTTATTCTTTGGAGCTGCAGATATTTAAGAAGATGATATTGATCCCTTATAGGGGCAATAGATTTTCATGAAAGGCTTATCACGGATAAATTACGAGCTTCAATTTGGTTTCTTAAATTCATAACAGGATTTAAATAAACTAGGGGGTTAAAATAGTATATGGAATTGTGGTAGTTAGTCAAATTACCAACTGATAGTAGGGCTGGGTAGCGAACGTATCGCTAAAAAGTTAATAAGCATTGTAAGTGGAGGAATTGCGACATGGCGGATTTGGGTTTGGTTAGTGGCGAGTGGACGGAAGTCTGCCATTGGGCCTTCAGGCTTACAATCCTTATTATTATTATTCGAGTAATGTATTTCAGATTGATAGTTATTACTTAATTATTTATATATTAACTATTTTTTACTTGTCATATTTTCTTAGATTTTTTTTTCAACAGGCCTTCTTTGATTATTAAATTTTGTTTGTTAGATACTCACTATAGATATACCTAAGGTTTGCTTATCAAAGTTAAATCAAATATTAACTAGTATCTGATAATACTAAATTAGTTGCAGAACATGTTCTTAAAGTCAAAATGTAGACCCTCTTCGTATCAACGGATCTCGATATTTAACAATTAGGGAATATAAAAAAAGTAAAATAGAAGAAAGAAAACTGAAAAAATCATAATAAAATATAGCGTGTTGTTAAACAACAATTTAAAGGAGGAAATAAAGAAAGTTATTTTAAAAAACTGCTTTAGAAATCAGATTAAAAAAAATTAGTTAAGATGCATTCGAAAACAGACCCTTCGATTTTCGATCATATTATGCCCAAATATCATGTACTATTCATATACTAGATGAAACGAATTTTATATGCGATTCATGGAACAAATTACATTAATCCTTATCTTATGCATGCTGCGCAGTTACAGTATCATGCAAGGCTAGAAATTAAAATTTACCTTTTCTGGATGAACGTGTCGAATGAATATACTCACTCAAGTGTTCGAATGTAGCTTTCGTTTTCCTCTTGCGAGAATTGTGAGAATCTGTTTGCATACAATAAGAAGATGGCGACATGACTCAATCAGCGAGGGGTTGGGTCTCCAAGTCGCCACCATTTCCCGCTGGGTGTGTTTTTTTATTAACCGATTAGTTTTTAGTTTTATATTATTTTTTATTTGTATGTGTCGGGCGGCATCGTGTTTCAGCCACTTAACGTCCTTCTGTTGGAGATTATCATCAACTTCTTAGGGGCCTAAATTAATCGGTTATTAGCAGGTCTCAGCCGAACCGTAAAATAAAATCGAAAATATTTAATTAATTCTACTTCACGAATATCTTATTTAAATGAAAAAAATAATGGTTTGTCTTGTAATCAAAGAAGGGAGTTAGGGAAGAATGTATTTGTATATAAAATTTATCATTCAGGATTAGTATGGTACATATGATAAAAAAAAAATCATTTTGTCATCAGGTGTAACATCATTTTTTATATGTTTAAAAAATACATATTAAAATATTATGAAAAACTTATCAAATTTGGTATCCATATATATTAATATATGTAACAAACTATATTTCATCCCAAATAGTAATTTACTTTGAGCTATAAACAAAAAAGAAAATATAGTCTATAGATTATTATTATACATAAGTATCATGTTAACATTTGTACTTAAAACGTATTCTAGTGATTATAATAATGCTATGTTAATTGATACATCATAAAAATGTCAGTTAATTTATTTAATTATAGACGAATACTTCGTAAATTTAATACTTAGCATTCTTATACAAACAGATACAGCATGTACAATTTTAGGTATAGTTAAAAACTAAAAGCTGTACTTTAGGTGAAACTAAACTACATTTCACCTCCTGTCATAGGTAGGCAAGATGGGAGAGATAGATAGGGGAAGGAATTGGAAAATTACCTTATAATATTCTTTCTTTTGATCATACACGCTATTTTTTTAACATATCTTTCTGGTATAAGTAATACGTTGTAGTTTGATTATAGAGCTGTATGAGGTGTTTAAAAAAAATGTGAAACTACATTGCAAATATAATATACAATTTTACACAGACCAACATAATACTGGTGTAGGAGTTATGGTACGTACATAAAATGTATTCCCATCCATGATCTCTGATTAGAAAAATACCAACAATAACACTAGGTAAACATTTTAAATTGAGTGCTATTTTGATGGGTGTATACACACCTTTATATTGTATTAACTGCTGAACAGAACTATGAAAATGAAAACAATAAAATGCGTAAAATAAAAAACGCATAAAAATTTACTTTTTTATATTTTCCCGCTAGTTTAGTCAAGACTTTTGTCGAACACGTCATTTTACCGTATTTTTTTATATATAATTTAATAGAGAAGAAAAAAACAACATATTCCAGTCAATAATTGTTATTTAAACTTTACAAATGATTAAAAAAAAAACTTTTCGACATTTATTTGCCATTCTCAATTTCAACAATTCCTCACACAACTTCATTTAAATGTATAAGTCCAAATCATTACTGTAAAAACAATTAAATTATACTATAATACAATCAAAAATAACTTGTCAAAAACAATTATTGACTGGAATATGGTTTTTTCTTCTCTATTAAATCACATAAATCAAGAAGATTGAGTCCAGTATATAAGAAATATCTCATATAACCTGAAGTTTTAGGAACATAAAGGATTGCTTGACTAAACTAGCAAAAAAATGTGGAAAAATCAATTTTAGAAATTTGGAGTTATCCTGAATGCCTCAAAAGGGTTTAAAAAAAGTATTTGTCCGTTGTAATTTTTCACTAATTATGACATACTTCAAAATCTGCCTTCGTATATATATATATACATATACTGTTATCATGTTTCTATAAACCAAAAACCATAGACTGCTAAATAGTAAGGTGTCCCCTGCTAATAAAACTATTTTCCAAGACGAATATAGAACCCACAATCCCCGCCATAGAGATAGGCAGAGATGAGATGAGAAAAGTCGGCAAAGAGCTAAAAATAAGTGGGGTTGTAAATATTTTTCAGAAGTAAACAGGCAGAAATAGAACAGTTGATAAGTTTCGTCAATTCGCTCGAGATCCTTCGTTAGAGAGCTTCAAGTTCTAGGTGATTCGCTTCCACTAAAGTATTCATATGAGATGCGATTAGAGTGTATTTTGTTTAACAACCGAGTGGTGTGCTTATTAAACATTCTTTACGTTGTTTTAACATGATATATAATATTTTTTATGGTAAATCAGTTTAGAAACTGGACGAACATTGGCAAGTATTTAGTATATTTTTTACGTTTTGATTTTAGTAACTACACTTATAATACCATCATTCTTTCACCAAGTGTGTTCTTGAAAGCAATATCCTATTCTTCTATAGATCTGGATCAAACAAAAGACATTTCCTAATTTCTCCCACCTTGAAACCATGTCAATAACTAAAATCATTTAAGTTTGTTTTACATAAAATTACAATTAATGAAATTATTTTACCCAATAACAATTAAATGTCTGAACGTTGAAACATTAGTGAATAGCTTGTATTCGAGTTGCAGATAAATTAAGAAATATGACACACTACTCAAGCATGCAAGATTATGTAAGAATCTCCTTACTACCTTCAGAATATCACAAGATTTAAATTTATATTTTATGCTGTATCTGTGTTTATAGTTTATAAATTTACGTGTAAAATCCTCAATAGTACTTAAACAACTTATGCTTATTATTTAGTTATAGGATATATTAATTTTATTATAGAAAATGATGCCCGCATTTATTTCTTCATAAGTGTTAACAATAGCTTCTATAACAGGAATGCTTTATTTACATCTCAATCATTAAAATCATTAATGAATAATAAAAATAATAAAAACCGAACCTTAACCAATTAGAACGATATAAGTATACTAATTTGATAGATTTATTAAAATTAATCTTTTATCGTAATACAATTTATATTAATAAATATAAAAAATATCAAATAAAATATGTTGTTCTGCGAGTTTATATAATCCTTTGGGACTTTATTTTAAAGATTACAATATTGTTAAAAGACATAGCCATTGATAAAGTTTTACTAGTCCCAAATGTATTTAATAAACTTGATAAAACCGATGACATATTTTTATTCGATTATACACATTAGTTTGTAACCTTTATTTACCTCAATTATGGTATTTTTTTGAGTTTTCTTGAAAATCGAGCTTAATAAATTCAAAAAAATTTAATAAGTTTAAATTAAAATTAAATGATCGACATTTCTTTATCCTGTTAGCAATAAGGCTTTTTATTTTTAATTTAATTTATAAAAAATTATTACTAATGATTCAGGTCAGTTGCACATGACTCATATGAATCGTGGAGAACAATATAATATATTATAATTAACGTCACAGTAATCATGGAGGATATTGTTAACGCGCATTTTACCTAATGTAAACAAACATTTAAAACCAATACTAATTTCATTCAAGTCAGAGAATTGGGGGCTTTACCATTAGACCATATCAATAGAAACTTATTTTTGTCAAATGTAAGACTCTGAGGGCAGGGGAGTAGAGTGCTGTGTTGCTTTGCTGGAGGTCCCGCTTTCAAATCCAACATTGGCTGATATATTTAATCTGTAAACCAAGGATGGACCCTGAGGGATCAACAGCCCTCTTGGGGCTCACCCAGCCTCTAATGATTGGGTAAATTTAATTAGGGGGGAACCCTGGCGATTTTAGCGTGATATAGGCGAAGTCCCCTCCCTTCATGACTGTTTCCCTAGAAACAGTACAATCTCTACTGTGTTCTGAACCCAGGACCCTTCATAGGTTTTAGTGGTGCAGGTTCTTTAATGTAATCCAAATTTTAGTTTTCTAAAATTAAAAATAATAGTCCTCAAAACGAAGAGAAGGGTTAACATTTTTTTTTTTAAATGTAACTCTGTTAAAAAATAAAAATGGTAACCCTTCCCTTCGTTTTGAGGACTATTATTTTTAATTTTAGAAAACTAAAATTTGGATTAAAAACTAGTATAACTGGGATAATGGTAATTCGAAACGTTAAGAAATAATTTTTAAATACTTTTATTTTGAAGAGAATAGATATGTCCAGGGCCGGAGTTCGAACCCGCTCAGCCACCTGAGCTATCCTGGTTCGTATCTCGGTCAGACAAATTCTTTCTCTTCACTGACCCCCATATCCCCGTGTTCTCGCAATTTTCGATGTACTTCAGGGGAACAATGTTCATTGGAGATTACTTTAATTAGGATCTTGTTGTCTTACGTCATTATGTATTATTATAATTTATTTTTTTTGTTAGTTGTTATAATTTTCAAATATTTTTATTTTGAAGAAAAAAGATATGTCAAGGGCCGGGATTCGAACCCGGGTCTCCCATGTTTCCGCCATGGCGCTCTACCACAATCCCTGCCCTGGACATATCTTTTCTCTTAAAAATAAAAATATTTAAAAGTTATAACAACAAACAAATTGCGAGAACACGGGGATATGGGATCAGTGAAGAGAAAGGATTAGTCTGACCGAGGTACGAACCAGGATAGCTCAGGTGGTAGAGCACCATGACGGAAACATGGGAGACCCGGGTTCGAATCCCGGCCCTGGGCATATCTTTTCTCTTTAAAATAAAAATATTTAAAAATTATAATAATTAAAAAAAAATAATAATAAAGTAAAGAAATAATATTTTTCGGAAAAGGCACCCGAATACTTAAAACTATCTTAATTAGTCTTTCCTTAAGTTCGTATGTTCATTAATTCAAGAGATATTAGTGTTGTAGATGACCTTTTGATTGTCGGAGAAAACACACTTACAGACAATTTTTTTTACATAATCTAGGTAAGGATTCGAGGAGGAAAAAAACCTAGTCACGCAAGCTGTTTCTTTTGCATAAGGATGTTGTGCATATCCTTGGTCAAATAGCCTTCTCTCCTAATCTTTTGTCACCTGGCTATAATAGAAAAAAAAATTTAATTTACTTAAATTACATTGTTTACCTTAGGATCTTTGTAAACCAAAGTAAGAAAATGTTTCTTCATCTATTGAAAACAATTTTAATTGAAGATAATCATAATACATAAACATTTGAAAATATTATTTGTTAGAATCAATATTTTTATTGTTTTATACTATCAGTAACGCATGTATTTATGCAGCCTTACCCCCCTCCCCATGGGACCGTTTATTAACCATATTACCTAATTAAGGACATGACAAGTCACTAATGCTACATTAAAGGTGTAAGTTAAAAATATAAGAAATTAAAAATTTGCAGCTGGACTAAATTAATAATTGATATGTTAGTGTAAAATTAGGATTAAATTTGGAATCATAAATTATAAAAAAAAAAACAAATAAGATTAAAACATATTAGATATAAAAATACATAAAATTAGAAATAAAATTAATATTTTAAGCACAGCAAAAAGGTTTTGGAGCAATAATTTCAATTACTATAAACATTAATGAATAAGTTATGAACATAAAAAATTAAGTTAGTAAATATCAAAATATTATACAGGAATAAAAGTTACAATTAACTCTAAAAATCTATCTAATTAGTTAATTGTCCTTCTTTGGTTGATCAAAGTCAATGTCTTTTATAAATGTTAGTAAGTCTGTTTTGAATTTAGAGAAAATTGTGTGTTCTGTTTCAGGAGTAGGTGTCGTTTGAGAATTATATTTTTTTTCAATTTAATTCGTTGTCTGCCGACACAGTCATAAAGTAAATTTCTAAAAGTGTGAATTATGTAGTCTTATATACCTATTTATTACCCTAGTCACAAATCAGGAATAGTTTCCGAATTAAAACCGAATAAATATATTTGAAATAGACATTAGTAATGTAAATGATGTGCAGATTCTTCAGTTATACTGCATGGATCGGGACAGAAGAAATTTAGATATTTTCTCCTCGGAGCGGTGGAGAAAAATGAAAATAATAGACACACTGTTAATGGTGATGACATTTAGTGCAAGTTTCCATTAATAGTTCTGTCATGGCCAACTGCTATGGTACCACAGAACAGGGGCCTATCATATTACTTACTTCTATTACGACATACATATTATTTACTATTTACGTCATATATTGTATAAGATATTATATAAGACTGTTTGTTAAGATCTTATGGATTTAAAGTATCGTTATTTCCAAATAATTAAAATGGATAGATTTTGTTTGAATTCATATAACCCAAAAGGGGGGAAATGTAGCTTCGTTTATAAAAAGGAATTTTAAAGAAGTTAATCCAAATGCAGAAATTTATCATTTGAGAACTAGCTTCAGAAAGGATAGGAAATGTTTATAAGGGGAAACTATATTTTCAATGACACTGGCCGTTTCATAATAGCTAGTAAAGTTAGTAATACTTCGAAAAATTGCTAAGCTGTGTTGTTCTATCCGTGTATCCTTTAAGCACTCATTATTAAAGCTTGCTAAGCACACAACTAGAAAGCAGCAAGCCATCATATACAGATACTTGGAGGAGTAGAAATTTACACCACTCACAACACTATATTGAATCAAAACGGTTTGAATTAGAGTGTATTGTAAGAGTTAAAAACATATACACACCATCATAAGGTGGTATCGAGGTGATACGAGACTACGGCGCGTTAAATGTTTATTTAATAAGAATGGGTTAAGGCCATCCTCGGAAATTCAAAACTGCATAGATCCATATATTACACAGATCTATCGCACAGGTAAGGCTGGGTGAGCCCCAAGGTGTTTAATATAATAAGACGCTCATATTCTGCAACAATAATTAAAAATTTCTTTCAGAACTTTCTTTAGTGTTACCGAATATCCAGCCCATATAATTATTATTACCAATATAAATACTTGGTTGTTATCGAATATTCATAGAAGCAGATGAGCTGGAAACGCGGCGAGTTGCTACAAGGAATTTTTCCGGGGGTACGTCACACTATTCTTGATGCCCCCTTTTTTTATACACACTAAAAGTAAACACCAAGGTTCATCACTTGGTAGGTAATACTTAATTTAGCCCCAATCACTAAGTTTGCCACCAGCGTCAGTTGACCTAGCTTTAATATCCCACAACTAGAATTAACATACAATAAAACTTTGGCTCTTTCGTATTTTAACATTTCTAATAGGTTGACATTCTTATGCAAACTATCATTCGAAAGTACAAATTTAACAGACACGAAAGCGCTAATTTTTATAACAAAAACTATATATACGTAATTAAAGCAAAATAAATTATAATTGAATGTGGAAATGAAGAGCAAATATGTTCTACCATTGTTGGAACATGGCCCAACATCGTACGCATTGTCTGATGAGGGATGGATCGATACAGCTTGGAAATAGATAAGGCTTGTCATCGTAATGTCCTTGTTTTCCTTGCCAAGATCCTCTCCAACTGTCCAGTGGCGCGATTTTCATATTTGAGTATTCGTCGTGTTCTCCCAAAGGGAGTCTCTGTTGTACTCGAAGGAGCTAAGTGAGGAAGGACTAGTACCTACGAGACTTGTAAGGAAAATTATCACCTAAATAGAAACACATCAATAAAAAAATCGGCAGGAAAATCTTCATGCATACTTTTCTTAGGCGTGACTAATGTAATATGTTGGTGTTGCCAGAACCTGTACTGTCGTTAAGTAAAAAAAAGGTACAAAAATAAAAAAATAAATGTGGAAGAAAATTGTCCAGGTGGAAGTCAATAAATATATCTTAGATATGGTGAAATTTGTATTAAGTAGCCAATGTTTCGACCTACATTGCAGGTCTTCTGCGCCTCCACCCGGACCATTTTCTTCCACATATATAATCAAGGTCAACTATTATCATTCAAGATAAATAATTCAAGTTTGACAAACTAATGATGGCTGCTGATTTCCCGATGACTCAGTCCAATCAAATTAACGTTCCTTTGAGTTTTTGCATTGATTGTTTTTTAGAAATCATTTCAAGATCGATTCTTCAAAGATTCTTCTTCTACTTCTTACTTTTTTACCATTTTATTTGATTATAAAAACTTTATATTTCTTGCACCATTTTAGCGAGTTATGTACACAATGAACAGGCAATGTTTAGACGTCTTCAAAGGTTTCCATTAAAAAAGGTATAGCAAACCAATGACTCTTTTTTTTTTTACACGCATCACAGTAGTTCTCGAGAAATAAAAGATTATTTGATTTTATGACAGATTAATAACGCTTGCTTAGTTTTGAAGTATCCAATATACGCACCTTCAATTTTAGAGGTATAGTACGAAAAAAACTTTAGCAACCAGAATGACCAATTCAAGGAAAGGATTATTGCTTTTGTTATTAATAATAATAGCTGTTCTGGTATGTATATATTCTTTCCTCTTTACTCTGTTTTTGTGTCTTTGTTAAATTTGATCATCGGTGGATTTAATTAATTACAATTGTATGGAATATTTAAGCCAACGCTTTTCACAGTTCTGATAGACTGATGTTAAAATGTTCACCATCACTATATATATATATATATATATATATATATATATATATATATATATATATATATGAACATAGTGAAACATATTAACAATATAAAATATTCAGAAATAGCCTTAAAAAATGTATCAAATATTCCATTAGTAAAAAAATATAAAAAAGGAAACTGTTTAATAAATTTGTAGTTATTTATTATTAACAAACTAGAAGTATATTTTTTGTTGTTAAAATTAAAATACAGAAGATTCAGTATATTTCTTTTTAAACTCATAATTAGCCATTTCAGTCAACTTAAACACTTACTAGACAAACTCTCTAAGATCCCAATTAATTATAAATGACTCATTATACATGACTATTAGTAGACCCATTTGGACTGACGGAGTAGAGCTTTGGGGCTCCAATAAGCCATTGAATTCCTCTCGTTTCCAATCCTTACAGTCCAAAACCCTCAATTCCTTTATTTGATGTTGATTTGCATGGTTTGTTTCCTTTCATAGGAGGAGGGTGAAATGTGTTTTAGAGCCAGTTCATAAACAATAAAGTAGAGTTTTGGGGATACCTGCCCTCAACTCACCACCATTTGCATAATATGAGCTACCCCAGTGTTATCAAGTAGGATGTAATTTGATATGTATGTTTTGCTTTCAAGACAGAACAGCACCGTTGAAGTGGGGGATAGATTTCAGCCACCATTCCGCCATCTTTGAATGAATTTCAGCACCTCCAGGAACAGTTCCATATCAAGTTTAAAGGTTTAAAATTTGTGCATAAATGGATTTACTTTTTGAGGAGTTTGAACGGCTCCTACAACCACAAATTTCAAAGCATTTAGCACGTCCGTTTTTGAGCTAGAAGTCTGACACTTTATGTGATATGCATTGGAGTTATTGCCTTTAGGGAATCTCAATTTTTTTTTTCTCCACCCCTATTTTAATATTTTCAAAATAAATATTCGGAGATTTCATAGATAGTTTTAACCCGCTGTTATAAAAATTCATAGATATGTGTCTAAATCATTATTTTAAGCTTAAAGGTAGAGTCATTCGACCCACTTCTATGATAGTAGAGTTCTAAGTTCCGTTAGGACGTCCGCTTCACTTCAGGTCCGTAGGAAGTGAAGATTCCGCAGTAAAATCTTTACTTCATAAGGAAACTATGAAGCTGGTTACCCATAAATAATGTTTCATATTCATAGTGAGTTTATTTATTTAAGAATTCTTTCAATTTTTACAAATGTTCTAAGCTTCTATTCATTAAATAAGGTAATTTATCGACTCAGTATGGTTACATTATCTATATTAAAAAAAATCATTATTTCACATTTTGATATTAATGATTAAAATTTAAACAAAATAAATAAAGCCATAGCTATATAAATAACTTATGCAACAATAAAAAAAAATTAAATTAAATTAAAATTGTTGAGAATCGCCTTGAACAAAAAGAAAGAAAAAAATACACAGATCTGAAGAAATAAATCTGGTGCGGTTCGCGCGTCAATTAAGTTTTCTCAAAATCAGTGAATTAAAGTAAAAGAACAATGAGGAAAAATTAATCATAAGGGTTTTATAAGTACATTAGAAATCTACCTCAATCATTTGTTATATACAGTATCCTCACATACTCCATTAGAGAACATGAAGGATTAAAAAAAAAAAAAAAATTTGCGCCACTACAACCCATAAAGGTATCACTAAATGGTAGAGACTGTATTTAGGAAAACGGTTGTGCAGGGAGGTGATTTATATGAGATCACTCTCAACCACTAAGTTTTCCCTCAATTAAGGGTACCAACTTTATAGAGACTAGAGGAGCCTCAGGAGGGTCGGTAGATCTCACAGGGTTGACCAATTAAATAATTTATCAGTCACAGCCGTATTCGAACCCGAATCTTTAGCATAGCAACTCAGCACTCTACTCACTGAGCTTCTCCGCTCTCTAGAATGCTAAAAACACGTAAGAAAGAGTCAACAAATCCTAGTGAAATAAAACCCTGTTTTTTCAAGCGTGCTTCTGTATACTCCTTTATGCTCCATTCAGCCTCTTTGAATTATTATTAATATTTAATAAAATGGAATTTAAGAAGAAAAATCATAAATTAAAAAAAAAACTAACGTAGAGAACATTTATGCTTGAAAATAACTTAAGAAATATTTCCTACACAAACGTTGATGTCTCTGACATAAAGATTTACAAGAAATTGTTAACCAAAATATCATGAATGATAATGGAAAATGCAATGTTATTAAAAATTAGCGAACATGGTATTAATTTAATTTCAGTTCCCAGTTCTTCAACATTATTTACGTTAATTTATTTACATTTATCAAAATAATAATAATAAATAAAAGACTGAAGAGTGTAATTATCCTTAATGTATGATAATTATGGGAGGGGTATCTCTTAGTTCAAACCGGTTCCTGGAATTTATAATTTATCGCAGATAATAAAAAAATTTCTTGTAAATTTCTGCTCTACACGGCACTTTATAGGCATCATAGTTCCGCTCATAGTTCCTGAATCGTGACGGAATAAATTATATCAAATTGTTGCCTGGTGTATTTCATGCAAAAGAGTTTAATATATTAGAAATATATCTCTTTCGGGTGTAAATGGGCAACCTGTTACCTATGAATACATGCATTTTAATTTTAAAAAATAGTTTATTTTTACTTTGCTAATTACGGATTGAAAGGTACTTCAACATATTTTTTCAGTATGAATTATATGCGTTCTTTTGTTTTTTCTTTAAATCCTGATTAATTCATGAGCTGATATGAAATAAAATTAAATATTCTATTAGCTCATCTCCTGACTTGCTATAATTCAGCATCTGAACTATTGTAGGAATCTTGAGAACCATATTCTAGGTCCTTGTAATTTATTGTAACCAACAATTTAATTTTTGGTTGCCGGATGGGGTCTTAGACTTAGTACTAGAATAAGTCTAACCTTGCCAGTCCAGTTTTAAGTTTATCTTAAGAATTAGGCAAGATTAGTTTACTCCAAAACTAAACGAGAATTATAAAAATAAATTGTTTTTCATCTTAAAAGTGTATTTATATATATTTACATTACGTCCCAAGGGAACAGTGTATACACTTGTTCAATAATTCTTTAGTTTGCAAAATTCTCATTTTTTTGGTTCAGTATATTCTACATTGTTATTTATTCACGTCTCCTTCTAAAGTATTGTTATTAAGTATTGTTATATTATAGTTGTGATATTCTCAATATATCATACTTTTATCTCTGGATGTTCTATATGAATAATCTTTTTTCTCCCTTGTTTAATCTTTCGTATATATGTTTAAATTTCCATTTATTTAATTGGACTACATTCGAATAATTAAAATTGTAAAAATAATATATTTTACTTCTTTAAATATAAAAATCCACAAGGTTTTCCTCCAAATAGGAATTTCTAACTTTGTAAAAGACTGAGTGAACTCCAGGAGGGTATTCAGAGTCCCTGAGTTGATTCACGTTTGATGATAGAACAAATAATTTATCTACCACAGCTAGTTTGGAACTCAGAGTCCGCTAAAACAGCGCCCTGCTTATTTATCTATTTTCTTTTGTCCAATCATGTTACTGATAATGTTACTGCCCCGGTGAATAACTGGTTAAGTCTAATTTTCTGCAAAATGAGTTTCTTGTACTTAAGTAAGCGGAATCGAGTTATTTTCGTAGTGAATAGGGGGCTAAGCAAGGCATTGGGTTGAAAAGGAGTTATTGTTTATAATACAACTCCATTTCAAGCCAAAAACTACAAGAATGATACGAATCCGGTTATCTGAAAGCAGTTAACTCTCTCTGGACAATGTCCGATTTAACCACTTATTCTTTATATATATTCTATTACTGTATAATGATATATTTATTCATGATCCATATCGAATGATGTCGATTTAGTAGGATACAAATTTTCTTTTTTCTAATTAAACTTGATCTTATTTTATTGGGGTCATGTATTTAGTTCAAACATAAATATTGTTAAGGTTACAAGGTTTCTACAAACCTTCTTGCTTTTGACAGTTTGGTCTTATAATAGCTTAACTTTGTGTCGCAATGATTCCTATCCGTAAAGAGAAATAACTTATTTAAAAATTAATAAAATCAATAACTAATATAATAAAAGAAATAACTTATGATTGAATAACGAGAGAAAACAAAATTATTTAAACTTTTCATTTATTTTTGTATACGTACCCGAATTTTAAGGCATTAAACCTAGGTTGGAAACCTATTTTAGTTTTTCTAAGGGTTTACAACTGTCCTTGAACATTAAATCAGAAGACACTATCAGGTATCAGATGAGGCACAATGAACGACCAACCCTCTGTAGCAACAGCCTACAGATAAGCTCTGCTGCCCTTCGTGTAGTCCAGGCGGCTCTTCGCTCAACAGCGGTAATTTCAAGAACGCTGAAGCTAAATATTTAGTGCTCAAAATCTTTAAAACTACCAATGGGACGAAAAACCTGTAAATATCTTAATAAAAAAAAGGAAAAGTTATTTTCTGATTAATTTGAGTGTTAATAGACTCTATATATTTAATAATTTTTATCTTAACATTCAAGTCTAGACTTAAAGTTCTTCTCAATACCAAGCCCCTCCAAAAAAAAAAAAAAAATCGGATTTATTTTGGTCAATAATTGAAAACTGCACATCCCACGAACCTAATGATGACGGTGTTGATGTTATTTATGGAGCGTTAAACTAGCTCCAATTTGAACGATAATGAACTTTTTTTTTTAAAGCTATAATTTCCATGATAACCATATGAACCATACCACCATCCCTTGTATACCTAAATTATGGCTATCCCAGCAGTAAAGCCTACATAAAGCCGTACATTCTTTATGTAAAGCGAACAGTGGATCGAAGCAATATTGAGATATAACACTCGTTTCTCAATTGTTACTGCCATGAAGTATAGATAGTAAAAAATATGAACTTCTTGACGGATCACGCACTATAGAAGTATCAGGATTCTTCGCAAGAGGGATGTGTTCAATTTCTAAACGTGCTGGCACTTACTTGAACACATAACTTATTAAAAAATAAGGAGGGAGAATCTGGAAGTTGAACGTGATCTGGGACAAATCAACCCCAGCACAAACACCACACTACATGACTTGTAGTGATACACGTTAATGAGTCATGAATCTGAACGACTTTTCATTTGAAAAATAAAATTGAGTATAATACTTTTATATAAATAATGACTATAACTATATTTATGAACAATTGTATTGTTATTGCCCTTACAGTAAAGTAAGATGTGAAATTCACATTCGAAAACTAAAGAATAGAAAGATTGTTGCTTGATGAATAAATCCAATCTTCAAAAATTGGGTTTCCTGAATTTCATTGACAGGGATTAATATGAGTAATATATTATACGGGGGATCAATTTGAATAATGATTATTTATAAACGACAACAGCTGCTAGATGATAGTTAATGATATTCAAATTTGATATTCTCATTGGAATTTAAAAAAATGTCATCACTCTCCAAATTGATTGGAAAGTGGTGTAAAATTTTAAATTACAATTGAGAAATTAAAACTATGATGTAGCCTGTCAAAATAAATTATAAAAAAAGAATGACAGAAAATCCGTTTTAATTTATATTCTTTTATGAATACCTTTTTCTAATTCCTCCGGCAGAGCGATTCAAAAGCCATTAGGTAGATAAAGATCTATTAATAATGGTTATCGAAAGGTGTCTGCCCGGTCGAGATGTCTTCCAATTTGAATATCTGTCCCTATCATCTAGCAGCTCCTCTCAGATGTACGAGTAGATTTAATTTTATTCGTGTATATATATCTATAGAGTTTTTAACAATGGATATCCGTTTCATTCAAAGATAGTAGAGCAATTAACAATTTAATAAAAGAGAGTATAATAAAAATCTGTCAAATCGTTTTAGACAATCGATGTTTCAAAGAATAACTCGATTGGTGACCAACAACTTTCCAGTTGACTGTATTTTTCTTTGTAGGCGTAAAATCTTGTTATGTTAGAATCATTGATTGATGTTGGGGTCTTACCAATTTTAATTAACTTGAAACAAGTAATGAAATCGTATGAAATGGGTACCCAAATTTTTTTTTCAGTTATTATAAAAGAACATATATTCATTATAAGAAAATTCACTTTTATTTATTTTTCTTAATATATGACTAAGTTATAATCATACAACCATATGATTAAATTATTTATATGGTTAACATGTTTTAAGTTTGCAAATAATTAATGTGGTAGATAAAATTAACTGCATATATGTATTTGCAATTAAAATAAATCATTTTATTATCACATTTTAGAAAGTTACGTTAACTTATGTTATTGAAATTTTTATATTACTAGTTAACATTATGTAATTTATTATGGTAAATGAAAAAAAAAATACATAGTTAATAATAGTTTTAAGAAAATAAAAAGTATAAAATAATTTTCAATAAGTTTAAAATAATAATTAGTTTATGAAGAAAAAAATTCATTTTATGGTAAAAAAGCGCGGGGAGATTTTCAAGATATTTTCATAATGACTATGAATTTACCAAAATCAGCAACATTATTAACAATTAATAAAAAAAATACACGCTTTTAATTATATTCTTACTTTAAACTTATTAAAAAATATTTTCTATTTCTTAGTTTTGTTTTCTATTAAAGTGAGTTTTTCAAACTATTTTTTTGTAGCAAAGTATAGGAAATTTTACAGCTGATACAGTAGTCTTATTGTCTCAAAGATTAAGCCATGTATGCTTCATTACTTGGCAAAAGAAACTACCGCGTCTTCACAATTTCAATATATACAACTAATCCTGGATATCCTGTTTAGGATAATGAGACAAACTTTTTAAATTACATGACAAGTTTTAATGTAATTATATGTTTTGAAGAGATTGAAAATCGATATCAACTATTCCGTTACAACCAGACAAAGCTAATAAAAGCCAGCTAATAAAAACTAATCCTCTCGAATACGTAATCCGGATTACGTTATGCTATTTAGAAATTTCTGGCTGTTTCCAAAATTTAAAACAGCCCCTGGATGGGAGGAGGCGGACATTACCCCTTGAGAGAAGGTCCTGGAAGGAGACACGCCCTCGGACCTTGTAGATACCACCGCGAGGAGATTACCATCGCCATCATTAAACTGCCCAGCAGCCGGGAGGATTAACTTTTCTTTAGGATAAAACAAAAAGAGGATGGAAGAGGAGGTGTTGAAGGATCGGCTGTTTTTTGTCCTTATTCGCCGGTGTCCTGCCCCCTCCTCCCTCCGCCGCTATCCCGAGATCTCTTCGGCTCGAATTTCAGGTGTTAAGAGGAAGGGAAAAAAGAAGGCGTGTTAGATATTATCCGACTGTGGTCCCTGGGAACTATCTTATCTTCTCCATCCCTCTGCAGCATTTTTACTTTTTGGTGTCCGGGGTTCGACTTCAGCGGCTCGGGTCTTGGACTTCGATTACCAGATCCGACGCAGAGCGGTAATGCTCTCCCCACATCTGATTCATAAATCATCATCTAACATCTTCTAATTAATTATAATACTCCTCTGAAGTGAAAAAAAAAAGAAACAGATTTTCGTCATTGTAACTCATCGATTTTCTTAATTGACAATCAGCTATAATACAATTAATTATAGCTATAATAATTTTAACAATAAGTATACGAATCTTCATAAAATAATAATAAGGCTTTAATTTTAGGAGTTTTCTAATTGAATCCTTATACACATATATTTATCTTTGCATATAAAGTTCTTCTGTATTTGTGTATGTCACTGAACTCCTTTAACTGTGGCGTCAGGTATTTTAATCATATTTTTTTGTATATATTTTCATTAAAAAGGTTCAAATAATTACTATCTATTTAAACAATTGTATAAAGTATAAATTTAGTAATATTACATTAATATTATAAAATTATTATGACAATAATTTTAAAATGTTGAAACAGGACAACAGTTGAGGGATTATAAATTTGATAAGATTATAAAATTGGGTTGATGGGATAAGGTAATTGTGTATACTTGTCGGCTCCTAACCATATAATATATCTACCTAGATATCGGCAAAGTATTTTGTGGTATTATTTTTATTTACCAACTCTAAGATATAGAATAGATAAGAGAGAGAGGGGATACAGACCAGAGTAAATATGGAATGGCTCGACTACAGTGTGTAAAGTGAGTAGTCACTAACTTAGTTATTGAGTAGTTTGTAAATTATAATGTTATTCCATAGTCGAGTTCAACGATTCTGTTGCATACGAAGACATACATACTAACTTAACCAAAGTATGTTAAAAATGATGAACATTATTAATGATTTGAGGACATTTCTTTCAAATTTTTGGATGTTGGAGTAGTGTTCAACACGCACATAGGAAGACCAGTCCTAGCTCGAACGGACGGAACACATCGTCATTCACTATTGATATAAACAGAGGCGAGCGGCACAGGTTGATTGCCGAGGCCAGTAGAGGTTCACCTTGCCTTGACGGGGTAATCATCATAATCAATTGTCATATCTGTCTCTGATTCAGATTTATTCTCTCGCCCGCAGCCAGTGGCAGGTGTTCTCATGGATCCTAGGCGTTCTTTGAAGAAACTTACTTCAATAACAGACACTACCTAACTTCCAGCTATCAGAAAAACGGGCAGAAAACATTCGAGTAAGTCTTTCTGAAGACTATTACGAAAATCTCCAGAATACAAAATCAACACTTCTAAGTTCCAAGAAGACCGGGTATCCGAGAATGGTGATCATTTAGCACCTCACCAACAAGAGCGATGGAGCGAAGGATCCTCCTTAAACGCCCCGTGTAATTTATTCTGAAGGATCATTTAAAATACTGTCGAAACGTTTCCAGTTATTTTATGACTCATCCATGATTGATCTCACACCCAAAGATTTTCCAGGGTCCGTGTGAAGAATAGGATACGCATTTTATTTAATTTAATTGGAAACAATTAAAAAATTGTTGGTTTCAATAGGCCCTATGATCCGAGGGGTGGTAATAAGAAATGCCTGTAGACATGTTTTCCCACCGAAACATTTTTTTAATAATCCTTATGCTACAGGTATGTTTGGTGGGAAAACAGCCTGAATATAAATTTTCAAATCAGCATTTAAAAGAAACAGTTCCAGAACGTTTTGAATTTCCTTTCAGAAGGGACAGAAGGGAAACTGGAATGATAAAAAAAATCTAATGATTCGGTTAATCGGACAGGGCCTTCTTCTTGTAAAACTAGAACCAATTCACACTGAATGTAATTGTTTAAGCACGTAGTATGTAAGCAGTAATTTAATGTAAACTGCTTGATATTAATATAGTCTGATAACGTAGAAAACGACCAGCGCAGAATGCCGGCTGCGCATATGGAAGTCATGTCCTTTCCCAAATTACCTAGCTCGCTTCACTCGTCATAATTTACATTTTTTTTTATTGAGAAACAGAAGCATTGCAATAACCATTACGAATTATCCTATAAACCATATTGAAAAATTATTCAAATGCAGAAGATTTTATATTAGATTTCTGAGTTTTCCCCCCGAATTCCGAAGTTCATACTCAAGGGATTAGTCAGCACAAAATGCAAATTAAGGCAATTTTAAGTTTAGTTACTCAGGAAGAGGATGAATGCGATAATGCTATAACTTACAATTATTAAAAAATATATATACTTTTTAGCATTATAATTAAATAATAGTTCGCAAGAACTAGATACAAAATCGTAAAAACAAAAACCTGCACCACTACATCCCATGAAGCCTCTTGTGTTCAGTGCATGGTAGAGACTGTAGGGCAACGATCGTGCAGAGAGGTGGTTTGTTCAAGATCTAGCTGCACCCCAATTTCTTAATTTAGGGTACGCACTTTATGGAGGATGGATGTACCGCAAGGTCTTTAGATCCCCTAGGTTTCATCCTTGGCAGTTAACTGATTAAATAATTTATCTTACACAGCCATATTTGAATCCGGAACCTCGTAAAACAAAATTTGATGTAAGAGCGGAGGGGCACCTGCCCGTTTATGAAACCATTTAGCGTTATAAATTTAAAGTAGGTCAGCCTAATTATATTTATGTATCATATAATTTTATATAGATAAATAAAGATCATATCTATCTAGTTATGTATGAATACATAAAAGTTATACCTTCTATAAAGTTTCATACCTATATTTTATGTATTCTATAAACATTAGATCTTCTAGTTATGTATCTAATTAAACGGATATAATGCTAAAATATTAATGTTACGCCGATTTTTTATTAGAAATAAATCTTTTTTCAAGCTAAGTATTTGCATGTCCATTGCCACTGCTTAGGAAGCAACACGGACACACGTCTTTGTGTTTTTGTGTAAAGACGCTGTCCTGTCTTTGATCCTATCTCTCCATGCTTATAAGAAACATGCCCACGCATTTTTTTTTTATCGCTTCAGGCGTGTTTCTTCAACTTTTTCTTTGTTTTTATCTTTTCTAAGAAAGGCATACCATCACCGGCAGAAATACTAAAAATTTATACTAATGAGATAAGTATTAAAAGGAGAAACTAATTAAGCTAGCTTCATAACTTATCGATATTAATTGCGCATCCTATGAAACCGGAAATGAGCTAATTACTAAACTAGAAAGCATTTATATAACAATTTACTGTTGTTGTTATATATATATATATATATATATATATATATATATATATATATATATATATATAAATTAATTACATTAGTGATTTATAGTAATTAAGAGAACCATAATATTTCTTAGGGCATTAACATTCCCGACTATCACCAGAAGCCCAAACAGGTCTCGAATATTTCAGCCGTTCCAAGTTCCTCTTCAGGTGTTAAATCCACGGTCCGCTTCGGAACATCTAGGGACTGCCTTATCACTTTCTCTAAAGTAGCTTGGAGACTTACCAAACTACTTTCTTCTTCCACATTTTATGCGCATCTACCTTATTTTATTTTAAAATATATATAATTGTAAACATCTAAAGAATTGCAAAACTAAACAATGCTATTAACTTGCATTTCAATCGAGATATAATTTATTTTAGATATATTTTTACGCTTCTAGTCTAGCCTCATCTTCCATTACCCCTGAAGATGACCCACAAAGTGGGTCGAAACGTTGGCACAAAATAAAATAAGTACCCACTTATTTAGTGTTTTGCACCCCCAACTATTTCCTTCCTTACTGAGATATATTTTAGAAAATGATGACTTCTATTCATCGTGTTTATGAGAATTGTTTTACAAACATTTATAGCGAATATTAGTGAGATTAGGTATAATAGATACCAATGGTAGGATAAGGGGTTTTATGATTTACATAATATAAAGAACGGGGACTATTGTACTGAATTAGGATTTCACAAGTAAACATTGTACAAAATAAACGTCGAGTTCAGTCCTTAATTTATTAAAAATAATTGAAAGTAAACTTGGGGATGTTGAGGAAACCTGTCATGGTCTGAGAGAGGAAGATATACATGACAGAAAGAAATGGAAAAAGGAACTAAATTTTCGATTGAATAAGATGATTGGTTGAAAAAATACATGGGGATCATAGCTTTTTCTCTTTTGAATCTTTTTTAGCAAATCATATTGAAAACGCCAGTAACACGTGAGGAATGGTCAGCCAGTTTTTGATTGCAAGACAATTTTATTCAGGGTAAATTAATTCAAAATATTTGTAAAATCGCGAATATAGGCTTTCCGCAGAAATAATAAAAATCGATAGATAAATAATGAAGTTCTGAAACTAAACTTCTAAAAAACATCAACTCCTGTCTTCAGGTCTAATGTGTCTAGAAATATAAATACAACTATACCCATGAAAGCCCTTGTAACAGTCCATGTTATAGACTGCCTTGTGCAGAGGTTCATTTGGACGAGATCACTTTCGATCTTCAGCTGTTCCCATCTTATAGAGGCTGGGTGAGCCCTAGAGGATTCTGCAGTTCTATGGCTGTTAACAAATTACGTAATTTACCACCTACACCCGTACCAGCACCCGCATTCTTACAATTAGGTTTTGTCTTACGGAAGCCTAAAGGTCAATTCGGTCTTAGTAGCAACCAAGTTTGAATATTTTTCTAAATAAATCATTAGTATAAAATTTTCAATTATGTTATAGGTTCTTTATTGATACAAAAGGATAGTTAAATTTAATTTTTGATTATTGAGGAAACGTGACACGGGCTACTTAGCACGGCTGGCCCGAGGCCGAGCTACACAATAGGCACTGCTCTATATGCGGAGGGGCTCTCGAACTGATGGTGACTATTAAATAATTAATGTGAGTGCTCAATATGTGAGCTCAGTTATTGAGACCGCTCCAGCTTCAGATTCCAGTGGGCAGGTCCCATCCCTCCAGCTCCAGCTCCAGCTGGTACAACAGGTGGTACCCGTTCATCGATCTCATACCTCCTCCTGTCTTCTCATGTCCTGATCCTCCGAACCTTCCAGGAGTGGCGGAAATCACTAACTTATATTTTTTAAATACCACAAGCTGTCATTATTCATTAAAAAAAAAAATTAAAACAAGGAAATAAGCGCTAAGGATTGGAATATGTGATATTTATTATAAAAATAAAGACTAATTTTTTTTTTTGATGTTACAATAAACAAATTTAAACGATCTTTGATAGGGAGTTAGAAGCTGATAAGTGAAAAATAGATTTTTCCTCCATTTTATTCTTTTATCGATAATTACTTTAATTCGCATTCATTTACATTCACAACTGCGCAAATAGTAAATGTGCTATTCGAATATTATAAAACATTATACCATGATTATTGCAAAGTGGTTGAATAATATTAAATATAAAATTTATATCATAGATTATTTTAAGTTAAAAGATACCATTATCTTCTTTTCGTAAAACTATGGTGATATGGAGGTTAAAGGGTATAATAAACTAGTGGGTGTGAAGTAGCTATAAAGTAAAATAATTGGCATTAAAAGAAAAAATGAACGTGAAGTCAAGAAAGCAAACAAATATCAGAATGTTTTGTCACTATTTTTTTTCTCATAAAACCAGAGGGCAAAGTCCAATTGGAGAATCTTTTCAGCAGAGATAAGGAAAATATTATAAAAAATTATCATGAAAAAAAGTCATATAAAAAAATATACATAAAAATTTAATTTAAAAACGAATGTAAAGCAGGGATTCACCGTTTTCTTTAAATATAAACTCATTGTATATGATAAGTGTAAATTAAGAACCTGATAATTTAAATGGAAACAGGTAGAAGTATGTACGAAACAGAAAAGGATTATTGGAGTCCAACTATTGCGTTTTTATTCTGAGCATGTTCATATGGAAATCAATAAACCTTCGTTTAGTTATTGATAAATTATTCATCTCCAGGAACGTTCCATGATATGTTGGTATGTTTTAGTACAAATTAAATAAATAACATTGATTATAACAAAATATTTACCGAATACCAAAATATTTAATTTTAAGAAAATTGCAATAAACGAATTGTTGTTTGTTTGTTTATTTAACGCCACTTTATGCTGCTAAGGTTAATCGGACGACGCTACAGTGGAAGCTTTAAATGTTGCCTATCCAGGTTTAATTAGGATAGAGATTTTTAACGTGTGCCTCACATCCACAGGCTCGGGAACTCCGTTTAACGTTCATTCCGAAGGACGACATACCCAAGGATTTTCTACTTCCGTAAAAATATTCTAGGGCCACCCGCCGGGCTACGAACCCGCACCACAGGTCACCCCTAAACTTGAATTGTTTTCGAAGTTAAAAATACTTTATTCCAACTTAAGCCCTATATTTCGTTCTATTTATTCGGTTATATTGTGCTGTTGCTAATTTATTTGTATTAATTTTCTGAATTTAAAAAAATATAAATATATTCCCAATCTGTTAGAAGAAGATTGTTGATTCTAGCGTTTGTGAAGTTCAAAATATAAAAACATGTTTCTGGCGCGTAACAAATTTATACATATATCAGGACGGGATAAGGTAAAAATGAGTCGTAAAAGCTTGAATTTGAACTGAAGATTGGATTTGAAAGCTAAGAATTTGGACGTTTTCTGAAAGAAAGAACGGAATAATGGGGATTGATCCACCGCTAGGCAGAAAAGTGTATATTTCCCTAGTAATTATTAAAACAAAAAAATAGTTGGATAACAATTTACACGATTAAAAAAAAAAAAAAATACTTTAATGTGAAATTATTAGAAGTGAGGTAGAGCTGTGTGTGCTGTAGAAGCGAGTCCTGATAGATGCTGGATAGAAGTCGTTCATTGAAACTATCCCTTCAATTCCCCTCCAAAGATTTCATCTAACGATGGAAAGCTGCAGTAAACTCATTTCAATATTGCATTATCGTTTGAAGCAGAGGAGTACGATGTTGGTGGAGGAATCTGGGTGTTTTATCTTCAGAAATTTATGATCAAAGGATTATTTTCTTACTCATTAAGATAAGAGTTATAAAATAACAATAGCCAATATAATCAATTGAATTCGAATATCAAAACAGTCAAACGAATTTAGCGATTATAGACACTTGTGATTACACATGATGATATTTCTTATTCGTCTTGGCTACTGCCCTATCCAAAAAAAATCTGCATACACTATTGGTTTTAAGTGATTTTACATGTTCATTGGCAATTGGTACTTATAATATATACACTTTCGCTGTGTGCAGACATACGCAACATACGCATTTAGATTTTTTTTAAAATTAAAATTATCTAAACGCAAGATTAATCGTGGGAACGAAGTACCTTATATTTTATCTACGAGATCAGTGTCACCTCAAATTAATCTATCTTTGAATAGAAGTTCTCTATGTTATTACACTTTCCATTATAATATAGAGAGCGGGACAGCTAAGTGTGTAAAGTCCTGAGTTGCTAGGATGAAGGTTCCGGTTCATATCAGGCTGTGACAGATAAATTATCTAGTCTTTTAACAGCCGCGGATGGATCCAGTGAAATCTACACACCCTCCTTTGGCTCACCCAAACTCTATATCGTGTGTACCCTCAATTCAGGAAAATATTTGAAGGTCGAGCGTGATCTCGGACAAACTACCTCCTTTCACAACCATTCTCTTAGAAACAGATCAGTTTCTAGCATGTACTGAACTCAAGATCTTTCAGGATAGTGATAGTAGAGATTTTTTTTCTATTTTATTTTATCACTTTGCAATGTACGTTCTTGATATCATCAAAAACTCAATCATCTCACTCTTTTTAGAAATCTTTGAAGAATTGAAACACCAATTGGAAAAAGTTTTAAATTCGATAAACGACGAAAAGAAAAAACAAAACAAAAAGTTGAGAAAGGACATAACAAACAATTTTAAATTATTTCATAGTTACTGTAGAATTTTCAATAAAAAATGTTTATTTATTCCTTGAACTAGACATTTCTTCTCATTCAAATAAATACAGAAAGATGAATTAATGAAGTTGCACTACGACCAGATGCAGTGATAAGTTTTCTTTCAGCCGAAGGAATCGAACATGGACTTAACATTCACGGGGCGAATTGACTTAGCCATTCAAGGAACGGCGACCGACCCAACCTGTTCAGTAGTTGCAGTATCATTTCTATGTCCATTTAACACTCTGTCTTCTTTTTTACCAGCAAAAACTTGTACGCTTCCTCAACTGCTTTAACTATAGAATTTTTCTTATTCACTTTATGAACCAAGTTTTATTTGTATTTTAAAAAAGAAAAAAGAAGGAGCTAACGCAAAAAAAAATCTTTTCATTTTTTTTTATTATATTCCTCTTGGGAAGAGGCTCATCCCACGCTCGGGACAATCTCCTGAAGAGAAATGGTGACCTTTCATGTCTCTTTCAATAAAGGGTCACAGGTTCGTGATTTGAGGGAGTGCGTGGGAGTACCATCCTGAGCGAAATCTGGACCACACGGATACATCATACAATGATCCTGTGATAGAGGATAACCAGATTGGGCAGAGATTATGTTTGCCTAAGGGTATGAAAAGATTTCTAAATTACAATTTACTGACCTTTTTAAGCAGTTACGTTAGTTTTCTATTCTTCAACTTGATTTTGCTTCAATGCAAGATTCAATCGGATCTAGAAATCAGGATGAGGATTACAAGTTCTAAATAGATGCTGACCGAATATATACAATTTCTTCTGCTGATCTCGAACAGTAGTGAATAACTGAATACATAATAAATCCGAAAGTCAGAAATAAATTAATTCATGAGTAATCAGTATTTAAACTGAAATAAATTAATTATCAGTAATCAGTAACAGAATTTTCAAAAAGTATGCTGCCCCCCGATCCTTTGATTTTCCCCTCCCATTAATAGCTAAGAAGTTAAAACTAACTACTTCAACTTGTTTGTTTATTGATTTAACGTCATTTTATGCTGCTATGGTTAATCGAATGATGTTACAGAGGGAGTCTTAAATCTTGCCTACTCGGGGTTGTGAACTTGCGATCTTGGACAAAGTAGGTTGTTGTGCTAATCACTGCACCCCACTTTCACTTGTTTTTTTATTCTGTTTAATTTCGCCTAGGTTTATTCTTTTTACCTACCTCCCAAAATAGTAAAAATTGCATTTTATGCTTTTATGTTAAATCGTGTTTTGTTTTATTATACACAATGAGTTTTTTTTCATATTTTTAACTTACAATCTAATATCCAACATTGCATAAATCATAAGACTTGGAAGTTATAAAGTCAAGTACTTTCACTTGCTTTTAGATCATGAATATTAGTTTCACCTCAGTTCTATTTTTCCTTATTTCCGAAAGTAAATAAAAATTAGAAAGAAACCCTAAGGAGATGGATAGCTCAGTTTATGGAGTTTTGAGTTACGTGCTGAAGTTCCTAGGAACAAATTCCGCTTTGACAGATATGTTATAAATCCGTTGACAGACATGGATGTGCCCAGTGGGTTTCTATCTATAAAGTGGGTACCCTTGATTGGGTGGAAAACCTGGCGATTGAGAGCGATCTCGGCCAAATGACTTTCCTGCACCCACGTGGCTAAGAAATAGTAACCCAACTGATAAAGGCTTGTAGTTATATAGATTATTCCCTTCTTGTTAATATCAAACAATAAAAGTATGCTCAACACAATATCCAAAGCAAAAAGAATCTTACTGTTCCTAAACGTGATGAAAACATTTAGGTTATTCACTAACAATGAATTTACGGAAGGCGAAACTCTAACACTACCTTCTTAAGATTAGAAGAACAGAAGCACCATCCTGACCGGACTCTTTCATTCATCTCCTCCGTGTCCCCTGCCCGAGGTTTTTATGCCCTCCTCCCGTTGCCTTGTCCCCGATCGCGCGTGCGTATATAAAATATAAGATTCCTCGGAGAAGAGATGGAGAAGAAGAACCGGTTTGTAGAAAAGGCAAATGAGAAGGTAATCAGATACAAATTGGTGGGCTGATGGATTGGAAGCGATGCCGGCGCCGAGGTTCTTCGTTTTGTCCTCAGAGGCGCCAAGTCGGTGTCTAGTTCCTTTTGGAGTCTGTCGTCTCGCCACCTCTCCTGTAGGCTCATTGTCCAAGGATCCATATACTCTTATCTCTTAGTCTAAGCTAAGGTATTTATATATTGAAATGTATTTTATTTTTATTCCAATAGCATCTCTAGACACGTTACAAAATGTTAGGAGTGCACCATGAAACTTAATCGATTTTATTCCATCCAGTTCTTGCGTGACTTAAGTTCGACAATACTTCTTAGAAAACTAACAAAGGTAGAAGAAATTCGCTACTTGTATATTCAAATAGTTCTTATATATATATGTATATATACTCCTCACAAGAGTAGATACAAGGTTGCTGAAGACTAGATTGATATCTCCTTAAAATTCGAAATTTTCTGAATTCAAGGGTTAACTAGATGGGTATACGTGTACTGCATTATAAGATTAGTTTGTCTAATTTTAAATATAGATGTTTATTTTTATTTTCGCTTCAATAGTACCTCTAAGGTTATTGATGGTAGGAGAAAAGCATTAAAACTTGATCGAATTTAATCCATCTAGTTCTTGTTTGACTTCAACTCGGTAATAATTCTTTAAAAACTAACAAAGGCAGAAGAAATTCACAACATATATATTCAAATATATCTTATACACATATACGAGGGTGGTCTGAAACGTTTCCGACCTAACAAAAATACAAGACATTTTTTCTGAAATTTATTTTTTATTTTTCAACATAGTCTCCTAGTAACTCTACAAACTTCTCCCAGCGATGCTCCCATCTCTGTAACCCGTCCAAAAAGTACTCGGCGTTTTACTCTGCAAAATAATTGTTCACAAAGGTGATAGCCTCTTCATTTGACGAAAATCTCTGTCCTCCGAGCGCAATTTTTAGATTAGGGAACAAAAAGAAGCCGCTTGGGGTTAGATCTGGTGAGTAAGGCTACACCTACATTGGATCCGGTGTGATACGATGAGACGTCGCTAGCAAACCAAATGACTGAAATATATCGAGAGTTATAACATTTGGTTCTTTAAATTTATAAAATTAAGATTATTTATTAATTATTTTTAATACATTTTACTATAATGTATAGTAAAATATGTATAATGTAGCATCGTATGTGATAGAATCACGTCGCACCGAATCGGATCCAATGTAGGTGTAGCCTAAGGCGGATGGCCAAGCAGTTCAGACCGTAATACGTGAATTTTCGCCCTGGCAACCGGTGTGAGACGGTGCATTGTCTTGGTGAAACAGGATTTTATTTTTCTGAAAATGTGGCCGTTTTTCCGCAAGTTCTGCCTTCAGCTTGTCTAATAATTGTGTGTAGTATGCTCTTGTAATGGGTTTTCCTTTTTGAAGATAATCGATTAAAATAACTCCATGACTATCCCAAAAAACAGTCGCCATCACT
The DNA here is from genome assembly GCA_964056705.1 of Troilus luridus. Classification (NCBI taxonomy): domain Eukaryota; kingdom Metazoa; phylum Arthropoda; class Insecta; order Hemiptera; family Pentatomidae; genus Troilus; species Troilus luridus. The sequence goes on along the minus strand of OZ057414.1, from coordinate 94,366,514 downwards.
TTACCAGCCGAGAAAACAATTTTTGTTTTTTTTGGAACCAGTTCCCCTTTGCAGTCCATTGTTTGGATTATATTTTTGTTTCGGGCGTATAATGGTGTATCCAAGTTTTTATCCACAGTAATTATTCGGAGCCAAAACTCGGATTTATTGCGCCTAAATTGCGCCAACAGAGCGTTGGAAATGTTCATTCGAACAAATTTTTGGTCCAACGTGCGGACAGCTTTCTCATATCTAATATGAACAAACACGTTCTTTTGACATGTTTATAACCTCTGATATCACTCTCACTTTAATTGGTTGTCGCCTAGGAACATGTGGTGAACTTTGGCGATATTTTCGTCGGTAGTTACAATTTTCGGACGTCCCGAACGTTCATCGGACTCCCAAGCTCTTACGGGCACATTTAAATTCAACTCCCTAAAATTTCACTGTGTTAAATGATGGTGCAGACTCCCCATACACAGAATCCAACACATCTTTGATTTGCTTAGGCGTATTGCCTTTCAAAAATAAATATTTAATGACAGCTCGATACTCGATTTTGTCTATTTTCACAAAAACACTCACATCAACTCACTCAAACGACTGTTACATAAAAACTGCGCGTGAGTAACTTATTTACGAGTACTGCCATCTTCACGATGCGGTCGGAAACTTTTCAGACCACCCTAGTATTTAGATATAAGGGTGCTGAACACTCAATTCCTAAAATTTAGAAAACTGGTTAAACCAAGGGTTAAACTGGGTGAATGCACGGCAAGAAGTTTCTTTAGCGCATCTCAATGATACCTCTCTCTGCATCGATAGTTTCTAATGAGTGAGAATTTTATGTTATATTTTGCTACTAAGAGCATGAAATGAAAGTGAATACATTTATCAAGGAACAGAAAATGGTGCGGAATAAGTCAAAAATAAAATGTTAAATAGTTATTTACTTAGTAGTAAGTTATTATAATTACTTACTTACTACCAGATAATTATAATTACTTACTTAGTAATTATTAGTAGTAAGTATTTATTGGTTATTTTTCACTAATAATTACTCGTGATAAATAAATGAATCATATTCCTAAGTGCAAGGTAAGTTGAGCCCAACATTTTGCTATTGTATCGGCTTCACAGAGCCATAATATATGAGGAGTCCAGGATCAAAACCGGATAACTCCAAATTTGAGAAAAATTTACTTTTTCTCATATTTCGCTAGTTGAGTCAAGCAATTTTGTCTAATACGATACTATGCCATCTTATCCCCCCTCATGGTCTTAGCCCGGTTCTGAAGTTCCGGAAGCATGAGTATTACTAGACTAAACAAGAGGAACATGTGAAAAAGTAAAATTTGGAAATTTGGAGTTATCCGCTATTGATCCTGAACTCCTCATAAATACTCGTAAGTATTGCATATAAATGTTGTATGTAAATGTTATAGTATTTATGACTTTAGAACTTATTGAGACTTATACTGAAACCTATTAGTGACAATTTAACTATGAATGTAATAGGTTTTAAAGACATGATTGGAGACTAAACCACATAAAATAGTGGAAAACTTCAAGTAACATTATCTATCTGTTCACAGGTGTTCCTCCAAACCTGAATAGTTCTAGAAACAGTGATCTTGAAATGACACAATCATCAGGCAATTAAGAGTGTAATCGGATATATCCAAACATCAGAAGATATGACGAACATACTTTGGGGTTACCTTCTGGCAGTAATTGCAGCTGTTTCAGCTCACAGGGAGCATAAGGTGAGTTAATAGCATACTTTAATTATTAGTGTGAATAAGGCATCTAATCCATTACTTAGTTATTAGATAATTATTTGTATAACTTATAGCCACAATCCAGTTCACAAGAGCAGCGAAAAGAGAATTACAAAAATTAACTATTTGTACCGATGAGATCCATATATGTATTTTCAAAGTACAAGGTAAATTAATAACAAAACATTTTTACTTTTGGAATTATGTACCTTTATGCACTACGAATAAGCGAATACAAGATAAGTTTTTTTACCCCTGATTAATCATGGCTTTTTGGTTTCAAGTTTATCAGCTCACTTATTTCTTTTTCTGTTTTTTTTTTTATCTTTTACTCTTAAATACGATGAGGTGACGACAAAGATTTTTAGGAACGTATCCAAAGAATTAGTCGCAACTGTTGTAAGAAGTAAATGTGCTTTAATAGGGAAATAATTGTTGCCAAAGGATTCATCTTAAGATATCAATGTCCGTTAGATGTAAGATGTCAATTCCTAGGATACTAATATTAGGTATCTTAACTGAAGATATTAAAACAATAAAACCTTAATGATGAATAATTTCTGTGCATACAAGAATATACTCCAGTCCTTTTGAGGTATAGTGATAAATTATAACATAATACTAAATTTGTAGGTAATTTAATAAAACAATCAATTACTGCTCAACGCTGGTCTGCATACAACGTGTAAAAATCACTTATACTAGCATAAATGCAATCTGTATAAATTGATGCATTCACAAAACATTTTTTTATTACTTGCCAAATATATATTCAAATCTTGTGACATTGTAGAAAATATGGTATCAGTTCCGCGGACAGTGAAACCGAATTAAGTCACTACAAGTTTTTAGTTTTCATTAATTTCCTTTTTAATTCCATTTTATTTTAAAATGAAAATAATCGTGAATTTTGGTATGAAAAAAAGAATGTTATTATGGGAAATGAGTGTCTTTCGATGATCATTTGATCAAGAAATGTATGTTTCAATAAACATTGGAAGTAAAGATAACCTGAACAGTATGTTTAAGTCGGTTCTTTAATCAATTTACAATTATTTTTATGTTCCATAATATTACAAAGGAAACGCGTGAAAAGTTAACACATGGGACTTAACTCGAAGCGACAACCTGCGGAACTGATACAAAAATGTGTTATAATACGTTAGAATAATCCAATTCTGGAGTTAGTTGAAGAGAAAATGCCAAAAAAGCACATTTTCAATTTAGGCTTTAGTTCTTTCGTGATGCCTCTTTAATGCGTAAAAATCGATTAATTTTCTTCGTGAAAAAAGATGGACGGAAAATTAAAAAAAAAAAAGTAATCGGAAGTCCTTCCGATGAGAATTCTAAAGCGATGACTGCAGAATTATTAAGATCCATTTTGAGCCCCGGGGGACTCCTCTCTCAAATTTACTTAAGGCGGTTCGAAAAAGTGATTTCCCTTCTTTTCAAACAAGAGTATTCACGGCTTTGTTTACCTTTCTTCATCACTTATTTACAAAATGGGTTATTTAATTCGAAAAATCGTTGGCCAAAGCATTAAACGGTTTAGATTAGATTTTTATATTATTTATAACCTAGATTCTTCGTAACACATCAAAAACAGATAATTTTTGTAATAAACTGATTCTTCCATATCAAAACGAAAACGGAATGAACAGGAAATAGGAGTATGTTCATTACTTATATATATGTTTAATATCAGTCATATTTAATAGATAAATTATTATATTTCTAATATAATATATTAGATAATATATATAATATCAGTGAGCCGGAAATTTACAGGAGTTATTTATTTGTTAAAGGACATTAATATACAATATAAATATTGGTTCTTCAACTTGTCACACGAAATAAAAAATGTTGAGCATACCTCAAGAGAAACAAAAAGTTGTGAGGGTCCATGGCACGATTCTAAAGCAGAAAAGCACAAAATTTCAATTTTTTTTTTTATAAGCAAAAATTTTCGTTTAATTCGATCAGGTAAAATCTATTCATTATAATCAAGGTTTATTTAACAATACCGTAATTTACCCCAAATTTATCTTAACAAATATAGTTCGGCTTAAGTAAATCCATTCAGGATATTTATTTAATTTTTAAATCGTCCTTAATTTGAAAATGTTTTTACCATTCTAATGCAAGGCTGAAGGCATTCTAATTCTGTAACATTAAGAGCGTTTTCATTTAGACTAATTGTAATTAATGTTTCTTTTTAGGATCGGACTTGATTTCGATCCTGATTTAACAAGAATTTTAATCTGGAATTAAGTTTTCCTAACAAAAGTATCTTTTGAAAATAAAGTCTAAAACATAAATAAAAAAATAAATATACTAGAAATATTAAGCCAAAGTGTTGCCAATTCTTCAACAGATACAAAAAAATAACATCATCGAAGATTGGAGATTGGAAACAGTATATATATCACACACCAATAATTTAAGAATTATCAACCAGAAACCAATAAAAATAAAAATCCCCAGGTCCCTGCATTCCCATGGAATAGAATTGTTAAGCTGTTGCAATAACACTAATGCCTATTTAAGAAATGGGAAAGCACAAACAGCAAGTTAGCTCAAGATAAAGAAAAGTTAATAAGAAATCGCATTTTTATTCAATAGTGCAAAACGACAAAAATAAAAACAGGTAACACTGGAGTTCGATATACAAAGCTTAGAATATAAAGAAATAATTAAATAGTCACGTTGTTATTAACAAATTCGTAGAGCAGCGAAGTCTGGCAGTGATTTTATCGAGTCTGTCAACAAGATCCGCTGCCTCCCGTCAGATTCAGATATGAAACTGCATTGAACGCAAGGGGGGAATAAAAAGATAGAAAACATTTTATCAACAGTTTCTACTACTATAGCACCTATCTAGATTTCTGCCCACGAGCTGAACGGGCAGGCAGTCATGGAAAATGATGTGACGATGTTTCAGTTTGACCGAAATGCTCAAACATTTGCTCCAGTTGGCAGAGGTCAAGAGTGTCAGAATTGTACTAAATTTCAATAATTATCTTGTAGAAAAAAAACTCGAGCAATTTATTTCTAATTCGCATATTTCCTGAAAAGGTTTGTAGTAATTTTTAGCAATGGCCTTCGGATTGCTGCTAAACTGGAATACTATTGAATCGAACTGGTAATTACTAATAAAATTGTTACTACAATACTTTTTATATTCAATAGGATGAATATTATTTTTGTCCATGCTCACTATTTCTGACCAACAAATATATTATTAGTTGTTGCTTGTTTGTTTGTTCATTTATCGTCACTTTATGCTCCTATGGCTAATCCGAAGAATTTATTATCAGTTAAATATGAAAACAAGCGCAGATAGCCAAACGAGGGTGGTCTGATCAGGATATAGTGGATGTTTCATCCATGAGAACGGTTATATATCTTTTTAACCTTGTTCCTTTGTTTGTTAATTTATTCATTAAACGTCATCTTATACTGCATACATCTTATATTGGGTCGTAACGGATGAAATGTCAGTTTCGTTTATTTACAGTTTTCTTTTCACTAAGGATTAGATAATTTGTACAAAAACAATTATGTTATGTATATCATTTAATCCTTTTTCATAATCAGTCTTACTTTTCCTTTTGAAAGTGAAGCAACGTTTTAAAAATAAATAAGAATAAAATTATATCTTCCGCGGAAATTCGTATAATTTTTCTCTAAGAATTTAAACTTAGGCCATAGCGTCACGGAGGCGTTCCGAAACATTAATATTGTTTACGGTGAAAATACAGTGATCGAAAGAACAATCTTCCGCTGGATTGAAAACTTTCGGTCTGGGGATTATGACCTTACCAACAAAGAACGTGGTAGGCCGAAGACTAAGTTGGACAACAAAAAGTTGAAAGAGCTGGTCGAAGCGGTCCCTTCCCAAACCACTCGTGAATTAGGTTCACAACTTGGAGCAAGTGCCATGACTGTTTCAAGGCACCTTAAGGAGCTTGGTAAGACAAAAAAGCTGGCAATATGGGTACCATATGAATTAACCGAGGCCCAGTAGCTCACCCGATTTTTATTTTTTTTCCAGGAGCTGATTATAGAGGTCCTTCCTCACCCACCATATTCTCCGGACCTTTCTCCAACTGATGTTTACTGTTTCCGTTGTTTAGATAACTTTTGAAGAAAAACAAATTTGACAACGAAAATACCCTGAAATCGGCCTTCCAAGACTTCGCTTCTTCCTTGACTCCTAATCTCTACAGAGCGGGTATAGAAATGCTCGTTTCACGGAGAAGTGTATTGAAAGTGAAGGATCCTTTTTTGATTAATAAAAGTATTGTTTAATAATTTGTTTGCTAATAATTTAAATTTACACCTTCACTGACATTTCATATGTTACTTACAACCCAATATGTTTTAAAAAATCCTTCGCCCACATGCCAGGCTGCGAACACGCGATCTTGTGCATAATAGGTCATGCTAGCCACTACACCACAGGTCACTCCGTGTGTGATCCTAAAAAGAAACCTCTATGAGCAATAAAACTTTATGAATAATTTCCGATTAATAAACTATAACTGTATTCAGGGGTTAACGGTCCTAAATCTAGCTTAGTTGATACTGAATTTTTATTTTATTGTAGCTATATTCTTCTAATATAAGTATTGCTTAAGTGGTAAAATCTGCTAGACATAAAATATAAGAATTGATCACTACCCACCTGCAAGCACACTGACACCTTAAACTTTTTTTCACTCGTGCTTTGAAAATGATGTTGCAGTTTACTTCTAAAGCATAAAACTATTGATTACAGAATAGCATATTCATTATTATTATTATTAGATACAGTTTTTGAGCAATTACACTATTATTGTAGTATGCAAGTATAAGACGCAACATGTTTTCATTTCAGGAAGAAAACAAATAACTTCTACTTGGTTACTAATGAATAAACAAAAATATTTTACTCACACGAAATACTAGATTGGTTCTGGCATTATTCAATTCACTAATTAATAGCGGAATTAATCATTAAATAATAAAACTCTCCCAATAATAACAAAAAAATACCGCCAGGGGAGATTGAATTAAAAAACTAAAGTTGAGACCCAGTGTTGCCAACACACGTTCATATTAGAGATGGTTTGTAGCTCGTTAACTAATTCGCTATTCACAAGTCATCAGCCGGACAGTTCACCATTAATCATGCAACATGTGGTACCGACCACTCATGTATGGGAATTCGAGAAATATTTCCTCCTTTGAGATGCCTCTGAACAAGAAATATAAATCTTCAAGAACAACTCCCCCCCCAAAAAAAATTGAAACACCAGTAGTTTTTATGTTACTAATACTTAAAATATCAATGACAATGAAGATCTACAGATGAGATATATATATATATCCATAACCATTTTGATATTGACTTGTGTCAGGCTCCCACTAAATTAAGAAAAAATGACTTAAAAAATGGGGTTTAAAATACTAATATAGATGCAGCCATGGTGAATAAGTGGTTAAGTAGAATTTTGTCCAGAATGTGTTAATTATACTGAGGGAACTGAATTTATGTTATTCTTGTGGTGGAATATAAGTGATAACTCCATTTGAAGCCAACACTTAGCTTAGCCACTAATGCATTAGAAGAATGACACGATTTGACTTCCCTCAGAACAAACAACTCATTTTGGACAAACTTGATCACTTATTCACCGAAGATGCATATATATTAATAAATGTATATCATAGATAAACTCATGTGATTCTAATACTATAGATGTAAGATTATTCAAGTTAAATATTTCTTTAGGTCGAGAATTGGCTATTATTACTTTAAAAGTATTATTGGTAGGCCAGTGGTTAAATAACTAAAACTAAATATTTGAATTTTACTGTATTTACTTTATTTTTCCCTGATAGTTTAAAACATTTAAAAATACAGGATTCAGGACGTTGTTTAAGAATTTTGAAGGATTATAATCTTTAATATTTTCAAAATAGCTCATAATTTGTCATAAATTTGAGCATAACAATTTCGACAATATAACTATAATACATTGAAATTTTTCATTTGAATTTTATTAAGAACCTATGATTGCTATCATGATAGAATATTCTACAGATTAGGCCTAAACTATTTTCTTGAAATAGGAACAACTTAGAAAATGGTTGATCTATCTATCTACGTGGCGCTACAACCCTGGGTGGGTCCTGGCCTCCTCAATGAGCCGTCGACATTCGGCCCGATTTTGTGCTGCCGCTCTCCAGCTTCTGATCCGTAGCAGGCACGTGCATCCGCTGCCACCCATCGAAGCCCAACTGGGCCTCACCAGTTTTATAAACTTCATAATGTCCACATCTCCGTAAAGGTCATAAAGCTCCCTGTTCCTCCTAATCCTCTATCCATCTCCATCCCTCACTGGGCCAACTATACGCCGTAATATTTTTCTTTCGAAAATTAAAAGACTATTTTCATTATTTCTTGAGATAGTCCAGGTTTTGGAAGCATAGGTAAGAGCAGAGCGTATAAGAGTCTTGTATATGACCAGCTTGATGCCCCTGGTAAGGGATCTGCTGTGAAGAGTTTTCAGTAAGGCAAAATATGCCCTATATGCCGCCACTAGCCTTTTTCTTATCTCAGCAGAGACATCGTTTATTGGTGTCACCAAGGCTCCCAAATACGCGAACGCGTATATAATATTATTTCCAAACTTCGATGATACTTTTTAATAACTTCATTTCCAGTGTTACATTACTGACATTTCTGTATCTTTTAGGTACACAATATAGTCTTGTACCCTGAGAAACATTCATGGTGCAAAACAACTCCAATAAAGCAAGTAGTTGGACACCCAGGCTGCGCTCAGACTGAAGTGGATAACAACGTATGTGTTGGAGCATGCTTTTCTTACTCGATACCTCGGACCGAACCAACAGCACCAGGAGAAGTTCTGCCTTACTGTGATTCTTGTCAACCGAGATCGGTGTCATGGAAACATGTAAGTATTACAGAAAAATAAAGATTCAATCAAATTTTTTTTTTTTTTTTAAATAATTCAATGTTGTGCCACAGGTCAAACTGAGCTGTGAGAATGAGGTAGAGCTGACAAAAAAAGTGGAAGTGATTGAGGATTGTTCGTGCCTGTCGTGCCCGGCGCCTCCGGAGAAGGTTGGGGAGGAAGGAGCTGCTGTATCGCCAGCGGATGTCCCTCAGCTTTTGGGACTCCTGTCGCAACACAGGTCTAACGCAACTACTCATGGCAAACTCAAGCATTCCGAGAGGTATCACCATAAGTTATATAAAATTAAATCTAGGAAGGATGAGTGTCCATTTTTTAAAAATATATAATACATTGGATTGATTTTGTTAATTTGCATCTCATGTGTTCTGATAATGTATATGGATTAAATTTCCACCCGATTGTGGATATTCCACCAATGAATAAATACTTTTATATTCCTGATTTTTTTATCTAGCATGTAATAAGCTAATAATTTATGTTGAAATTCAGATTAAGCCTTCTCTTGAAGATGCTAAGTGAAGAGGGAGAAGGCGTAGGAGAAGTCCAAGACCTTATATCTCAAATATCAGGAGATGATGAGGTTATCAACAGTAATCAGGTAGCTAATAGATCATTAAATTAAAAATAAATAACACTATTTATAATTCTTAAAGTATTTTATTTATTATAAATTGATTGGAAGCAAGGTGATGGGGACGATGAACAAGTGAAGGTAGATTTGGGAAAACTGAGGGCATTTCTGTCAAAAATGGATACAAGTCACCACCATCATAGGCATCACCAACTGCATCATAATGAGGTAATATTTCACTTACTGATTGTCATATAGAAGTGTTTTTTTTCTTTTTATTTATCCCTGACAGGGTATTTCTGTCATACTGGGTTTCAGCAGCATAAGGTTTTGAATTTATAAATTATTAATTATAACTTTATTTAATATTCTCATTGCATATAATTAAAAGATATAGGGTACCCTATGGTATAGTCCAGTGCATAGTTGCAAACCTTTAATTGATTGGGCTGCACTTTAGTATTTTAGACGGGGAGCTAGCTACATAAAACAGGGTCGATAAGGTGCGTGCAGTTTTAGTCTATAAACTGGGGGGCCCAACTTAGTACGTCACCAAACGCCACTTCTTAAGGTCAGCACAGGTCGGATATGAAAATGCCAGCCGGTTTTCCCGGACGAAAAAATTGAGTGAAAAACCTCATAACGTGCGCGCGTGAAACTTCTTGTAACGTGATGTTCGATCCTCAAATAAGAGCGGTGTAATAGTGTAAGAAGTTTTGCAGGCCGGAAAACCCTCGTAAGAAGTGATCGAAAGTGCCGGAAAACTCAGCTGAAAAACCTCATAACGTGCGCGCGTGGAACCTTTTGTAAAGTCAAGTTCGAACCTCAAATAAGAGCGGTGTAATAGTGTAAGAAGTTTTGCAGGCCGGAAAACCCTCGTAAGAAGTGATCGAAAGTGCCGGAAAACCCAGCTGAAAAACCTCATAGCGTGCGCGCGTAAAAATTTTTTTATTTGATTTTTGGGTTCTCAACTAAGAACGCTGTAATAGTGTAAGAAGTTTTGCAGGCCGGAAAACCTTCGAAAAAAATTAAAGAAAATCGGCGTATATTAGAAATGAAAATTTTTCGCATTCGGCTTAATGGAAAATTAGTTTTGATGATTCCATTCAAAATATCTCTTCGTGCTATCCAAAATTAAAAAAAAAATCGTCAGGATACGATGGAAACTCGCTAAAATATAATAATTTTTTATCGCGCGCGCGATTTTATAGCGCTTACTCATTTTCCGTCTATTCGAGCCGCCGCCGGTAACGCCAACGTCGCAAAAAACGGGCTACTGACTTTTTTTTTTATAAACTCATTTACTGCGCTAATTATCAACCGATTTTGTTCAAATTTTTTTTTAAGTTCTGGGAATAGTTGCACTTTTTGATACAGTTGCTCAATAATGAGTACCGGATCTGGCACTCCAAGAAACATTGATGAACGTCGAGAGAAGATGGTGATTTTGCCGCTCGTTTCTCGCAGCGCAAAAATGCGTATTTATTCATCCAACGCGCGGTCTTCTATTTCAATTGAATTTTATGCTTTTTACATGCAGTTTTATAATTAAAGGAGTAGAACTGAGCTGTATAAACAATAATAAAAGTAAGTAAAATTTATTAACATCAAAAAAGTGAATAATAGAGAATGATCAATCATGGTTGGTCATAAATTTCTATTCATCCAAATCATCACTCTCGTTCTCTTGGTCATCATCGCTATCTTCAGTATCGCTCTCGGCACGTGATGGACTGTTTTCGTCAATCTCTTCAGCTTCGGGTATTTCATCTAGAAAAGAAAAATTATTTGATTGATGTAAAATTCTACTAATCGATAAATCAAAATAAGAAATAAAATCGTGTACCATCACTTTGTGCGATTTGTTCTAATATCACATCTTTAATAGTAGCTGGCCACTGGGCACCGTCGAACCAATTGAATTCATAGGCAGAATTTTCCTTTTTCCAACCCCATTCTTCAGGTATCAGTTCGGTTGGAGCTATCTTTTCAGCGTTTCCCCATACCGAAGCTATATAATGAGTCCGTAAGAAATGTTGGTAAAGTTCGCTTTGGCAAGGTGGCATCATTGTGGCATCAATGTTTAATGAACTTATTTTATCAAAACCTTCATTAATATTTTTAAATTTAAATTTGCTCATTACTTTTGCGCGTAATTAATAATAAAAATTTTTACGCGCGCACGCTATGAGGTTTTTCAGCTGGGTTTTCCGGCACTTTCGATCACTTCTTACGAGGGTTTTCCGGCCTGCAAAACTTCTTACACTATTACACCGCTCTTATTTGAGGTTCGAACTTGACTTTACAAAAGGTTCCACGCGCGCACGTTATGAGGTTTTTCAGCTGAGTTTTCCGGCACTTTCGATCACTTCTTACGAGGGTTTTCCGGCCTGCAAAACTTCTTACACTATTACACCGCTCTTATTTGAGGATCGAACATCACGTTACAAGAAGTTTCACGCGCGCACGTTATGAGGTTTTTCACTCAATTTTTTCGTCCGGGAAAACCGGCTGGCATTTTCATATCCGACCTGTGCTGACCTTAAGAAGTGGCGTTTGGTGACGTACTAAGTTGGGCCCCCCAGTTTATAGACTAAAACTGCACGCACCTTATCGACCCTGTTTTATGTAGCTAGCTCTTGGACTATTTCTATCATACTGATTCTTGTAGGCAGGGCTGGTTAGTTTTGCCATAATTACTCCATCTCAATTCTCTAATGGTCATTGCCACCCTCGTCTTTGGGCAGGCGACCTCTGCATACAAGAGGGGAATGTTTTAGACCCACTATCTCTCTTCATTTTGTTATATAGCATTTCCAAGTCTATTTGAACCTTTTCCAAGTCAAATGTAACCTTTTACAAATCAAATGCTTCCCTTTCCAGGTCACAAGCAACCCTTTCCAATTCAAATGTAACCTTTTCCAGATGAGTTGAAACTGTTTCCAAAGCAAATGTAACACTTTACAACCCAACTGTCACTCTTTTTATTTAAATTGTAACCGTTTCCATTTCAATTGTCACCCCTGGAAATGTTTTGAAAATTTAACATACTGTGGAATGAGCGAAGTTAAGGCCTCAAAACTCAAAGGGATAAATCATGACAGTATTTTTAATTTTGTTATTTTCAAAACTATTATTGGCACAAAGCAGTAAAGGAATGAAATTAGTAAAATTTTCGAAAAGCAATGATTTTTTTTATTAAACATAAATAATTATTCCTTTTTGAAGGACCCCATTAAAAAATAAAAAAAAAATGCATTTTTTTCTGAGAAAGTAAAACAACATAAACTGAAGTTATCAAGTTTCATTCTTCGATTTTGCAAAAATTTTTTTTGCATTACAGTTTACATTTTTTCATTATTTACTTCTTGAGAAAAAAATCAGCTTTTTGTTTTAAATTTTTTCCTTAATTTTTTGTAAACAAGAATATTAATATTTTATTACCAAAACTATGAAGATACTGTTGTAAAGTTCAGATTACTTGCTTTTACTTTTTTTAAATAAATGTTCTCAGAAACAAAAAATCAACTATTTAAAAAAAAATTATTTCCTTCATTTTTGTCCTAACAAGAGTTGTAAAGAAAAAGGTTGTGATGATTTTATCCTGGTGAGTTCTGAGGCCCTAAATCCGCCCATTCCCCAGAATGGTAAATCTTCAAAGGTGGCAATTGAAATGGAAACGGTTACAATTGAAATAAAAAGGGTGACAATTGAGTTTTAAAGCATTACATTTGGTTTGGAAAGGGTTTTTAACTCATTTGGAAAGGGTTACATTTGAATTGGAAAGGGTTGCTTGTGACTTGGGAAGGGTAGCATTTAATTTGTAAAAGGTTACAGTTGACTTGAAAAAGGTTCAAACAGACCTGGAAATGGTATATGAACCACAAAAAAAGGACTAGTAATCTTCATTAAACAACCTCAGAAACTCCTTTGATAGCTTATGTTTGATTTCCATTGCCAGGCTCAATATCATTCCATTGCCAACAAGGATATTACAGCTTGGTTGGGGTATATTAAATACTATATTGGATGATTAGGATCAATGGTTTATCCTTGCTAACGTTTTCTCAGAACACCCCGTGGTCTGTCAAAATCAAATTACCAAAGTTTGGTGTGGATCCACTTAACAAATTAATAATCTAGGATAGAGAAGGGTGTGTTATAGCTAAGCAAAACTTTATACTGAAAATAATTTACTGAGATACCAATTATAATTGAATATATTATGAATATTCATCTGAAAAAAAATTGTGATTGGCACAAGATAGTAAATGTGTCATATGCTTAAACCATGTTTTTATAAATTTTCAAAAAATTAATAAAATAGTATTTTATAGAAACTAGTAAGTTCTTATAGAATCTTCACTAAGATTTGTCAGAGTAGTAGTTCATTTTTATATTAATAATTAATTCATTAAACATACTCACACAGGCAGTTTTTAATTTTTTTTTAATTGCTGTTATTAAATCTATATTTATATGTTTTGTAATAATTATATAAACTATAAACTTTGACTAATATTAAACAATTTACAAGTTAAATTTTTTATATGCCTCTCTTCTCACTTAAATGAATATTCCACCATGTCAGCAATTAACTAGTTACAGATCTTCATGGAGTAAGTTATTCCAAACATCTGCTATATCACTTTTTACTGAAAACTCTCCAGTAGCTCTGGTAATGGACTGAAAAGAATGGATTAAAGTTGAATTAAAACCTTTAAAAATTCCTCCATCACCAATAAAAGAGTCCATCTATATAAGATAAAAACAAAAAATGTCAAGAATGAAAATAATGAATTATTCTTAGTGTTCACTGTCGTCTACACAAATGTAATGTGCAATAAGCTATTTATTTTTTTTACATAAATTAATTTTTGATAGAAATGCTATAAAAACTGACTAGATTTTTATGCAATCATCTTGAATTAACTCAAAATGTCTACCCAAATAGTTTTTTTTTGTTCTAATGAACCCATTTTTATTTTTATTAATTGATATAAGCTACTCCAATAATTTCATTAAAGGTGTCTTTATTGTATCATTGGATGGAGGCAATTAAGGAATTTTTCTGGGCAGAACAATACCACACACAAAAAAAATTCACTCATAATGGCACATATTATACACAACATAGCTTGCTTTATTTTTTATTTTACACTTACCATTCCCCATAAATCATTGGTATTTTCCTGCACTAATGTTTCTGACAATTTTATTTTAACTATAATTGGTTTAAAAAGAAGTGATGAGAAGGCTCAGCAAATCTATGTAACAATTATTTTATTTTGACTGATTCAAGATTATTTTAGAGCAGCTTGAGAAATATCAAATATTGAGGATGACATTTGACGTGATCATTCCGACTATGAGTATGTATGTACCTGCACCCCCGCAGTGAATAAATGGTTAAATCAAATTTTGCCCAGAGTGAGTAAATTTTAAAGAGGAAATGTAATTGTGTCATTCTCATTGTTTTTGGCTTGAAATGGATTTATAATATTTACACTCTAATTCAAACCAATGTCTGACTTAGGCACTGATGTACTATGAAAATAAAACAATTCCCATTACCTAAGTACAAGAAACTCATTTTTAGTAGGTTATGATAAGTATTAAGAAAACATAATTTCAATTTGTAATTGATAACAAATGACTCTTAAGAATATGGGTTCTACTTATATTTTATTTCTATATTTCAGAAAGAAGAAGAAGAAACACCCACGACCCTTGATGTACCATCCCACCAACTAAGGCCAGCCCTAGAAGGAGAAGAAATAACGTACATTGCAGATCATAAAACTGAATCCGATACTAATACTCAAACACCTGAGCAAGCATAAAATATTGTTAGGAAATGTTAAGTAAAAAAAAAAATAATCAGTGATCTAAAACAACCAAATTAGTACAAAATTAGAGTTATTTCTACCAAACAAATTTGATCTTTACCTGTAAATAATAATTTCCATTCACAACATAAACAGAGATTTTTATAAATTAATAGAGTCTAAGTAATTAAAAAAAATATTCTAAACCACAAAATTTTCAAGCAAAGTAGGAAAACAAATGAGAAAACTGAATTTGTAATTACTTAAAAGCCATACCAAAAAAGATAAGAAGAATTAAAATGATATATCAGAAAATAAAGTACAGTTCCTCATTATAGATCAGAAGCTATTGAATAAACTTATTTTTGAATTATCATGACTTTCCATTATTATGAGAAATATAAGGGTTTCGTGATATTCATTTCAAATAACCTACTCTTAACACACTATGGTTAATAGAATGTTGTACATTTTAAACTGATTCTATAACACTATAATTTTCATTAAATCAGTCATTTACACTGAAATTTCTGATTGGCTGGATAAAGAGAGATATTGAAGCAGTCATAGTTCTATTATTATGAATCTATAATTCAGGGGTACAACAGCTGTATGATTTCATAATGTACTTGGAGTTTCTTCTTCTTTTTTTTTTTCTTTTTTTTTGGTGTGTGTTTTTCTCCCTTTTCAGTTTAAAAGAAATACATTTAGATTTTAGGTTATACAAAAATGAGCTAAAGTATTAAAATATGTATTTGTTTTATTAATATATCTAATAACATATACAAATAATGATACAGTAATCATCAACACTGATTGCCTTTTCTTTGTTTTTATTCACATAAAAGTATTAACATTAATATTTAGTGGCATTAAACATGAAAAATATTTCATATTTATAAGTCTAACTAATTATCTCGACAATAAAAAATGAAGGAATGAATAGGAAATTATCACAATAGTTTTAGTTACATACTATATACATACAGAGAAAGAAAAATTAATTTACAATCTTTTCCTGTTAAAATAAATAAAAAAGAGTTTTTTATTTTTGTCATTCAGAAGAAAACACTTCAATAAACCCTTGAATATTAGTGAAATATAAATATTTGTTCAATGTCTACATAAATAACTAAAACATGTAACTTTTTTTTTTACAGTAGTTTCTACATTTAAAAAATAAAAGATTTAGTACATTAAAATTCACAATGTTAAAAAAAGAAAGAATATATATAGAAGGATATTTCATTAAATTAAATTAGGCCAGCTATTCAAAGAGGTTGAGGTCATCGAATAACATGTTTATTAATGTTACCTTCTTTTTACATTACATCAATACTAGAGGCTTTACTGTTAGGCTGTGTATTATTTTGTTTATAAAATAAAATATATTATATATGTATAAATAGTATTTAGTTAATTCTAACTAGTAAATAAAAATTAACATATTATAGAATCTATTTCATAGATATGAATGTGTATGTTATAAACTATAATCAAAATGTTATCTGTTGTTATTTTGTAACAAAACAATTTTAATAAAGTTATATTTAATGTTAATATGCTTCTTTTTGTTTTAATACCTCATGCGTAAAGAGTAAAGTAAAATAGTAATTATACATGAATGTGTTTTATACATTCACTTTTTCAATATTCTATTAAACAGCACTGCCTTAATTTTTCTAGTTTATGTATTTTATCCAATGCTGTAAAACAAATATTACAAATCAAAACAACCAAATTATATCAAATCCTGTGGAAACAATTTGATTTTTTTATTTTATTAGCACATCCTTTTCACCCATATAAATATCACCTTTCAGGTGTGCGAAATTAATTTTAAACTATTAACATGTACCATTACAACACATCTGGATTCAGTCCATAGAAGGAACTGTATTATTTATAATTTAATAGTTTAAGGAGGGAGGTGATTTTGCAGATATCATTCTCAACCGCCAAGTTTCCTCTCAGAAAGGTCCTAATTTAAATAAATAATTTATTCACCTTAGGTAGATTCAAACCTAAGACTTACAGCTCACCATCTTAGCACCCTACACATTGAGGTCAAAGCACCCTATACATTTTTTAAACAATATAATGGTAAAAATCCTAGTTCCTATATAATTAACATTTGACTTTTTTTTTAAATGATTAAAATATTTGGTAGACTTATTTAGATTTACCAGAACTTTGATCTAATAGTCTATATTTATTTTAGAATTTGATAACAATATTTAAAAACATTTTAAGAAGTTATTTCAATCTCAAATTCAATTTTTTACACAGCTCATAGCTAGAAAAAAATAATTTTAAAAATAAATTTTCCTCATCACACATAATGTTAATTATGAATATATGAATTTTAATTATTCCCAATTATTGGAATGCTTGTTTTACAGTTATTACTGTTTTAAATCTCAACTGATACTAAGAAATCATTCAAAACCTAAAATAAAATTCAATACTGACAACCAAAAATTATAAACTAAGGAAAGATCAAAACAAATTTAAATGTTGCGCAAATTCATTGTGAAAGAGAATTCTTCACTTTCTTGAAATTGCAGTTAATCGGCCAAACTCATTTGCGAAAATATTGCTAAAGCCTAACTCAGATAAATGACATGCTTTTTAAGAGGCCTAAAATTACTTATAAAAATGTTGATTTGAATGGTAACTGGGGCTCCGTAATTTTTAACAATGGATTCTACTATTTGAGACACGCCAAACATAATATACGATAGTTAAGTAGCTGAAGAAGGAATAAACGCCAAACATTAATTAACATTAAGAGGAGCTTTGGTTTAAAACCTTTTTTGGTTCTTGTCCATTTCGGACGAGAGAACCAGAGTTCCGAATGAAAATATAGGAGTTCTTCAAGAGAAAATATGAACAGCATTTTGGGGATGGAGAGAAACACTAATGAAGATCTTTGCAAAGTTGAATTTTGACCAGACAGTCTAAGAATAAAAATGTCAAAATATTTTATAAGGAATAAAACTAGTAACAAAATTCAAACAATATGTAACAACCTCAAAGTTAAAGAAGCCATTTTTCTATACAGCTTGCTGTTTACCATCAATAATGAATTTGCAATAAATGCTTCATGATTTCCTCTAGATTTATTTTTTTTTGTTTTTTAATGCTCAAATTAAAGGTATATTAAATTATTCTGCTATAAGATATAATACATAGGGGGAAAAAATAATATCATGATAATTTAAAATCAAAACTGAAAGTTGATTACTTTAAAAAAAAATTAAATAACTTCTTATTAACTGCATAAACTAGTACCACATACAATGACAATACTAATAGTATTAAATTTCTGAGCATTATTCATAACAAAAATCAATCAAATATCCTAAGCGGATATGATATTTTAACTGATAAATCTAACTAATATATCGAGGATCTAAATTCATTTTCTGTTTACAAATAGGTATGTAAACAACAGTTTGACAAAACCTTTAGTTGAAGGGTATTACAAATAAAAAAATGTATACATTGAAAAGTTATTCACTGAAAGTCAATGAGAACAGATTTCCTATTAATGATCAATTTAACATTCTCAGAACTAATGAAAAAATATTTACTTTAGAAAAAATTGTAAAAAATATAATAAACCTATTTCAATGATAATAAATAGTATATCAAAATTATTATATTTAATATTTATATATTTCTTCTCATTCTTAAAAGTTTACTGGACAATATTTATATAATGACTAATAACTATCAGATTTTAAATTTATAAAAACTAAACATCGCATTTAAAATCAGAAAGATCTCTAAATTATAATCATAGTCAATGAGTATTCAACATCATATGTAACAGTAAGTAATTAAAAAAAATAAACACATATTTTATAACCACCTACAGTCAAATAAAAATGGGTCAAAATCTTCTAATTCTTAAATGTGTAATAATATCATTAAAAAACAAACTATATATAAAATTGATTAGTCTTTCAAAGAAGGAACAAGCTAGTTATATGGAACTATTTAGATTTTGTTATAGTTTTTTTAACGAGAAAAAAAAATTTAGACTTGTGACAGAAGATGCCAAATTTTAATTTCTTAGTTTTTTAAGGACTCTTCTCCAGGGGCTGTACAGGGGTTGAATATTATTAAGCTATTGATATTGACTCATCCATTATTCTTTAAATCCTTAATAAATATTTAAGTAGCTCATTTTTATTTATTTTATATCATACCTTACGAAACATTGAGAGCTATTTAAAACCTATACAAAACCCTAATGTACAAAAATATATTTCACACCGAGGTAAATAGTTGCTACAACACCTGAGATAACATTTATATAACCAATATTAATCTAAGTCTGTGAAAGGCAATTCTTCGCTTGAGTTAACCAAATTGCATTAGTGAATTGACAAATAAATCCGAAGGAAAATTAATCGTAAAATTCTCTAACAAATTAACACTGCTGGGTGGAAAACACTAAGGTTGGACCTGAATATTTTGAACTCCAGTACATCAACTATATGATTATTTCATTTAAAGGATTTTAAACTACAGTAGATAGTCGATTATCCAAACGTCAACTATCTAAAGGTTCAATTATCCAAACTGGCTTCATGGGGAAGATACATGGAGGGGTTAACATTGCCATTCCTTGAAAATTCCAAGAGTATTTTCTCTAAAATTTGATTTACTGAAACTATTATTTAATACTTACTACAATAAAATAATTAAAGATTTAGCTGTCACGAATAGGAACTGATGATTGAAGTAAACTACTATTATTTAGTAATGTTTCCTCCCAGAGAATCTGAAGATAATTTTTGATCATTTCATTTCTTTTACTCTAGAAACTTAACAGTAACCATTTTCAGTATACAAAACACACATAAACAAATATGCCAATAATTATTATTTCAGTACTGTATCAATTGGATATTTTTCAAAATCGATGTACAGAGGTCCCAATGAAAAACCAAATAATAATGGAGAGCCTAAGTAGCATTTCAAATAGATTACAAAAATAATTTTAAACCTAAATAATCACAATAAGCACTGAGGACATCTAAGGCTGTTTAAAAGTACATTTTCAAACAACCATACAACCTAAATGTTTAATTTAAAATTAAAATTGGATTTTTTTTTCCTAATATGATACAAGTAGTATTTATACAACTCTGATCCCGAATCCAAATTTTCAATTTGTTACTAAACTAAATATTAAGAAACTGAATGTGGTACTTTGTCAATAATAGCAACACCAGCATAGGAACGTCCAATACTCATGCAGGACGGAAGCATACTCCATGTATTCGATTTTGGATGATAAACTTCAACGGATGATAGGTTTGATGTGCCATCATCACCACCAACAACATACAAAAGACCTTTTAAAGCGACAACACCTATAAAAACAATAAAAATCTATCAAAAAAATATTTTTTTAAAATTACTCTTAAGAAGTGCCATTGATTAAAACACACAAAACATGAAGTAAGCTATTTAAGCCTGTGGTAAATTGATAATTGCTAGATTCCAACTAAGTAAAACTAATATAATGAAAGATAATAAATGAAAGAATACCTGCATTGCGCCTGCAGAGGGCCATATCAGATACTGGGGTCCAACTACCAGTTTCAGGGTCATACGCTTCAACTGATTTCCGGACAAGAGGGCCATCATGCCCTCCAACGGCATAAAGAATTCCATCCAAGACTCCTACACCTAAAAAAACAAAACAAGAATATTATAATAATATAAAATTATTATTTTCAAAAAACAAAAGATAAAAAAAGTCTCATCTGATGAAGGGAAAAATTTTTGAAATATTTCAGAGAAGGGTTCCTAGACCCATTCTATTTGGAAAGAATTTCATGGATCCATTTGTTGGACTCTTGCATCCCTCTAACTTCTTCTAATCAAGGACATAATATTTTTTTGCCTAAAGCTCAATTAAATCAAATTCAATGTCAATTTCAATTTTCAAATCTAACTCAATCATGTTAAAACAAATTGTGAATAATCGTGTGATTGATTGTAACTGGTTCAGGAAATAATGGATAGTTAAAAACCCTTTAAACAAAATATATATTATTTAAGAATACAAACCAGCTCCGCTTCTCCGAGCAGCCATATCAGCTACTGGAGTCCACTCATCATTGTCAGGGTTATAACACTCAACAGAACTCAAACATTGACGAGAAGCTCCATCATACCCTCCAACCTACAAGATAAACTTATTAAGAATAAAGTCAAATAAATTAAGTGGTTTACTAACAACTATTGGTAAAATATCATAAAGATAACAAATAAATTGGGATATACATTTTGTAAGTCTTGAATAACCCAAAGGAAAAATCGTATAAAAAAAAGAAAATGAATACAATTTTTTTATTTAGAATTATTAATAACTTGTTAATACAGCCAATAAAAAAAATTATTAATTCATTAGGTAAAGTGCAGAGAAAACTAAATATAAGCTTCTTTCTTAACAAATCACTATTTGTAGGTATTGTAATCTAGTTATCTGTATTTATTTTATAGTTATTTTTAATTGTTTACTTATTTCTATGTAATTATTAATATTATATTTATTTACTTTATTATTATCATTTTTATTTATTTACATTATAATTTTTTTTTAACCGTTTTTTTTTTTTACATTTTTCCTGCTATTGTAAAACTTAATTATAAAAGATAACTTTAATTAATTAAAATCACTGTTCTTTAAACATGTAAAGGAAGTCCGGAACATGTATTCAGACTTATGCTGCTTGTATATGTAAAATTGCAAATAAAGTTGTTGTTGTTAAAATATAAGCTGAACGAAGTTTTTTATCAAAATAAAATAAATATTTCTTACAGCATATAAAAGGCTATTGACAACTCCAACCCCTACGCTACTTCTCCTAGTGGACATGCTTGCAATCATCACCCAAGTTTGTTCTCTGGGATCAAACATTTCCGCACTATTCAAACCAGTTGAACCATCAAAACCACCAACCTGAAAGAAAAATAAGTATTGAATAATAATATTCTAAACATTATCATAATTTATGTTATTTTATTAGTTATTGATTTAATTAATTTATAAATATTTTTATTTGAAAAGAAAAGATATGTTGAAGAGAATATAGGTCTAACAAATAAATGACAATGCTATACTAACTCAGACTGTCCAAATTATGCTAGAAGACTGATAAATAGTTTTGCAATAGACAGTGTTGCCACCATGAATAGGCTCGCTTAATGTACTTACTATACTGTCTGATCTTGACATTTCTGAAGTCAAGAGGTTTCTGCAGATTGATGTTGGTGGTTTTTTAAGTTTGAAGGCTATTTCAATTTAGTTACGTAAAGATTCTATAGCTTTCTTCTCTAGACCATCCCAACTGATCCCTTCTCCAAGGTATTTACATTCCCTACAATTTCTATGTTTTGCCCCCCTCAGAGAGGATTCTAAATGTTAGTTACCATTTTGATCTTGCCAAAGGAGATCAAAGCGACTGCTTCTTGGCTTATTCCCAACATCAGCTACTAAGGATTTGTCTAGTCTAACTAAACATTTGATCTTAATACCCTTTCTTACTAATACTAATCGGATTCCACCTGCTCGGCTTTCTTGTCCTATCCCCTAACAACCTTCTTCAATGCTAATCCATCACCTTGTTGTACACATATTTGTATGAGATGAAATTTAGTTTCTGAGATCTGCACCATTACTCAGGGAGGCGAAAGGGCATCTTGGAATCTCAAACAAAATTAAATAAGATAAATTGTTAGATGACCTTTTTTTTTTGTATTCTGTATATCAAACGATGATGTTAACTTATTTTTCTTGGTCAATAATCAAGATTCATTATTTATAATAATAAATCAAAGTGAAACTTTTGATTTCTTTAATGTTCAATGTCGCAAATAATATGCATTCCAAGAAACTGCATATTCCTTAATTAAATGAACTCAAATATCATTTATTGTTTCCTTGCAAAATTTGAAAGTCAAATAAAAACATCTATCATCAAACAATTCATAACAAAAAGCTTGACAAAATGTACTGTGTATCTAAATTTTATGTTGTTACATATTATTAATATAAATATAATAATATTTGATAACAAATTCAATAGTTTTAATAAAAATGGACATAATTAAATTTAGATCATGAAGTGACATACCGCATATAAGCAGTTATTAAGGACAGCAACACCTAATGTAGACCTTCTGGCACCCATGCCTACACCAACGCTCCAACTATCGGTCATTATGTCATAAACATCGACTGTCTTCACCCTAAATTACAAAAATAGATAGAAATAAAGATTAAAAGATTAATAATTACCTTATAAATGACAAATGGTTTTACAAATAATAACAATAAAAACTGTAACCTAAGAGATCCATTGAAACCACCGACAGCGTAGACTTTAGACCCAAGGACAACAAGACCAGCCCTGCATCTCCTTCCAGGCATCTCTGCAGCCGAAACCCAAGTCTCTGTAGCAAAGTCGTAGCACTCCACGCTTCGTATGGCTTTCGGAGCTTGTCCACCCACTACCAACATCACCTAAGTAATTCATTACCAACTAAATTAATTAATATAATGTTTAATTCATTTTTTTTTTTTTTAATTTTGTGGGCATAAAGTTGCACTGAGACCAGTACTTGATCTATTGTGCACCCCATTGTGTGGGATTATTATAATCTAAGCTTAGCTAAACCCACAAATTTAAGTATACTTGCTGGGTTGATCAATTCGACCTGCCTAGGGATAGTGACACTATCCTGACCAAAAGTTGCGAACCTTAGGTCGGCAAACCAATCACATAGGCAGATAACATGATAGGCTGTTTCGTCCTCAGTACGACAAAACCGGCATGTGGGAGAGCTCGCCAGACCCAGCCTGAACATATGGGTGTTGAGTCTACAATGACCCGTATATGCCACTATAATTTTTTTTAATGCTTCCCTGTCCAGATCCAGAAGAGCAGTACATGTCTTCTCATTGAAGCTGTCAAGGAATAATTTAGAATGTTTTAATCCTTTTACCCTGCAACACTATTGGTACGATTTCTTAAGGTAGGTGGCCTTTATTCTACTCTTCACGTAGCTAATGTTTCATTCATTACAAAGTAGCAATTTCACAACCAACTTTTATTTAAAAATAACGGTAATCCCAACCAAAATTCACATGCTCTTTCTATATTTTAGGTTAACAGTTCACAACAGTGATGATAATATTGAATATCAACATTTAATTATTTATACAGGAATTTAAAAAATATAAAAATACCTTTGGAAGGCCGATAGGTTGCCTAGGTTTGGTACGAGGGGTATTGAGAGATAACCTCTGCTCTCCCTTCAAAAGGTGATATTTGAGAGCTTCTATGAGATAATCTTTGCACTTGAGGTTGGCCTGCAAG
This sequence comes from Troilus luridus, assembly GCA_964056705.1. NCBI lineage: Eukaryota > Metazoa > Arthropoda > Insecta > Hemiptera > Pentatomidae > Troilus > Troilus luridus. The sequence goes on along the minus strand of OZ057414.1, from coordinate 94,341,953 downwards.
AGGGGTTCCTCTTCAACACGATGCATCAGATAGTCCTGAGGTAACAACGGCAGCCTGACATATTCCATTAGCTCACCCATGTGGGATTGCCTCGCTTGAAGGTCTTGATTTACCCAATTCACGACGCATTCAAAAACCTAAAAAAATATAATTATAACATTTACATTGAACAAACGATGAGGAACAATTGTGATGAATTTCAATCTAAATTAAATATTATCTATTATTTAATACTAACTCAATTTCTTCAACAAATATTAACAGAAATAATATTGAAAATGTTTTGTTTTAAAAAAAAAATCATCATCTTAATTGAATTTTCATAAACTTAATAATTGATTTTAAAAAAGTCCACAATTCAATCCTTCATGCCAAAATACTTTATTTAAAACACTGACAACAATACAGGTATTCACCCACAAATCAACAAAGCTGTTGGGATTCTGATAAATTAAAATTAATTTATAATCCTCCAAATATTAAAAAATTATATTTTCCACTAAATAGAAACAATAGTACACTTTTAACATTTTCACCTTATGGTGTTCACACTCACAACAATAGTTATATTATCATATGATCATATGACTTCCAACATACTCCCAACCTTTCGATTAAAAGGGTTTAATCGAAATATCTAACTGGAAGTCGAACCCTTCAGCCTCTTCGAGTAACGATGGCTCTACCTTTTTCATCTGTAGAATCATCTTCTGGTTTTAGTTCCTCTTCACTTCCTGTAACCTCTAATGAGAACGGTCTTTGTATTGGCCAGATGATCTCTCCGTTTGCGGGTTTTTAACGTACTACTTTAACTTCTCCGTCTCTACTTGGGAAAATCTTGACTACTTCCGCCAAGGGCCAAATAATCCTCCAATTATTGAAAACTTATATTTTCCACTAAATAGAAACAATAGTACACTTTTAACTTTTTCACACTCACAATAGTAATATTATCATATGATCATATGACTTCCAACAGAAGCAACTTAAATTTAAATAAAATTCAACATAAACTATGTCATTTATCTATACTTCGAAATATAGTATTTTAATCAAAATTATGGTATTTGTACTACAGGTTGTCGCTTCAAGTTGAGTCATAACAAGTTTTAACTTTTCATTCATTTCCTTTTTAATATTCTCCAAAAATACAAATTATCGTGAGCTTTAGTATGGAAAAGAGAATGCAATTATAGACATGTGCAGATTTCGGTAATAATTTCATTGAGAAATATACGTTTCAACTAACATTTCGAAGTATTTGAGACTGGTCTATTTGGTACACCATGTAATTTTGTGAATTGTAGCAAATTATACAAGAAATAAAAAAAAAAACATTCCGAAGTATAGTTGATATATCTTTGCAGATAGGTTCACTGCTTAGGGAAATAATTACCCAAATACACACATTTCCCATAATTACATTCTCTTTCCCACACTAAAGCTCACTATTATTTTTATTTTTAGAGAATAATAAAAAAATAATGAATAAAAAGTTAAAACTTGTTGTGACTCACCTCAAAGCGGCAACCAGCAAAATAGCTATGGAAATAATCACCAGTTATTATCTTTAAAAAATGTTACAGGCATCCGTCCGAAGTCTTCTGATAATAAAATTATTCACCTTATTATTCCAATGATGTAAAATTATTCCAAATTAAAATAAGAACTATATTCTAAAAATTTAGAAAAAAAACTTTTTCCAAAGTTCTGTTCCATATATCCTATCCGAATAGGTCTTAGTAAAGTAGTGGAGATTAGTTCTTTGTGCCATAACTCTAGTAAAGATCTGTGCTCTAGAAGATGTGATAGTTAGGCATAGTAATCTATGAATGTTTGAATAATTTTAAACCATTTATTCCATTAATACCAGAGACCACAGTGATAATACTACAGTGACTGCTTTAGCCATCCCATGTCTATTTTATACTACAGTAATAAAACCTTGATATTACCTTCTCCTCAGATTGAACTTCAAGCCTATCACTACAAATCAATTTGCAGACCTGATGGTGGGACAGGGCCAGAAACTCTTCTCCTTCAACTACTTCCCTGGAAAATGGAACAAACATCAAAATTTTATATTTTTAAATAACCAAAAATAAATATACATAATTTAAAGCAAGATAATAATACTAACTACTGAAATTGAAATAGCGTAAATAAAGCAATCAAGTAAAATAAAGTCGATGGAAACCTCTTTTTCCAAAAAGCATTAAACATTACTAAGTAGTAATCAAAGAACACATACATAATTTTAAACTGACAGATAGTTGTTATAATAAAAGCCACTCAGTCCAATTACAGAACTTTAATAACAATGATTTTTATCAAGTGAAGAAACAATATTAATAGAGTAAATGAATTTAAACGTTTATTTGAGGTAGGGAAATGAGAGTCTAGTGCTTAAGTCTTGCATTGCTTGACATTTTATCCGACCATATTATTTTGAGTATACCATTCTTCCTATTTCCCTCCCTATCTTTCATTCCCCTCTCATGAGCTCATTGCACTTATTAAAAGTTATATACCTATAGTTAACCTGACAAATTCACATTATAATTATATATTATTTAACCTGACAAACGATGGCACTAGTGCTCACCATAGAGTCCATACCAAGCTGAATGCCGCCCCATGGCATTCAATGTGCCAAAATTGTTAACATTATCGTAATAATCTGGCTACATTATGTTAAGTTTCTATAAATTGACTATAAATACACCAAATAATCCTTACGAAAAATGCTGTTCAATAAATGCTTCAGCAGCTGCAAGTAAATCCAGGCAACCATGAAGATCAGCAAAAGCCCTAATTCCTAAACAGTTTGTTGGATGCAACTGAGATTGAAGAAAGTCGCAGCAAGCATCACGCACATCTGAGAGTTGCAGTAAATTAGCGGCTGGTAATAATACCTAAGAGAAATATAAATTTATCACATATACTTGCAAACTGATAAAAATAATAATGATCAAAAAAACAAACACAATTCTTTTCAATGGACATAGCTTACTAACATGATGTTGCACATTAATTCCAATAAACTAAAATCTTATTATAATTATTTTACTTGTTTATCACTAACATATAAGTAAATATAGCCTATGGAATAGTATCCATATAGAAATTTCAACATACCTGAACATTGTCTTCGGTAACATGAATTTCAGAAGTATAAACATAATCAACTAATAACTGAAGGGCATATGGATCCAAACCTTGAAGAACAATTCTTTCCTGACGACTTTCTTCAAACGAGGTAAACATAGCATGGAAATAAGGGGAGGCTGCGGCCAAAACCATTTTGTGACCTTGTACTTCAAGGGAATCAGCTACAAGCCGAACATCGCACAGCAAATGCTGCCTGTAATTAATGGTTGTTTTAATATCAAGTATAATTACATGTTATCCATAAGAATACTGATGTAGCATACTTTTCTAACAATGAAAATGGTTTGTTAATAGCAATGATGTTCGGGACCGAATCACATTATTTTAATTAGGTCACATTGAAATTTTGTTTAATGTTTACATTTGTTTTATGTAAGGTTACATTTATGTTTGTTTTATGTAAGGTTACATTTATGTTTATTTTGTGAAAGGTGGTGTCGAAATCTATATTTTATCAAGTAAAAACTAACTTAGGAGTAACTATTCTAACAAGAAGTGAAAAAGGAATTAAGGATATCTTTTTCAAAGTTAAAAGAGGTGAACACGGACTGGCAGGGTAGGTAGGTGTGATCTCATCCCCAGCCTACAGACTGCAATAAGCCAATAGAAAATGAGGTAAACCATGTTCTACTTCCTACAAAATATATAAAAGAAGCATGGATGATTGCATTACAGCAGGTATAAAGGGTATGTTAGTGGCTGCAATGCATATCTTATGCCAATGATGAAACAAATAATAATGGTCAAAGACTCATTAGTTTTGCAAAATAATGACTCTTCATGATTAGAACTGTTTTTCCCATAAGAGAATCCACATCGCTACTTGGTGCTCAAAAGACAGTGTAACAATAAGTTAGCCAGATACATCAAACCCTCATGTGCAAGATTTCAATTGTACAGATTACATCTGGTTTTACAATTTTTCAGAATAATCAGACCATTTCCATTCAATATTGAGTCCTTGATAGACATTCCTCATGTGAACATAAGTCCTGAACTTCATCTGATGCTTTATTCCACGTCTAGATCTCCACAGATTTGTATCACAGATTCTTCACTCTTTAGAGCTGGGTGGCACATCTTCATAACAATATTGGATTCATGATACTAATCGATTCACTTATGATTAATTGTAATACACAAAAGCCTGGTTTGAATGTAAGAACTGAATTGACCAAAGTGGGGAAAAAGCATTCCAAAATTCAATCTGGTTCCAGTATAATTTATCTTCTTCTCCTTCAAGAATATTTCTTTTCCTCTGTTTTCGTACTTTTGTTTTTGATCGGATAGTTAGTGCAGGGCATGTTAACAGGGGTTTGATTGTAACAATACTGATACAATTCATACCAAGGTGTATATAAAAGAATTAACTGCCCACTTTTCTAATTTTAAACTCATTAATTTTGAAGCCATGGTAGTGTAAATTATTACCATCATTATGTTTCAGAATTTTATATAATTTTTACTAATATTTCAATTGCTTTATTCATTTAACCATCAATCAACAGCTTTATTTTAATTTTAGTTACAGCATATAACAAGAAAAACATAACTACTAAAACATTTTTACAATTAATAACTTACTTCCTCATTATATTGAAAACCTCAAAGGCCCTTTGGGTATGGGAATGGTTGTGATAAGGTGGTTTCTCTCTAAAACTGTTTCTAGGAATCTGCTTTTGAGAGCTTTCATCAAGTGAATTTTGGCTTGCATAGCGAAGCAATAGGCAGCTGTAAAACATAAACCAAAATAATGGTATTAAAATACAAGACAAATTAGTATATCAACTGTCCTTGGTACATCCACACTGTTAATATACAAAACATCAGCAAATATTGACACTGTGATTATAATTAAAGATATTGATAGGTCAGTAGTAAAATAAAAATTTATATATAAATTGTGAATATGAAGTTTATGAAATAAACTAATGTTCAATGTAATAATGAAAAGAGTGACTTAATTTCAATGTACTGGTCAGAATAGGAGGGTGTAAGTTGTCTACAGTAGTGTTTATTAGTTGATTTAATTAAAGGGGTATATTAAAGGATGCATTTTTCAATTGAAATTTATGAAGTCAATCTAAAATTTACTGATTATCTATCTCCCATAACTTATCAATAATCTTATCTTCTGCTAACCTAAATTTTGAGCATGCTCATAAATTAAAAAAAAAAGGTAACAATTGTCTGAAGTGATTCAAGGATAAAGACTCTTGCTTTTGTTGTTGTTTTATTATATTATCAAACTCCACTATTCAGAAGACTTATAAATTAAGTAAAATTTAATATAAGGAATTATATCCATACCTCCCTTTGTCAACCCTGAACTCAGATGATTTATCCATTATTTCTGTTGTCTAACACAACATACAGACATTAAAATTTCATTTCAACAGTCTGAAAGGCATATCATCAAAGATGTTTCATGATGAAATGTGGTTCAAGTGGAGGGAATATTCGAATAATTTTGTATATACGTATTAAAAATATCTAAAGGTAACAATGAAACAAGTTATAACCCCATTCTCTGCTTGTCAAAACCAATGACCTCTATTTACAATCAAATATCGACATATAATAGATGTAATTGAATAGTAACATATCGATTTATCAACTATCGATGTAATAGTTGAATCGATATTCATTACAAATATAACAAATAATTAGCTATATTAATATTTATGTGAAAATTTGACGTACGTCAACCTGTACGACGAATATAAAAAAAAAAAAAAGTAATGTTCAATGAACATTCGTCCCCGTAAATAATTCGCAAAAATGCGAGAACTGCGGATATAGGATCGGTGATGAGAAAGGATTTGTCTGGCCTGGTTACGATCCTGGTAGCTTAATTGAAAGAGTACCGCGCTAGAGATGCGGAAGACCCGGGTTTGAATCCCGGCCAGGACAATTCTTTTCTCTTAAAAATAAAAATAATCAAAAAGTATATTACAATAGGGTTTGAAAATATGTTTATTTCCAAAAATCGGTCTTAGTCATCCAGTAATTTGTAGTCTTTAATCTTCCAATCCATTATTTGGGAGTTCTGTACATAGATCCATGAAAATGCGTTTTAGACAGTCTTATGTGCCTGTCTAACCTTTCATTGTTCCTTGAATAGCCTTCCAACATATTCAAGGATCCACAGATCGTGCTATTGTCATTACATCACTTCAATTTCTCACTCGTTTTCTAATGTTATTAGAATTAACGTTTTGGTTATATTTTGATTTCGAATCATCTTCTTGTATATTTAAACCCTTATCATATCTTAAATCCTTGCCTCTGACTGAAATACAGCACTTCCTGGCACCTCATTAATTTCCTAAAGATTTTTTCCCTCAAAATAATTTTTTTTTTAAATTACCTCCAAATGGAAGCTGTAGCTAATTGAGATCATAACTAAAATAATCTGGTATTCCTGATCATGCAAGGATAGAATTTATAAGTATGGCAAGTTTAAATACCATTTCTTTCTCCTAAGATGGTCTGTACTTGTTACTCCTTTTCCTAACATAAGAGTACAATTTTTATGTCAAAAACCAATAAAATACAATGAACGTTATTTTTTGGGGTCTTTGATTTTTGGAAGTTGTGGAAATTTTTTAAATAACAAAATTTGTATATGTTATTCATTGCAACAAATATCATATCTGATAATTCTTTCCCAACATTTCCAGCAAATTGACATTTGGGTTTTATGGTCAAACAGGATTAATTGGTATTAGGATTGTCACTAAACTGTGACTATCTCTGGTAAGTGAGCCCTACCAAATATTTAAGATATTAATTAATCAATAAAATCTTAGAACATATCCACACTAGATTTAATATCTGGATTCTGTCAGGTCAACAATGCTGAAGACATTCAGATAGTAACCTTCTACAAAGATTCTGGTCGAACGACTGGAAATAGGTTTTCATTGAGTGAATGAATTATTAGATAATGCAATCCAGTTTACATCCTTTCAAAATGAGATTCTGGTCATTAAGAATTCCTCCAAATTTCATTTGGCCTCTAAAATACTTCACTGATCTTTCAGAGAAAGATTTTTAAATTGCATTGTTTGGAAGCAATAAATATGTCCCTGTAAACAAAATTAATGGAGAATAAAACCTAATCATGATCTGACTAACTTATAGAAGGAGTTGTATGCAACAAAGAATATCTGAATGGGAAGACTCATGCAGGTATGGATAACCCCAAAGATATAGCTCAAGTAAGGACCAAATAGAAATTGGAAATGGCGTGAGTGCCATTGCCAGAACTCATGGATTATAAACTGGTGGGAGGCTGCCAAGGAGGAAGGAGAAAGGGAAATATTGAAGCAACAGATGATGAATCATTGATTATAGAATGATGATAATAGTTTCCAAGAAGGGATTAAGCAATATAAATGAACAGAAAGAAACATTTCTGGTGATGGCATAGTATTTAAGAAAATTCACTATAAATTATGTACGCTGTGATAAGAAAAAAAAAATTGTAGGTCTTATCAGGAAGCTTTTAGTCTTCTTTGACAGAACAAAACACTCATATACTACATGTCCCTCATAGTGAACTCCTTTCTATGTTGATAACAAATACGAGTTCAATAGAATCTGGTGAAGTGTTATCCTAAATATCAGTAAGGAGGAACCATCATGTCACCTTTCCATTGCACACTCCTTTTGAAACTAAACAGCAAACAAAAAGTGATTTGACAGCACTTAAACCCTTTTTTAATATTTTGTTATTTGTACTACATAAAAACATTGATTTGGGATTTAAAAAATGTCTAGAGGAATATGTTACCATGGTAATATTCCTCTCACTTGCAACAACTATAGAGATAAAGAATTAAAAATTATATCTGTGTACTAATTCATAAATATAAAAAGAGTATCTTGAGTTCTAAATGATCAAATACATTTACAGAAGTTAGACTCATGAAAACATATGAATAAATGCATTAAATTAACTAGGGTTTCCTTTAACCGAAACTTCTTTTATTTCCTTCTGTTTTGTATATCTTCCTCTCCCAGACAAGACAAGAAGATGTTCAACACTGCGAAGCTAAAAGAACCTAAACATAAGGAGTACCAGCGAAAACTATCAGAGAAGCTTACAGAAGAACTACGGAAAGCAGGCACCAGCCTTGATGCACAATGGAAGGGAATTTCTAATTCCATTAAAGCAGCAGCTGAGGAAGCACTGGGACCCAAGTTCTAAAGGTCTCCATGGATTGACGATGAGTGCCTCCAAGCTACCGTGGACAAGAACAGAAGATATAAGAAAAGAGTTCAAAGGCACACAAGAAGCACAGATGAGACCTATCGGGAGTAAAGAAGCGCCGAGAAACGGCTGCAGCAAAGAAAGAAAAGAGAATGGGAGAACAACCAGATGGAGGAAATCGAGAACCTTCAAAGTGCTAATGAATGCAGGCTCTTCTTCCAAAGAGTGAATGAAGGAAGACGATCCAAACCAAGAGTCACATGCTGTAAGGACGAGGATGGTCACCTCCTCACTGAAACAGAGGATGTACTCAGAAGGTGGAGACGGCACTTCAGAGAGGCATTTAACAGAGCAGACGGTTCAAATCCAAGCCCTGAAGAAGAGGAGCAAGCTCTCGCTGACGACGCTGAGCCCCCTGACGAGGTTGAGATAGAGGAAGCTATGGAACGACAAAGCACTTGGGATTGATGGGATCCAGCCAGAACTCTTAAAATACATTATGGATGAGCTAAGGAAGGAACTCCACAACATGATAGTAACGATCTAGGGTTTCCTTAAACCAAAACTTCTTTTATTTCCTTCTGTTTTGTGTATCTTCCTCTCCCAGACAATGACCGTGCAAGGTTTCCTCAATTCCTTCTATCCACGGTTTCAGTGGTATTCCTCACTGTTCCCCCCTTCAACATCCCAATTGAAAATTAAATTGGGCATTCTTTCCTAATTCATTCTTCTGAGATGACCATACCATTCTAATCTATTTTTCTTTATATTTTGCAGGATGTTTTGTTGGGTTCAGTCAATTCACTCTTAGATTTCAATATCAGTACTTCTTTTTAGCCTGGATACCCTGGCAGCTCTCATCCAATATTCTATCTCACTGATAAATAGCTTTATTATGTTTTAACTTCAAACATAAATTTACAAAAAATAGGCAAATGACAAAAGATAATACTAAACAATATTGTTTATTTTTTTATTTCAAAAAGCATGTATTAAAAGTAACGAGAACAGAATAATAATAAGGTATTACATACAAATCATAGAGAAAATATCTATTTTGTTCTTAGGGTATGAGTTCTTACGATACCAGAAGAGTTCTAAGGATAAATCTATAAAACTTCATCCATGAAAATTGTAAAGGGTCAAGTTTATACAAAATATTCACGGATCATTCTTGGGTCAGCTAAATGGATTTTTATTTTAACATGCTCCGGCTTCTTCTCTTTCTTTCAATTTGTGTTTTAGCATAAGCAATTTCCTCTCCTGAGCTGCAACTTGAGAACGCAAATCCGAAATTTCTTTATGATTATAGTCTGATTCCCTTTTTCCTTCCATTACCATTTTATGAAATTCTGTCGTGAATTGATGAATCTGATCATGTAGCTTAGATATTTTCTTTTCAATATTATCACGTTGAGCTTGACTTTCCTACAAAAAAAAAAAAAAAGAATATAGTAGTTTTTGCCGATAGTGTCGATAAACCATACAATCCAATAAATTATGAGCCACATCTAAGCCATAATAAGGGAAAAAATTAGGATATTGCTAAGAAAACAGATTTAAAATCAAGATCACACGATTATTTGATTACTAAAAAAAATAATTATTATAATCTGATTGTGCTGGAAATGATTGATTGTTTATGTAATGAAGATATTGATAGAGAAATAATAAGTATAGCATATTATTTATCAATGAATAATTTAAACAATATAAGTTATACTTAAATACTGCTTAATAAATAATACGTTACACTAGTTAGTATGTATAATTTATTAATCATGCATCCAACCAATATCTACATCCTCATATAGATTTTTTTAGTCCTCGGACCAACTGTTATATGAATTATTTAGGATCAAAATTTGGTAACTACATAATTTCAAAAATTGTCTTTTTCACATTTTTCGCTAATTTAGTCAACCAATGTCCTTTGACATGACAAATTTGCTTCCTTGTTTCTCACAGTTGTAATGGGGTTCTGAATCTGGAGTTTCGGGAGCATAAAATAAAGAAGCATTGACTTGCCTAAACTAGTAAAAATCTCAATTTTTGAAATTTACAGTTATCAGCTTTTGATACCGAAGCCTTGTATATTAATATACTTACTATTTATGAAGGATAAGTAGATAATGTATTGATTGAAATAGCAACACTAAATAAATATACGAAGAAGATATGTCTTATTTATTCTGATCAGTCCACAACTACTTAACATTTCTATTGTTATTAATAGAAAACCGACCTTTATCAACAATAAATTATTGATATTATAAACGATATATTTTTATCTAAATTTGACTGTCACAATATATACCTATTAATGAACAATACGATAAAAGAAGCAATTCAACCACCATGCAAAAACATTATGTATGCAAAGACGTAGAGTTACAGTTTCTGAATTGACACACAAAATTACAAATTAACTCTTAATGAATAGCTTCATTATACCTCTAATCTGGCTTTTGCATCCTCAATTTCACTATCGACCAAATGCTCTTTTTCCAGTTGATTAGTGCTTCCGGCAATATTACTCGTTCTCTCTACTTCGTTTAATAATCTGGTTTTAATTTCCTCTACTTTTTTCAAAACTTTTGTTATACGTTGCTGCTCTTTACGAGCCACCTATAATAAATAATTTTAGAAAATTGTCAGTAAATGCCATTAAATCACTAATAGTTAAATTTAACATTTTTCAGCTTATTCTGATTTATTTTCACAAAAACCATAGAAATTAGAACCATGGAAATAAGACTCACTCACTGATCATTGATGACATGAATTCATTGACTAGCAAACAGTAACAAGGAAATTGAGTATGAGTGTTTCTTTTTATTTACATAAAATGTGTTTTTATTTTTACTATGATTTAGTATGTATATGAAGAATTGTTCATAAGATTTTTATAATGTAATAATGTAATAATAAAGTATTAATAAACTAGTTATAAAATAATTCTAAAGGATAAAACACAAGTAAAAATAAAACACATGAAAACAGAGAAAAATTGCTTTGTCCGTATTTTTTTATGACAATAAAAATCAGAATAGGCTGAAAAATGTTAAATTTAATTACTTTATCTGAACAGATATTGGTTAATTGACAAATTAAACCATTTACCATCTGAAAGTTTAATCACTTATTAGACAGTTTAATCTATAGAAGCTCAAACAGCAAGAAATCCATAATGCGTACTCCTAAAAGTTGGACACAAAGATATAGAAAATGTTTAAGCTTTCCATCACCTCATATTGGCAGAATTAGTTTTAGGTCCTACATTTACTGGCTGCCACCTGAACTTTTTTCTTATAATTCAAAAGCATTTTTATAGTAATCAGGTGAACAGATGAACAAACACAACAGTTTACAACTTTGTTATAATGAATCAGAAGTTGCGTATAAAACCAATGAATTGAGGTGTGTAAGGAATTAAGTGCTAAATGATTTGTGTCATGAACTGATTTCTTATTTTTTACCACGCTTAGAAAGTTCAGACAAGCTGGATATGGTCAAATTAGCTGACAATCCACCAGTTGAGAGGAATCCAGCCTAGTTAATGAGTCTCCACAGGGTCGAGACAACAAAGTTCTTGTTTGTTTGTTCATATAACGTCACTTTATGCTGCTATGGCTAATCGGACGATGCTACAGTGGGAGCTCTAAATTTTGCCTATCCAGGTTTTATTAGGATAGGGATTTTTAACGAGTACCTGACATTGTACAGGCTCGGGACCCCCATTTAACGTCCCTTCCGAAGGACGGCGCAACTAAGGATTTTTTACTCCCTTTAAAAAATCCGCGATCTTGGGTTTAGTAGACAACAAAGTTCTGTTGGACAGATTATGAGACCAACAATGCAAAAAAATGTCTGAACATGTTAAAAGAAGCTAAAATCCTGCAAGGGCTTTAGCACTAACACATAAAAAATGTTGCACTGCTTACATTATATCTTCTTATTCCCAATCTAGCTTCTTTAAGGACTTCTAAACGTATATTCGTGACAAAGTCATCATAAGCCATCCTTTCTCGATTAACCACGTGCATTTTTTCAGTTTCCAATAGTTTTAGAAAACTGGAAACAATAATAACAATAACTAAAATTAGTAAAACCTAAATGACAGCAGTTTAATAACTATGGACTTTTTAAAAAAAAATCCTTATTTTTAACCTGTACAGTACTTTCTTTTTACTGATTATAAAAATTAATCAACATATTTCTACCCATGGGAAAAAGTTGAAGAGATGAAAGTCCTTTCTAAGTTAATTCTATTCAACAAAATGCTAGTGATGCCTTCAAAATTGAAAATAGGATCCTATTCAAGGGAATTTGGCTTCAGATGAATACCTATGGATCGGAAACCTGGACCCTCATAGTAATATTCGATAGGAAGATCGTTCGACTAATATTTGGACCGTTTAGAGTTGAAGAAAACTGGAGGTGGAGGACAAATAGGAAAATTTACTAACTTTATGGTTGAGGTGTATTAAGCTGGGAAAACTGTGCTGGGCTGGCCTCGTTGTTTGCATGCTAGAGGAGGAAACTCCCAAGAAGCTGTTGGATGGGAGGCTCCACCGAACAAGAAGGGGAAAACCTCAGCTTAGATGGGAGGACACTGTTACCAGGGATGGCCGTAAACTACTAAACACCCACAACTGCCGAGCGGCTGCACAGGATTGAGCATCCTGGAGTAGGCTTATTGAGGAGGCCAAGGACCACATCGGTCTGTAGTGCCAAGGATGAGGATGACAAGAACAATTAATGAATAAAATAAAGAAAATGAAACTAAAATTTTATATTCAAGGAGCAAACAATAATGAAAAAGCATTATTTTGCAAATACTGAGATATGTTCATATAATAATAAAATAAGAATTTATTTTTAAAGTAATAATAAAAATAATTTGTTTAGTATTCTTCAACATAAACTTATTATAAACTAACAATATTAAACGGTTAATAATATAATATCTGATTAACTAAACAAGGTGGAAAATATAAAGGAATTTATTCATTAATAAATATATATTTTTTAACTCAGAACTCACATATCAACTATGTCAGCTTGGTAGCTCCTCCTAAGCTTAGACACATTATATTCAGATGGCTTATCCCTGACAGCTTCAGCTAATATAGGATCCAATTTAGGAGGTTTGATTGCATTTGACACATCTAAAAAAGTAATTGCATCCTTTTCACTTTCACGCTTAACCAACATCTTCTCAAGATGACTTAGAGTCATCTCTCTTTGTTCTGCCTTATCATATTAAAAATTGAGTTAAAAAAGGTTCAATATTATTAGAGGAAAAATAAATACACAAAAAATAATGTGAAAATATATTATTTCATTCAAGTACACTTAATAGTATCTAATCACTAATTTATAATTAAAGAAAAACTGTACCACTGGAGCCCACAAAGGGTACTCCCCCCGGGTACCCACTCTGAATGGGTTCAGTTCATGGTTGTGAGTGCAGTTTCCAAGCCAATAGCTGTGCAGAGAGGTGGTAAAGTTGAGATCATCCTCAATCACCTGGTTTTTCCCTCAATTAAGGGTGACCACTTTGTAGAGGATGGGTCAGCCCCAGGAAGGTTGTAGATTCCATAGGATCAGTTATCAGATGTTTATGAAATCGGATAATTTAGATGCCACATTCATACCCCGAAATTTACAACTCAGTAACTCAGAACTCAACACACTGGGCAGTCCCACTCCCTAATTAATATTTTGAAAAAAAAAAATAGTGTAAGGTATTGATTAGATTGATTGGAAAAACTGATTAATTTTAAATTATAGTTCATTTTTCATAAAAGTGAACTGTTTGTTAATTTATAATAAATAATGCTCAAAGGGATAATATTTATGGATAATATGTAAAGTTGCTTAAAATTCCATAGGAGTGATATTCCATAGCTGGGCATTCATATCCTTATACATGTCTTTATGTTGTTTCCAGTTCTGTTGCTTTCTATCCCTATTATTTTGTTTTTAAGTTGCACTTTTTTTTTTTTTTGAAAATCAAGCCAGTAACAATACTCCCCTGGAATTGTTTAAAGCTTCTAATTTTGTGGCTTTCTTTTTTTCATACAAATGATAATAAGTCCTAGCCCATAGTGGAGGCCTAACAGATCCATCAATGTCCATGAAGTGGATAGAAAAAATGAACACATAGTCTACCTTTTTACAGATCAACTTACAGTTTTCACGAGATTTTCAATTGTTTTTCCCAATGTACAAAGCCAGCTTTTTTTGTCGATGCATGAAATCTCAGATACTTCTATTTTTCCTTCTGAGATAATATCTATCTGTAAGTATAAAATGTCATTACTAAGAAAATATTTATATAAATTTATAACATGGGGTTTATACCAGAGTGAAGGCTAAAAATATTTATTTTGGTACAAATAAAATTTAAGAATAACATGTTCTGATGATAGTTGTTTAAAATACCAACCTTTAAATTTCATAAAAATTGACTTAATCACAGTCAACACAGGTTTATTTAGTTTCTTTCTTCTTTATTTACCCAACTCCTTTTCAACTAAGTATAGCTTTGATTTCAGTTATTTAAAATCATATCTGATACTCTTGTCCATTATCATTCAAATTTCCTTTCTGTCAAATTCCCACTTCAAGTTCGCAATTACAGCCCTTTAGGTGATGTTAATTGAATAAGTTATCTAATTTTCTCAGAGAAAAATGGACAAGCAAGGTAGAACTATATAGCCTTTCCTGTATAAATGGTTTACCCTATATATTATTAAAATAAACAATTCCCTTAAAGAAATTTATGTAGATAATCCTGAATACTGTTTAATTAACCCATATATTTTTTAAAATTTGGTAGATTGTTCATAACAAATGCATCAGGTAACCCACAAAATGATAGACTCATCAATAAAAATCCTTTTGGTGAATAAATGATTTGGACAGTTTAATGTTCCTAATTCCGTGCATTTAACTTTAAAAAAGAAGTGCTTAAACAATTTTACTAATAAGACAATTTTATACTCCACCTGCAAGTCTTCTATCATCTTTTCGATAACTGGATCAGTAATTTCGCATTCAGTATCAACACTATTCCTTATTTCTCTGATTCTTTCCATTACTCCATAATAGTAGGGAAGCAACTCTGCACGATCTTTTTGTGCACTTCTTTTCGATATTAAGGCTTTGTAGATCTAAATTAATAAAAAAATGAATTTATAAAAAACTAATTTGACTAAAAATTTTATATTTGATAGGAAAATAGTCGACTGGATAATTCTAATGATGGATTGAATTTGTCAGGGGGTTAGTCAATGATAACACAAAAATAAGCAGAACTTATTTTCTAATTTAAAAAAATTAGTTAATTTAATTAAAAAATAAGTTATGCTCAATTTTGTGTTATCATTGACTGCACCCCCTGACCAATTCAATCCATCAATAAAAGTTTTATACTTTGTGATCAATACTATATGGTTTTAGTACTTTTTTATTATTTTCATACACACTTACACACACACACACACACACACCCAGAGGTGTTTGTAGAAGGAGAACGGTAGGCTGGAGTACTTAAACTTTTGATGATGAGTCATTCTCGGTGATGATGGAGGATCCATGTTACCTACATGGTTCAGCATAGGAAAATACTCTTATACTCACCTCATTCATCTCCAGGGCATGTGACGCGGCTATGACTCGTTTAAAACCAAGTAAACACCGTTCCCTAGTATACTGGTGGACAGGTATTATAGCTGACCTTCGTCGGTGTTACCACCTAGCAAGGAGACGTTACCAGCGAGCAAGGCATCAACCAGAGTATTGCAGGCTTCAGGAAGAGTTCAAGATTGCTAGAAGAAACCTCTGCAGAGCCATCAAGGATAGTAAACGACGGTGCTGGAAAGAACTTTGTGATGAGGTTGATGAAGACCCGTGGGGTAGGCCTTACAAAATAGCTTTAAATAAATTGTACAAAGATTCATCTCACCTCCCCACAAGGCCAGAATTTATGGACAATATTGTCAGGACGTTATTCCCGGAACAGCCGAATACTATGCGATGTATAGAAGACATCTGTATATCTGATTTTCCACTCCTCACAGAGGAAGAGTTGGAGGACATTGCCACAGATATAAAACCTGGAAAGGCACCTGGTTTGGATGGTATTCCAAATGTAGCCCATAAGGTGGATCTCAAAAAGCGTCCAGACCTCTTTAAGGAGGTTTTCAATTCCTGCCTGCATGAAGGGTCGTTCCCGGCCCCATGGAAGAGACAGCGTCTCGTTCTGATCCCAAAGGGTAAAGGAAGCTTCGAGGACCCGCCAACCTATCGCCCAATCAGTTTGTTGGATACTATAGGAAAGGTGTTTGAGAAGATCCTGTCTCTCAGGCTTCAAGAATTCACGGAAGGTGAAAGAGGCCTCTCAAAGACGCAATACGGGTTTCGAAAACAGCTATTGGTCTAGTGACAGAGATTGCTCGAAAAGCAATTGCAGGAATGAGGTGGAAGAGGGGTGTGAAGAATTATGCAGCCATTGTCACTTTGGATGTTAAAAACGCATTTAACATGGCGAATTGGGCCTGCATATTGGATGCCCTATGGACGATGGTGGTCCCTTCGTATCTTATGAGGGTCATCAACGACTATTTTAGGCATAGGGTACTGTTCTATGCTTCGGATGGTGGTTTCAGGAGGTATGAGGTAACTGGTGGCTTCCCACAGGGCTCAGTCTTAGGTCCTTTCTTGTGGAACGTTATGTACGACGGAGTTTTTAGGTTAACCATGGAGTCACAGTTGTTGGTTTCGGCAGTGGTGGTTGTGGCAAAATATATTGAGGAGATTACCCTAATTGCCAACCAGGCTTTCACTACTATCCGAAGATGGCTGACTTCTGTCAGATGAAGACTGAGGTGATCTTGGTCAGTAGCAGGAAGCAGATTTAAACTGTTACTCTCGAAAAAAACATATGATCGAAGTTATAGTGAAACAGGTTAGTTTTATGTGTCACTAAATTAACTTCAATTTATGTTTTAATACTTTATATTTCTTTTTAAAAAAGTGTTGTATTCTGATCGTACAGATTAGATTTAAGATTAAAGTGGTAAAAGTGCGGTTTTTATCGCCAGCCATGGGCGAAGCGTCTACTTCTTCGCAGGCGGTAAGTGAAATGGAGTCGGACAACATTAATTTAATTAGTAATAATAACAATACTGGTTCCTGGGAGCTTGTTACTGGTCGAAAACGACCTTTACCAATTGAACCGGACCTTACAAGACAGAAACGACAAACGCCAATTCCAACACACAATAAATTTCAAGCCCTAACCTCAACACCGGACGAACCATCAGAAAATTCCACAAAACCAGTCTTAAACCAGAAACCACCCCCAATTTATATTAACGGTGTAGAAAATTTCTCAGCACTAGTTACATTCCTAGAAGAAAAAGCCGGACCAAATACTTTTATTGTCAAATCTACACTGAAAGGTGTAACTGTTTATCCAGATACACCTGAAACGTATCGAAAATTAAATGCAAGCCTTAGAAGAGAGGGGGCGGATTTTCATACTTTTCAGCTCCCACAGGACAGATGCCCGAGGATAGTAATTAAAGGCCTTCATCACACTACACCGATTAGCATCATCAAGGAGGCACTGAAACAGAAAGGTTACGAAGCTTCAAACGTAACCAACGTTATATCCAGATTCAAAACACCTCTCCCAATGTTCTTTGTGGATATTACTAAAGAAACATTCACAGAGAATGTTTATGATATAAAATCCATTTATTATACTAAAATAAATATCGAGGAACCGCGGAAAAAAAAAGACATCCCACAATGTCTAAGGTGTCAGCAGTATGGTCACACCAGAGGTTACTGTAACCACCCACCAAGGTGTGTAAGGTGTGGCGGGCATCATGATAGCAGCTCATGTACAAAAACTAGAGAAACCCCTGCTACCTGTGCCAATTGTGGCGGCCAACACCCTGCCAACTATAAAGGTTGCCAAACATTGAAGAACCTCAGGGTTCAGCGTAGCTCGAGGAAATACCACCAGCGACCTACACCACCTCAACAAATTCAGTTACCACCGGACCCACAGGAATTCCCAGCCCTACAACCTTCACAGCACCATCGTCTGGGACAACCGCAGAACGACATCGGAAATCAGCAGATACTAAGGAGTCAACCTGCAACGAAGTCGACACCACAACAACATCATGTTCCAACAGGTATGATGAATAACACTACTCAGCCGGTACCCCCCATTGATAATGCTCCTCCTCAACTTTTTCAAATTTTAAATGGCCTAAATAACCTTATCCACCCTCTTTTTATTCTCCTCCAACAACTAACTCAAGTCACACAAGCCTGGAGCAACAGCCATGCCCCCTAATTTCTCAACAGCTGGCTCCTTGTCAATTCTCCTATGGAACGCTAACGGACTGATGCAACACCGGACGGAACTTGATTTATATTTACATGAAAAAAGGACAGACATAGCACTTATCACTGAAACACATCTTACGCCACGATCTAAAGTATTTATTCCAGCCTATACTATTTACAGGACTGATCACCCAGACAAAACGGCACACGGTGGCACCGCCATTATCATCAAATCGTCATTAAAACACAATCCTATTCACTTACCCATCACACCACACTTACAGTCAACTGGCATCACATTACAAACAAAAGATAAAAACATAACGTTTGCTGCTGTGTATTGCCCCCCTAGGTACAAGCTTACATCTTCGATGTTTTCTGAGTTTTTTAAACGCTTAGGTCGATCTTTTATCGCAGGTGGTGATTTCAACGCGAAACACAAATGCTGGGGTTCAAGATTGTGTACCCCAAGAGGTAGGAACTTGTGGTATGCTCTTCATGAACTTGCATTAGATACTTCAACTCCTAATTCTCCCACTTACTGGCCTACTTCTAGACGTAAAACCCCGGACTTACTGGACTTTTTTATTACAAAAGGACTTAGAACAGTATACAAAACTGTAAATACGAGTTCTGACCTTTGCTCTGATCATTCTCTAGTCCAGATGACCCTATGCGAAGAACCTTCTGAGGCACAAAAAAGGCCTGCGCTCACACAGGGTATAACTGATTGGGAATTATATAGATCTTACCTTAACTCTGACCTCACAATCCCTGTTTCAATAAAAAACGAGACAGAACTAGAGGAGGCAGTGGAGAAGTTCACTAGAAGTATTCAAGAAGCAGCGTGGTCAGCATCAAAACCGAGGTGCAGGAAATCAGATAACTTACCAAGCTACCCACAGTATATTAGAGATCTGATCAGAGCCAAGAGAAGAGCTCGTAAAAATTGGCAAACCAACAGACAACCTTCAGATAGACGGACATTTAATAAACTAAATAATGAACTGAAACGCCAAATTAGCAAATTTAACAGGTCAAACTACGACAATTACATTAAATCCCTTTCGACAGACGATGGAAGTTTATGGAAGCATACCAAAAGACTCTTAAAACATCGTGAGATGTCAGCACCTCTTAGAAAAGAAGATGGCTCTTGGGCTGTGTCGGACGAGGAAAAATCCGAGCTCTTTGCCGACCATCTTTCTTCCGTATTTACCCCACATACTGACTTTATAAACACAGAACACGAAAACTTGGTAAATAACACACTTGACATTCCATTACAACTAACACTGCCACCGCCCTCATTCACTCCCACAGAAGTAGCAGAAATAATTAGACACTTACCAAAAAGAAAAGCCCCGGGCTATGACTTAATAAATGCTGAGGTGCTCCAGCAAATGCCTAGGAAAGCTCTAGTGTTTTTAACGACAATCTACAACTCAATACTTAGAACTACAAAATTCCCTATACAGTGGAAATACTCTTTTGTAACCATGATTAAAAAACAAGATAAAGATATTAGCAGCCCTTCCTCGTACAGACCTATTAGTTTACTCTCCATTTGTTCAAAAATTTTTGAAAAATTACTTTATCCCCGATTATTAAAGTTACTGACAGACAAAAATATAATCCCTCACCATCAATTCGGTTTTCGGAAATCACACTCAACAACTCAACAATTACACAGAGTAACTGACTACATATCGACAGCACTAGAGCAGAAGTTATATGCAACTGGAGTGTTTCTGGATGTCGCCCAAGCATTCGACAAGGTCTGGCACCAAGGGCTTCTCTTTAAACTCAAGACTGTACTACCACACACTTATTATCTAATTCTTCACTCATTCCTTGCTGACAGATTTTTCTCAGTCCGACAGGGCTCAGATCTATCTTCAATAAGACCGATCTTAGCCGGCGTGCCTCAGGGATCAATACTGGCGCCGCTGTTGTACATAACATATACACACGACATTCCACTAAGTACTGACATACTGACAGCAACCTACGCAGACGACACTGCCATAATCACCAAACATCAAGACGCGACGCAAGCCTCACTAAACTTACAACATAACTTACAAAAGTTGAATGAGTGGTGCCAACTATGGAAAATTAGACTGAACCACGAAAAGTCACAACACATCACTTTTACTCTTAGACGTGAAACATGCCCTCCCATTTACCTTAACAACTCATCTATCCCGCAGACAGATAAAGTACAATACCTTGGACTAACGTTTGATAGGAGAATGACATGGGGTCCTCACGTTAAGATGAAACGCCAATCACTGAACCATAAGCTCAATTTAATGTACTTACTATTCAGGAAAACCTCCAAATTAGATATAAGACAGAAACTAAACACGTACACTTACCTACTAAAACCAGTTTGGACATATGCATTACAAATTTACGGGATCGCTAAACAGACTCACAGAAAACGACTGCAGACTTTTCAATCAAAAGTACTAAGACTTATCAGCAAAGCACCATGGTACGTCAATAACAAAACTCTGCATACTGACTTAAAAATACCAACGGTTGACGAACATATACGAACATACTACAAACGCTTTCAAGAAAAACTACACGGACATCCAAACCCGTTAATAGAACGAATGGCCTCTACTCTCATGCCTGAGAACACTAGGAGGAGATTAAAAAGAACGTGGATGAGGGATTTGCTATCATAGGAAATTGAATCAAGCCAAGGGAGAGGTACCACTGGGTACTGTTCTTCTTCATGCCTTTCAAGTCATTGTATCATGTTCTTGTTTTTTTTTAGTTTTTTTTTTACTGTCAGACTATCTGCTGATTGTCACTGTTTTGACAGGTGTAGATAAAGATATAAAGAGAAAAAAAAAAAAAAAAAAAAACTGTTACTCTCACAGTGGGTAGGCACAAAATTCGTTCCCAGCCATACCTAAAATACCTGGGAGTTCTAATCGATGCATCTCTCCAATTTAACATACATACGGAGCACATCAGCGCCAAAGCGGAAAGAGTTACCTCATTATTGACCTTATGCCAAATATTAGAGGACTCAAAGAGAGTCGCAGAAAGCTCCTAGCAACTGTTATCTCCACAATTCTTTTATATGGAGCTCCAATCTGGAAAGAAGCTTAGATGTCAACCCCATCTTACAGGAGACAGATGGTCTCTGTGTATCAAAGAGGTTTATTGAGGGTAACAAGTGCTTTTCGGACTATTTCCTACGAAGCTGCATGTGTGATTGCCAGCTTACCCCCTGTCGAGATGTTGGTCAAAGAGAGGAACAGATGGTACAATCGTGGTTCTCGAGGGTCAAGAGATGAAGAGAGGAAAACAATTATCGTCCGTTGGCAACAACGTTGGAATACGGCTAATACCGGAAGGTGGACCTACAGATTGGTGTCCGACATAGGTTCATACCACCATAGTTCATATATAGTCAAATATAAGTCATAATATATGTAACTCTGTTTTTATTAATTTAATTTTTTTTTAAATAATTGTAACTATTACTTGTACTGAAATATAAAATATATAATGGAATGTGAGAAAATGAAAAAAATATTGTTAAAGTCTATTTGTTGATAAATGTAGCTAATTAAAGGCAGAAATGAAGCTGTTACGAGGGTGGTATGAAAAGTTCTCGGAATGTACTAGAAAGAAGTGTCTTATTTCGGTGGAACTGCTTTTATTTTTCAATATAGTCTCCCTGTAGACTAATGCATTTGGTCCAGCGATGTTCCAATGCCTAGATCCCATCTCAAAAATGAGATTCCTCCAGGCCTGCAGAATACCTCTCCAATTCGGCTGTCAGTTCTTCCCCTGTAGGAAATCTCCGTCCACCTAGGAAAATTTTCAGCTTGGGGAAGAGATGAAAGTCTGATGGTGCCAAATCAGGTGAATAAGGTCTATGTGGAAACAATTCGTACCTCAGTTCATGAAGTTTTACCATGGCAATAGCACTTGTGTGCGGGCGGGCGTTGTCCTGATGAAAGATGACTTTTTTCCTTGCCAAACCAGGCCTTTTTTTTGCGTATCATTTCCTGTAGTTGATTTAGGAGGTCTGCGTAGTATTGCCCCGTAATTGTTCGGCCAGTAAGAAGATAATCTATCAGCAGAATGCCTTTTGCATCCCAGAAAACTGAGGCCATGACCTTTCCGGCCAAACGTACAGCCTTTGCTTTCTTTGGTAGTGGTGACTCAGCATGTTTCCACTGCTTTGACTGCTGTTTTGTCTCTGGGGTATAGTAGTGGACCCAAGTTTCACCTGTAGTCACAAACCGGCGCAAAAAATCTTGTTGTTTGCGCTGAAAACAGGCCAGATTTTGTTTGGGCATTTCCAATCTGGTGCGTTTATGGTTCAATGTCAAGAGCCGCGGCACCCATCTTGCGGATAATTTTTTCATTCCCAATTCTTCGGTTAAAATGTGATATACCTGTTCAGATGACATCCCTACAGCTTCAGCAATCTCTCGCACTTTCAGCCGACGATCCTCCATGACCTTCTTATGCACTTTTTAAATTATGGGGTTGTAGCACTTTTTGGCCGTCCACTAGGCGGATCATCATCTGAGCTCTACCGACAAAATTTAAACTCGCTGGTCCACTTAGCAACAGTTGAATATGAAGGAGCAGAGTCCCCAAGTGTGCTCTGAAAGTCGGCATAAATTTCCTTTGCTTTCATACCTTTCTTTACAAAGTACTTAATCACTGCTCGAATCTCAGTTTTTTCCATTGTCATAAATCACTACGCAAAAAACAACAACAAAGAGTCATCACTACCACTTACGTGGCGTGTTCACTCACAAAGGATGTGTGATTATTGCGCGGGAACCTTGTTGCTCTAGCACTGACATCTAGCGGTGATTCCGAGAACTTTTCAAACCACCCTCGTATTTTACTACTTTTTGAGAAGATATGAAAATGAAATTAATATATATCATTTGATTGTAATGTACCAATAATATTTTATGCTAAGGTACATAAGTTTTGAATTCTTAAAACAATTTTTAATATCAATACAATTTTTATAGTTTATTAATTAATTGTTTATCAAAACAATTATTTAATATCAATGCAATTTTTATTTTATTACATGTCATTACTTTAATAGATCTGATTAACTGACTTAACTGATAGCAATTTTTACCTCATCATTTTCCTTAGGTTCTGGTTCACAAGTTGTTTGTCTTCTTAGTGTACTGGGATCGCTAAAATAAATAATGCTTCATTGGTATCCTTATCATACTTTTCTTATTAGATTTTAAAAATATGATCACCTCACAGTATGGGGTGACACAAATCATATCTTTAACACCTCACGATGTGTGTCGATCTATAACACAATATAATAGGAGCTATTGATAGAGAGGAATACATTATTATACAATAAGTGCTCCCCAATTGTGCACAATGTTGAGTTACTGTACACACGGCATACTACATCAAATATTAATAGACACATTAATGTTTCTTGTCCTCAAGAAACTCTAGATAGTATGACATAGCCAAAGGTACTAAGAATTATGAGGCTTCCAGCAATTTGTTGGAGGTGATTCCTTATCATTCAGTGATGATTATTTGCTAAATTGTCATCCCGGACAACCAGTCGTGTAGCATGGGATCAGCAGTGCCAAGCTCTGTTCGAGAAGCATTAATGTTAATACCTACTCTAGGTTCCCTTTATGACATCACAACATCATTTTATCACATCACCTTGACCTGCTGGCAAAAATTGTACTGTACCTTATTGCATGTTTCTTAGCTACTAGTTGACAGCAATTACCCAAATATATTCAGAAAAGAACAGCAGGGCCTACTCATTTTGACTTAGTAGATCATAAGATTATTTAATTGTTAGTCGATTGCTCAGAGATTAATTATAAAACTTCAGAAAAAAAATTATAGTATGTATTATTTTAATTATTAAACTAAATTTAATTTTAAGTAAAAAATTATCTAATTAATGGTACTAACACGTTATTGCCTTGACAGTCGAGCCACACTGCATCACCACCACCCAACGAAACAGCGAGATAACCAAAAGCTCCATTACCATCTGGTAATGATTTTGCAGCAAAAAATGTTCGGCTGTCTCTTGAGTACTCTGCAAAATCTTCTACTTCAAGATTCATGTTACGATAACAAACCTGAATTAAAAATTCCTACAATTTTATTCTTAACAAATTTTATTGATTAATTAAATTAATTATATTTAAACATTTTGAAATATTCAAATTTATTTATTATTAAATTAATAAATATTAAATATTGATCTATTTACAATCATAAAAACATAATAAAAACTTAGGTAGTATTGCTTAAGTTCTTCCAATAATTTATAATTGAAAATATTTTATAAATCGATAAAGGTACTAGAAATTTGCAGAAATTTACTCTAACATTTTGAAAGAGATAAAAATTGGACTTTTATATATATATATATATATATATATATATAAAAGGATGATATTATTGAAATATATATAAATAATTTTATATTACATACATTTTAGCTGTGGCATGGTAATATCTGTCACTACGTTTTCATGTCCATTTACTGATAAGCTGAGCCTGACTACATTTTAAGAACTTTATATTATTTCGGCTCATACAAAAATTAATTTTCAAATTAATGCAGCATTTTTTGGTGGTTTTTTTTATTTGGCCTTTACAAACTTTAAAGATTTTTACCATCTTAACAAGCTTGCTCCTCCTCTTTCTATCTTGGTTCATAGTTTCCAATTTGTTATATTCATTCCATTTTATGTGTTATTTAATTGGCAATATATTTGATCTCATATCCAAAAGAAAATAATTTAAATAAGTCTCCGAAAGTCCTTTACATTACTTTAAAAAAAAAAAAAGAATTCATATTTAATTTTTTTGTTACTATTTTATATATAAATTTAAATTGTATTTTATTGCATATAACAAAATTTTATTTAACTTTTAATTAGTTACCTTTACCTACTCTTTATATCAACATTTTAAACCAAGAAGAATACTTACCTCACGTTCTTTTTTTTTCTCAAATACTAATATTCCTGGTTTAAGTTTAATTGGAGGAAGTTTATCAAAAGGATACAATAATTCACCTTTAATAATATTCAGTAGCAAATTAACTAGATAAACATTTCGCTCCCTTTTCTCTGTTGTATTGTAGGAAGGTAACACGACCAATCGATCTAGCCAAATCTGGAATCAACAAACAATTAGTTAAGCCACTATTTATATTTATATTATTAGGAAAAAGCAGAGTAAATATGTACCTGGGGCTAATGGTACAATATAATCCAAGCAATAATAAATTGTGCTTACAATACCATCACTACAGAGCAGGCTCTGAACATATTCCCAATTTTCATTCAAAGTAAACTTATTTAGCCTCTTCACTTTATACATGAAATATAATTGTTATTTAAAAAAAAATATAATATATACAATATAGCAGTATCTTGAAAATTTCTTGTTGGTATTATGTTTTCTTATTATTTGATAATGAGCATTGATTTGGAATGGATGAAAGTATCATACATTGTAGAATAAATTAATGCTATCATGCCTCTTTATTTCCAGTACTAAAGGAGTTATAGAAAAAGAAAGAGAACAAAGAAAAAAAAAAATAATATGATGGGGGACGAACTTCCTGGTGGAATGAAAACTTAAATAGGCTAAGAAATAGCACCAGGAAGCTATTCAATGGTGCTAAAAGAACTGGAAGATGGGATACCTATAGAGCGTCTCTCACGGAATACCACAAACAAAGTTAGGAAAACCAAGAGACAGGCATGGAGGAATTACTTCAGTGACGTGGACAGTGTTCCTGCTGCCTGTCGCATTAAAAAAGATAATGTCCAAGGATGTGGGACATACAGTCATGGGCACACTCAGGACAAGGAACGGCCACACGCAGAATGAGGTGGAAACTTTGAAGGTGTTGGCCGAAACTCACTTTCCGGGGTGTTTGGCCCGGATGGCGTGTGATGCTGCTCCAGTCGAGCACATCCCGGGAACGGATGGCGCATACTGGGCCAAGGCTAAGGAGATCATAAATATGAACTCCCTCATATGGGCAATTGACTCCTTCAAGCCCTACAAATCGGGGGGGTCAAGATGGTGTTATGCCGGCTTTGCTGAAGCAAGGCTTTCTGACAATTAGGACCCACCTGCTCGATCCAATTCTAAGAGGCAGCCTAGCACTTGGTTATATTCCTCAGAAATGGAGAACTTCCAAATTGTGCTACATTGCAAAACCCGGCAAAGGGGCTTATGATGACCCTAAAGCATTCAGGCCAATTAGTCTGTCATCCTTTTTAATGAAGAGACTAGAAAAGATCTTAGATAGATACATCAGGGAAGGTGCCTTGGCAATCAATCCAATTCATCCGCTTCAATTCCTATATCAAGCAGGTAAATCCTGTGAGGTTGCTCTCTTTAACCTGGTGACAAGACTGGAAAGATCTATGAAACAGAGCGAAAATGTATAGTAGGCATCTTTGTGAACATAGAAGGTGCCTTTGATAGAACACCCTACAGTGCCATAAGTGGGGCTTTGAGGGGCAAGGATATTGAACCAGTTGTGTGCAGGTGGATTAATTCCATGCTGGAGCAAAGAGCTCTCATCTCGGAACTGGGCGACACCAAACTCTGGATAAATCCCAAAGGAGGCTGCCCGCAGGGAGGTGTTCTTTCACCCCTGCTCTGGTGCTTGGTGGCGGATTCTCTTCTGTCAACAATCAACAGAGCGGGCTTCTATACACAGGGATATGCGGATGATGTGGCTATTCTTATGAGCGCCAAACATTACTGTGTAATCTCAGATCTGCTTAAGACAGTAACGAACATTCTGTCTCGGTGGTGCATGGCTAATGGTTTGGGCATCAACCCGAGAAAGATAAACGTTCTGGCTTTTACAAGAAAGCGGAAGGTGGTTATAAGATTACCAACGCTCAATGGAATTCAGTTACAGTAGAACAGGGCAATAAATACCTAGGACTGATGCTGGATGATAAACCGAGCTGGAAACAACACGTGGTCAACATGACTAATAAAGCCATCAGATGCCTGTAGGCTTGCAAAAGGGCCGTGGGGAGGTCTTGGTGCTTGAGGCCGGGAATGGTCTGCTGGCTGTATGGAACGGCCATTTGACCCATTGTCACATATGCAGCCCTTGTGTGGTGGCAAGGCGCAGGTAAAAGTGGATCCAGGCTTAAGCTGGAGAAGCTACAGAGATTGGCCTGTCTAATGATGACAGGTGCCATGAGGACGACTCCTAATGCTACTATGGATATGGTGCTTGGGCTTAGGCCAATGACATTGGAACTTGAGTACCAGGCCATGGTCTCTACGTACAGGATATCTAAACAGAACATAATCTCTTTGGTTACGGTTAGTGAGAGCTTGAGGGAATTGTTCTCTAAAATTGAGGTGGACTGCTCTGATCTTCGGATTCGGGACTCAATGTCACCAAACTACAGTGTCAAAATTGACACAACGAAAAAGCACAGGCCCTGCAACGGCATCAATTGCTACACTGATGGATCCCTTACGGCTTCTGGTGCGGGTGCAGGGTTCTGGAGGATGGACCAACCTAGGGAAGGAATCTGGATCTCCCTGGGAAGGTACTCCTCAGTATTCCAATCTGAAGTACTTGCCATCAATCACTGTGCACAGATACTGCTGGATGAGTGAATGTCACTTAGAAGGATTGCCTTCTTCACTGACAGTCAGGCTACCATAGTGCACTAACTCATGGATTGTGTGGGACTGCTATGAAGCTCTTAACAAACTGGCTAAGAACAACAGGGTTAGCGTTGAGTGGGTTCCTGGTCACCATGGCATCCCTGGTAATGAAGAAGCTGATAGACTGGCCAGCTTGGGATCGGACAAAATTCCGTGTACCCCCGAACCAGTCTGTGACATCAGTCTTAACTATGCTAAGCGTAGAATAAAAGAAATCTAACTTAGAAAAATGAATCAACTGTGGTGCAGGAAAAGTGGCTTAAAACACTCTAAATTATTCCTATAGGCTTCAATGAGAAGATGGGCAAAGCCCTTCTGGAGCTGGACAGAGCAGATTTAAAAACAATTATATGTTATTGCATTGCAGTCTCAATGCACACATGTTCAGGTTGGGACTGGTGGATTTCCCCACGTGTCGTTTTTGTCATACAGCGGACGAAATGCCCTATCATATTATCTGCCTATGTGATAGGTTGGCCAGCATAAGGTTTGCAACCTTTGGCATGGACAGAGTCACTAACCCCAGGCAGGGCGAACTAATCAATCCGGCAATCTTTCTCAAATTTGCGGGTTTGGCTGAATTAAGATTATAACAATCCCATCTATCAGATCAACAATGGTCATAGTGCAATTTTATGCCCACCTTAAAAAAAAAAAAAATATGGGGGACATTCTCCCTTAGGTAATATTAGAAGAAATCAGTACTTGCGCCATCCTTCAAGAGTAATTAGAAAATATTGAAGATCAAATCCAAGAGCAGGTACTATATGACTTGTTGAAATAAATATTTTTAGGAATGTTTAGAAAATCTACCTTCCATACAAGTTCCACCCAAACTATCTTCAGAAGAACATATCCTCGGTTTTTATGAACAAATTTAATATTTTTTTACCTGAAATATAGATTTAGCATTTACCTCAATTCATTATCTGAGAACTCAAACTCCAAGAGCATCAAAAATGATCGAGGCTATCGTCAAAAAAAAAAAAATTTAGGTATTTTTCTTGTATCTATTCAAAGACATATCTATACTTTGCTGATTATGTCATAAGTCCTTGTATCACCCTTTTTTAATAAATTATATATTTTGAAAGAAAATGGTTGACCTTGATGAAAATTGTGGAAGAAAATGGTCCGGGAAGAGGTCAATAAGTTTTTCTGAATATCAGGCTACTGAATAAATATTCTTGATATTCAGAAAAACTTATTGACCTCTTCCCGGACCATTTTCTTCCACAATAAATTATATACTGTCTCATAATCATCAAGTATTATCAGATATAATTATATAATTTTTAAATTTGATAATGTAAAAAAATAAAGTTATATTAAAGCACAATTTTATGTTGATATGATTGGATGTAAATTTAGGGGGTGTCTCACAGTGTGCAGGATTTCTGGTGAGCATTCCATGCAAACTTAAGGGAAAGCTTATTCCAAGCCAGGGAAAGTTACAAATAGATTTAATTTAGTAATGAAAAGGTATGTGTGACTAAGAACTGACCTCACATTGCAGCTTTTCCTTTTCATTTTGTAAGGTCTTCAACATTGTTGGAACCAAGCTCAGAAGATAATTGAAATCTTCATCCAACGAAGTATTCCTAGAGTAAAATAAGTTCTCATCCTTCAATTGATCCATAGGAAACAGGTCGGGTTGTGTATCAGTTTCTCCACTTTTGTCTTGATCTGCTTCCATCTTGACACGTTAAATTTTGAAGTGTGAATATAACCTTTGTATTATTCTTTTCCGACCTAAAAACAGCTGTTAATTTCAAATATAATTCCTTCACCGTAGGTTTAATAGATATACAAAAACGTAACAGTATTAATACCACTAATATATAGATAGAATTACTTATTTTTACTTAATTTCAAAAGAAACCTTACCAGGAAAGCTGCTTGAGTTGAGAACTGCTTAAGCACATCTGACATAGTTGTAAAGATACGTCTTCGCACTTAGTTATTTGATCACAGCTATAGCATACAGGATTGTCTTTAAGGCATTTGGATTGCTTCAACGCTACGCAATACAGACATCTCATGAGTTTAGGTTTTCAAGAGCAACAAAATTCCTTGCCGAAATCATTTACAATCTAATTAATAGAATTTTCCATAAATATGCGAACTTATCACACAAAAAAATCTATTCGTTGCCGTAGTAAATTCATCAAGATTCCCCCCATGTTTTCATTCAACATCAACTCTGTTATGCCATTGAGGAAAGCTGTGGTGTGGGAATTAATCGCTGGGAACTTTGCCACATAGATTAGATTAGTTAGTATAATATAGTTGTTTTATAGTCGAGGATGATAAGAAAACTATATCGATAAAAATTCTTCATCATGAAATCAGTTCTGGCATTGAATTAACCTTACACAAGACCGCATAGCCAAAGGGGATAACACAGGTCTTCATTCCGGATGTATCACCAGCACAGAAGACATAGATATTACAGGAAGGCATATAAGGAGCAGCACATCTCACATCACATTAAAAAATGTTGTGGTAGCCGAGGATGTGCAGGCGTCAACAACTTAGCAACTTCATAACTTCTACTTAAGCATAACTTAAAATGAACCATTCTGACCAGAGTGGTTAGAATTCCTGCTGGTTACTGGTTTAGTAACCAGTAGGAATAATCCATCCTGTCTGTCATAACAGGACTAGAAAAAGATGTTCAAGCCAAACAAAAAATAAATTTATAATAAAATACACAAACAAAAATGTACAGAAGTACAATAATTTGGCCTGTCTTCAAATTAATCGGCGATAGCAGCGAGAAGGCATTTAATTTAATTAGATTTAGTTTAGACAAATATTTGATATGTTATCATGCAGCAAGTTAAAAACTGGCGAAATTTTAGAACAGCGTACGAATACAACGATCCATTTCGATTTTTCAACAATTACTTGTGTAGTGTTACTGATCAGTTTTATTAGATTGTGACAGATTAGTTGATGTTTTTTTTGTAAGGATTATATCACATTTTTTTGAGACAATTGAAAAGTTGAATTAAAATATAATATTTCAACTATTATCTCGACATTAATATACTACTTTAGTAAACAAGATAGTTTTTAGTAACTGATTTTTCAAGAGTAATTATGCAGTGGTCTATAAATAAAATTATTGATTATAATCAAAACATTTTTTTTTTGAAACTAGACAACAATCATTTCTAACCACCAACGTATTTTAATTTTATTTTTGCATGAAGAGCCATTCCAATCCTCACATAAATCACGTGAT
Organism: Troilus luridus; assembly: GCA_964056705.1. Lineage (NCBI taxonomy): Eukaryota > Metazoa > Arthropoda > Insecta > Hemiptera > Pentatomidae > Troilus > Troilus luridus. Next base: position 94,310,196 of record OZ057414.1, on the reverse strand, counting down.
TTCTCACGCTCAACATTTACATGTTTTTCAACTACACTGTGAAATTACTACGGAATGTTATTTGGCATCTTGATTAACTTGTAACTTTTCTTCATTTTTGCGAATGAGAAATTAAAAATGCTGAAAAGCGTGCAAAAGATTTTTTTACAGTTGGTTTATGATTTATATATATATAATTCATAATTAATCATTTTTTTGTTCTTTTTCAATTCAAGAATTAATTTTGATTTAATGTTATTTGTTATTTGCCAGTGAATGAAGTTTTTGTAGGAAACATATTTATATAAACAATGTTGCTCTTATACTTTATATAATTTCATCACTTTAATTTAGATTTGTAAAAAAATATTCAAAAAATTGTAATATTTGTTTAATTTAGTTCAGGATAAATTAGTAGTAATGTGTATAGTCATATAGAGTTATGATCACTGTATAAATTAAACTTTTTAATGTAGCCATAGTGTGAGATATCCCGTTATTTCTAAAGACCTTGAGTTTTATGGTATTTCAAGATAATTTTTTAATTAAATAACATGTTTTGTCCCTAGTGAATATCACCAAAAAAATAATTACATTTTTAAGAATTAAAGTTTGAACATACATACATTCTATTGCCTTAAGAATGGTGAAAGAAGTTATCATGAATCAAAAATTGATAGTGAATAAATTAAAAAAGTAAATTGGAATAGCTAATTATAACAAAGAAAGCTAATAACAAAGAAAAAGATAAATAAAATAGAGTAAGCAGTTACATTAATTGTATATTTAATGAAAGAATATTTTATGTACATCTTTGATATCTTTGCAGATAAAATCAGGCTTTTATTCAAAAACTTATTAAAATTATTTTAAAAATCAAGTACAAAAATGGTGTACTGATGATTAACAAACTGTTAAATTATAAAAAATCAAATAATATTTTAATGGCTGAATCAAAGCTGGGTTTATCCAATTATAGGTATATCACTAAATATAATATGGAAGAACTTAAAATTCAATTTCTAAAATTTAAAAAAAAAGTTGCACTTGTAAATTGTTATTCAGTCTAAGAGAGAGAGAAAAAAAAAGAAAATAATATTATTAAATAAAAACAAAGCTGCATTGCATTACTTGATATTTCTTAGAACTCTTAAATAATTATTTATATTTATAATCACAGTTAATTGCCAGATTTAAATTTACGAAATTATTTCCAACAAGCAAATTTTATTTTCACAAGGGGGGTAAATCAAATGTTAATTTTGTTATGAAACATCCTTTATCTGCCTGTTAGCATCTCCATTCTATGATTAGTTTGATAGAGAACATTCAATTAGGAACTGGTCCAAATGATCTTCAGAAGGATATCTAACTTGTGTGGTATATATATTTTTTGTTTTATGCAAATATTTACATTGTGATTTATTAAAAATGAGGTAAATATAATAAAATAAAGTCTCAAAACTTCAGTAAAAATGTGACTGCTTATGCTAATTATATAACTTAAGGTAATTATTTATAAATGATTTGAAGAGCATTTAACATTTAACATTAAAAATTTTGTATTAAAAAGGTTCAGAATAAATTTGCTAAGTTGTAAAAGACTTCCCTAATCAGTCAAGAGATAACAATCACAGCAAATTACCAAACAATTATGGCTGTTCATGGTTCACAACTGTAGTAGTAAACAACTACTGAGTTTTATATAACAATCACCATGTTGAGCTGGACTAATTTAAAATAATTATAACAGTGAAAAATTGTAGTCAACCAATTTGGTAAATCGATTTTTAGAGAATATTTCTGTTAATTACAAACAACTTAAAGATATCATCACAATCATAAACTATTTTTGATCATATCAAATTAAATCTCATGAGTATATCAAAGTTTTTAAGTATTTACATTTACATTTTTTATCAGCTTTTATTTAAAATTGCTAATTTATTTCATTTTTCTATAGATTTTAAAGTTTTAAATAATTATATAAATGGGAACCTTTATTGCAATTATATGATTATGTTTGTTTTGTTTCTAGGAAAAAGATGGTACTCCAAAGATTCATCTTCAAAAACAGCTTTATACGATTTTCATGTTACCCATGGAGGTAAAATGGTGGATTTTGCAGGATACCTCCTTCCCATACAGTACAATTTGGTATCGTAATCAAATTTAATTACTTGCTTATCAAATCAACTATATATTATACTTAAAGTGTATGACTAAATTTGTATGTATGTGTTGTCTGAACTGATTTATTTATAACTCATACCAAACTTTAAATAATTGGGTGCTAAATGAAAAGAACATATGCTAATAATTACAAAAATATTTCATTGTTTAGGGAATTCCAGAGTCACATAAGCACACCCGAACCAATGCTTCACTTTTTGATGTATCCCACATGTTACAAACTACAATCAGAGGGAAAGACAGAATACGGTTTATTGAAAGCATTGCCACTGCTGATGTTGAAGGTACATGAATAGTTTTATTCCAAGTAATTATTTGACTATAAATAATTTTTGGCACATGGATAGTGTAGTATTTTGTGATCAAACAAAAATAAATCATGACACATATTTATAATTATTATAATATAATGCTAATCATAAAAATAAAACAAAAACATTATTTGTTATTCAAGGAAAACAAAAAGTGTTTTCCTTGAGTTTAAATCAAACACTAAAGGAGGAATTTATATCAAATAGCAGAATTTGATGTATAATTGTGTATACAAGATTTTAAAATGTCCATCTGGCATATTTATTTTTATTATACTATTATTAACTTAAAAGTCAGTGTCAGTTTTTTCAACACCGTTTCATTGTTAAATGAAATCAATAATGTAGCAACAGGGAATAAGGAATAATCAAGGAATAAGCAAAAATGTTTCAATGTACAATTCTTCATCACTGTACAATCAGAATAATTCTTATTTTGTACGAATTCCAATCTAAAAAGAATATTTCGTTATTATTTGAGTTAATAAAGCAATAAAAGCCTTCAAAAAGTATATTACAATTTTCCTTTAAAAAAAACAACTAGATTTTTAGAATATTTCACCATTGCATGACTTTGATTTCAGGTCTTAAGGTTGGAAGTGGGTGTTTGAGCCTCTTTACCGACAATGAAACTGGAGGTATCTTGGATGATCTCATAATAACTAAATATGCAGATCATCTGAGTATAGTTACAAATGCTTCTCGAAGAGATTCAGACATGCAACTCATGCTTAAAGCATCGGTAAATTTTTTAATTATAAAATTATATAAGTATAAATAATATCTCATTTTCATTTATGTTAATGTGAAAAAGAAAATATTTAATTCTGGAATTATGAAAAACCAAAAGCAATTACATGTAGTTGCAACAGGAAGATATATAATAATATATCTAGAATCCAAAATTTAAAACAAAGTCAGCTATTTCTGCAGCCTGGGGAATAAGTATTTAAGCAGAATTTTGTCTGAAATGAGTTAATTCTATGGAGGAAAGCAGACACCATTCTCATAGTTTTAGGCTTGGAATACAAGCAAAACTCCATTTTAAGCTAAGGCCTGACTTTGATCTTTGGACTGAATTGACTTAACCACATATGCACTGGAGATGCGTTTTTTAAATTTATTTTTAATTAATGTATTTTCAAACATGATCCTGGCATTATGTATTTTAATGGTTGGAAATAGAATTAGAGCAAACACCAAACTTTGATTTTGTTTAATAAATATGATTTTGAATTAATGGGATTTGTTTACTATTTTTCAGGAATTAATATCGTCTTCAGGTGGAGATGTTAGCTTGCAGTTTGAAAAAAACCTGTCTCTCATAGCTTTACAAGGCCCTAAGGCTGCAGCAGTTTTGTCTAGTGTGACAGACATACCTATCAACCATTTTTATTTTATGCAGTCCATGGAGATGGATGTTTGTGGTAAAAAATGTTGCGTTTCCAGAGCAGGCTATACAGGGGAAGATGGATTTGAAATTTCAATTAATTCATCTGACGTAGAGAGTGTGGCTGAAAAACTTGTTTCATTGCCCGAAGTTGAGCTGGCCGGTTTAGGAGTTCGAGACTCTTTGAGGTAATAACATTTATAATCATATATAAATCACATATAATATTATAAATGAAACATATTTTATTTAAAGATATCTTTTGAGTATTTTTAATTTTCTATTAGTTTCAAAAAGTAATACATTTTAATCTATTAATTATTATATTAAGGAGACCACTCGTTGCTAAAGTCTATAATTGTGGCTACTATGAAAATATTTTATTTTAAACAAATATAAGCGATGACATTTAATTAGAATATTTTAATATTTTCATATTCTTAATAATTTATATTTTAGTGAAGTTTTATCATAATGTTTTTTTAGGCTCGAAGCTGGACTTTGTCTGTACGGAAATGATATTGATATTAAAACGACACCAGCTGCAGCAGGGCTGATGTGGACAATAGGTAAGGAGCAAGCCAATTTATTTTCCGTTAACATATTTGTATTATTTTTTAGAAATTGGAAAAGTTATAAGTATGTTTTAATGTTGAGATGTTTCTCATTAATTTTATTGTAATCATCAGACTTGCTAATCAGTACACACTATACAGCAATAAATTTAAATTTAAATTAAAACAGGAACTCAGATAGATGATCTGCTAGAATTATTCAGCTAGATGAACAAATTTGAACATGACATAATATTTTAAAAAATTTTTTTCTTTTCGTCAACTTGTTGATTTTGCACACCATAACACTTGTGAATTTTAATAGATGGTAGACATTATTTACATTTAATTGTTAGATGAGTTTATTAAAATCATCATCTAAACTCCTGTTATTTCTTTCTCTTCAGAATCTTCAAAAATTTAATCACTGCAATTATATTATTTTAAAAAAAATACTTTTTATCTTTTCAGGCAAAAGAAGAAAAGAAAAAAAAGACTTTCCAGGAGCTGAAATCATCCTTAACCATAAACCGAAAGAGAAACGAGTTGGCCTTATCAGTCGAAGATCAGGACCTCCAGTCAGGGGAGGAGCTTCTGTGATGGACAAATACGGTGAATTCATTGGACATGTTACTTCTGGCTGTCCGTCGCCAAGTTTAGGAACTAACATTGCGATGGCTTATGTTCCTTTGGAGTTATCTATAGGTGATTACGTCTACGCCATGGTTAGAGGAAAAAAAGTAGAAATGCAGGTTACCAGAATGCCTTTTGTTAGGACAAATTATTATACCGAGAATAAAGGAAAATAATTTTTCTTATAAAAAATCCGTTATTAAACTAAGTTAAATTGCTTATGACTGAATCGTTTTTATTATGTATAATAATAATTTTCATTTTTTAATATAATGAATAAAGTAGTTTATTCTTCCATTTCTAAGTCACTAGTCTGTCATCCCAAGCAATGTTGTTAAGTTAATTAAAATAAAATATTTTACTGTAGATAATTTTTTTATTTCTTGTAAAGCCTATTATGCATTACGATTTTTTCACAGCCAAAAATAATTTGTACAATATCATAAATAATTTATATTTTGTATTTTATATTATATAATTCTATAATAAATAGTTAATATGTTCATAGTAAATAGAATTTATAAACAAGCTCAGATCAAAATGAATATTTAAAAATATTTTATTGAAATTTTTATTTTTGAGATGCATTATATAAGATATTGCAGAAGATATATCTGCTGTTTCTTTCTGATTAGATAATAAAGAGTAAATAATCCTGAACCCGAGTTATTCTAGTAATAACCTTTTGACATATCTCTTAAAAAGGTCAAACTTATACAAGTTTAGATAAAAGAATTATTTCTGTGTTTGAATCAATAAATATTACAACAAAAAGTGTTAAGTACAATTGTATTGCCATGCCTAATAAAATATCTTTCATCAAAGTTTTTAACTATACAATTAAGTCTTTAATTATTGAATTATCCAGTTATTTTAATAAAAAATATTTTAAAATTCATTTAGGTTTATATAGAGGTAAGGATTTATGAATATCTACATATTTTTTTTATCCATTGTATTTAGATATAAGACTATAATAAAAACCTAATAAACAGATTTCCATGAGTTTTAAGCAAATTTTATAATAGGAAAATAAAACCTATAAAAAAGATAGCAATGATTGTTGGTTTTTATACCTCTTTAATAAATGGATTATGAAAAAAATAAACTATGACTAATTTAAAATTATTTAGTAGATATCTTGGTGAAATCCATGGACATTAAGAAGAAAATTTAACCAAATTATACAGCTTTTTATAAAATTAGAAAGCGATCAATTAAATTATATTATTTTGAGCTTACTATGTCATAAAAAATGGAAAATTGTTTAGACTTATGTGGCTACCTAACAAAATAATTTGGACTTGAGCCTTTCGATACAACAGGTCAGTTAATGACAAGGTGGTAATGTGAACTTTAAATGATAGCAAGGTATAGAATATTACTTCCATTTTAATTTTATTAAATACAGAGAAATGACAGGTCCCGGTGTTCCTCTGAGCGATATATAAGTCTTTCTTTTCTGACTCAGCACCATGCTACTCCCAAATACAGATTTTACTATAATTAACAGGGCTCCAAAGTTTCTTTAATTTGATCAGTCTTTGTAAGAATACTCCCACACTACATTACTACTCTGACTCCTTCACACTACATTGTATATGTACCAATTATTTATAAGTGATGGTACAATATCATAATTATCGTGGTATAACCCTCTTACCATGTGCTTATAAGGTGTTCTCTCGGATACTTTATAAAAAACTGCTTCCTTTTGCCGAGCAGAATATAGGAAAGTACCAGACGGGCTTTATGAGAGGAAAGTCTACCATAGATCAGATATTCTCCATTAGAAGCATTCTGGAGAGGTGCAGGGAGCATAATATCCACACACACCACCTGTTCATTGACTTCCCAATGACCTATGATAGTATAAAGAGGAACGAGCTGTACAAGGATTTGCTGGAAATGGGAATACCACCAAACCTGATACGACTGATTAGGGCTACGATGAAGAAGGTGCAATGCACCGTACGTGTTCAAGGTGACCTGACTGAAAGCTTTGAAACTCACAAAGGGCTGAGACAGGGTGAGTGACTCGCATGCCTTCTCTTCAATTTGGCCCTCGAAAGTGCAGAGTGGAAATCTCGAATACAACTTGGAGGAACTATATTCAATACATCTTCTATGATTTTGGCCTTCGCCGATGACATAGATATTGTGGCAAGAACCCCTACAGATTTAGAAAATGCTTTTATCAGTCTCCAGATAGCAGGAGCTAGATTGGGTTTAGAGGTCAATGAATCAAAAACCAATCAGGTTGAGGTCGGGGCTGCGAGCTGGCCAGTCCAAGGTTCGGATACCGACCTCGTTCAGGTAGTCCCGTACCACATGTGCAACGTGTGGCCGTGCATTATCGTGCATTAAAAGGAAATTCGGGCCGACGAACGGGGCAAATGGTACCACATATTCTTCTAGAATGTCCGTAATGTACGTGCCTGCATCAAGGGTTGGCCTCCGGAACACATGGAGCTCTGTCATTTCTTTAGAGGATGTCATAGCCTCTAAAGAAATCCCTCCCCAAACCATCACGGAGCCTCCTCTGAACACCACTCTTCCCGTTATGTTTCACTAAGCAAATCGCTCTCCTCGTCTTTTACACACTCTAATTCGGCCATCTGCACCATATAGGCTGTACCTGGACTCATCTGAAAAAAGAACAGAGGCCCAGTCGTCCACAGTCCAAGCAGCATGTTCGTGACAGAAGTTAAGGCGTGCTCTACGGTGCGCTGGGGCTAGTTGAGGGCCGGATGCGGGGACTCTGGAATGCTGCGGAAAGTTGAGTTCAGCAAGCCTTCTCCTTACTGTCCGCTTGCTGATATGTGTACCCCGAGCCCCACGGAGGCGGTGGGAGGTCTCAACCGCTGATTGGAAACGGTTTCGCAGGGTCTGAACAGCAATAAATGGGATCTGGACATTAAGGACGAACGCTGAGCTAACAAGACTCTACAAGAGCCCAGATATTTTAAGGGTAATAAAAGTAGGCCGGCTTCGATGGGCAGGTCATATAACTAGAATGACCCAGGATCAGATTCCTAATATGGTCCTAGACGAAAGGATTTATGGGACAAGAAGAATAGGAAGACCTCGGCTCCGATGGATCAATGGAGTGGCGGCAGATGCCAGGTTCATTTTGGGAATCCGCAATTGGAGAGCAGTGGCAACCAATAGAGAAGACTGGCGAACCAAGCTGCAGTAGGCCTTGACTCTACAGGAGTTTTAGCCCCACGAATGAAGATGATGATGATGATTTTACAATATATACATATAAATATATTTTTGAAAAAGTCCCGGCTTTCGGCACCAGTTACGATTAGACTGAACACTGACTTGAAAAAAAAGGGAAACCAGGGACATAAAGACACTGGCGTTATTAGAAGTAAACTGATCTTTATTTCATTTAGCTCCAGTATTTATAGATACATCTTGGTTATAACAGAATCAAAATATACTTAATCCCAGACCAATGATCAATTTTTATCATGACACTAATAATCCTCTTATATACACTTAACTTATATATACATATACATTACGTTTATTTTTTTGTTCATGATTAGCTATTCTATAGGGACTTGGTCCCAGAATAATGTTTGGTTTCTATTCTATGCTGTATATGAATATAGTACCAACTATATACAGTAATGGTACAATTTTAACAATTGACTATGATATCAGTCTGGCCTCACTGACTTTACAAAATTAGTACTAACCCTCTTAATTAAAAATAATGAATTGAATTGGAAAGTTTAACCATAAACATGAAAATTTTTCAATCAAAAATTTTATTACAAATTAAAAGATCTTGAAGACGATGAGTACCTGTTTGGAAAGAGAGCATAATAAGAAAGATTGGAAAGTATTGTTTCCTTTGAGTGGGGGGAAAATTTATATAGCAAGGGGTTGTAGACAAAAGTTATGAGAGGACAATTTGGTATATGAAGGATCTAATGATAAATTGCCAAGAGTGGAGGAAAGTAATAATTTCAACTTGCCATAAAGTTGGAATATATGAGACCGTTTTGAAGTACTGAGAATAATTATAGAAAACAGTTTTATACTAAAGTAAAATAGACAGACCAGAAGATATTGATAATAAATTGGTACCTTAAGATTACTTATTGACAATCAGGATTTGTGGAAGACGGGAAAAGTGTTAGTGGATAGTAGTACCTTTGTTAGTAACAGAAGACCAGATGATCATTTAGGATTAAAAAAGGAAAGGTAATATTGGATCAGAGGAGGAAATTGAAACATACATGAACGGCTTCAGGAAGATCATTGACGTAGATCCTTAAAAGGAGAGAAGAAATTCTTGAGCCTTGACTATTCCTGAGACTTAAATTATGAGCATACATATTAAATGTATAATAATAATGAAAGAGTAAGAAAGAAGAATAGACATTGATAAGTGATGAACACAGGTTGGGTCTGCATAGTAATAAATATTAGTGCAGGTAACAGTAATAATTCATGTGCAAATAATATTATAAATTTATTATATTATATGATACAATATTATGTTACATATATATGTTATGCTATTTATTATATGTTATTTTTTAATGATACACATATTTCGAATCATAGATACATAACATCACAGATATTGTAAAAGCAAATTTTATATAGCAAAGCATAGAAGAGAAAACAAACTTTATTCGGGGACCAAGCCCCTTCAGAATAACAAACATGAACAGAAAAATTAACATAATATATATCTGGCCAGAAGGCTACAAAAGAATATATTTGAGAAAAAAAGATTTGATCACACCATATCACTCCTATGTCATTATAACACTAATTTCAGTCATACAATCAACTGAATTAGTACTTAAAACAACTGTGAAATTTGCTATTAAATAATAAAAAAATTGTATTATTATAAATTTGAAAAAATTGTAAAAATAATAATCATATGGCACAAAAATGTTACAGAAAGAGTATAATAGTAAAATCATATGCTGAAGACAAGACCTCAGGTATTCAGATAATAAGTATCAAAGAACATGAAAGCTGCTATTCTAGACTGTATAAAATATTTTTCACATTTATGTTATAATCATAATTCAGAATTGGAACTTAACTTGAACTTAAAAAAATCTAATTAAAGCTAGTAGATATAAATCTTTCTATAAACTATCACAACTGTTAAATAGATTAATACAATAATAAGCCTCGCAAAAAAAAGTTGATCTCTAGAAACTTATTCATTAACATATAAGCAGATTCCCATATCATCAAAATACATTCCTCATTAGGTATGTTGATGATGTTTTTGTGCTAACTATTTCATAAACAACAGTTTCACCAAATCTTCAATCTAACAAAACAACCATCAAATAATGGCCCAATTGTAGTATGTTTTTCATCAAAATGCCTCAAACAATATTAGATACTGTAGGATATAAATATAAAATAATATATGTAAATTTTAAATTTCCTTTCTAATTACTATCATTAATATAGAGACAGTGTCAGTGCCTATTATTTACCTCTTTCCAACATTTTGTATACTCTGATTATCATACGCTTTTTTATATTTATGTCCATTTTCTTATGTGAAGTTGTTGGACTGACAGAGAGAGAGAGAGAGGGAGATTCTTGGTTAGGCTTGTGATCTCACCCTGTTAGTTAAATAATTGAACAATATGAAATACAATAAAACAATAAAAGTGTTGAAAAATCTATATCAATAAAATTACGGTTAATAGCAACAAACAACAACAAAAAAGTCTTCAAATTATTACGCCATGGATTAACCATTTCAAAAAAGTTATATTTCAAGATTATCTGGTGGTCACACAATTTCCTTATCCATTTCTTTTAGACCCCAGATCTATAAATTATCTTTCAAATGAGCATCAGAAAACTTATAGGAGATGTAATGTTTTGAATTATCAAACAAAGAAACCTAAGTGATTTTGTTTCCATTGGAGTACGAGTATGTGCAGAATACCTTGTAAAACATACTAATATTATATCATCTACCAAGTACATCAAAGAAATTAACTACAGAATAGTCACAATATGTGGATAGTTGGGTTGTATTAATTTTGAAACCTAAAATCTCTCTTATTGAGAGGGTTTTAATATTACTTTTTTTTCATCTTCTAAAAGTATATTTAAAAAATTAAACTAATTTAAAAGGGGTAATACCCTCCCCATCTTAGTAGTTCCACCACAGCCATTGAATCTGTTTAAAGCTTGAAACAATTAAGAATGTGATGAAAGCTTAATTGTATAAAGCATAATTTTAGTTTGAAGAATATAATATAATTTATTTATTTTTATCAAGTTTATTGATATTCTAAAAATAAACAGATACATAATACATGAATTGAATTGAATCTAACACTTTTTATTTTTATTGGTGTTTTACATTATTACCTGTTCCAATTCAGGTAAACAAGATGGGCTACTTCAACATGTGACCATCCTATTCTAACCTGATTAGGAAGGTTTAAATTCATCCTATGAGTTAGCCAAGAATTTCAATGTGCCCTCGCCAGATTCGATTTAATATTACAGGAATCTCAATTTTGTTAAAGTTCTAAATTACCTGTAGAAATCCTTGTAGCGGAACGCTGAGTTTGTTCTGCTACCTAATCCTATGTGATCAAACAGTTCATCAACTTGTGCGGGTTAAGGCCGTCAGAGTGAAAGCGTTATATTTTCTCAACCCAAACTAAATATTTCCAATTTATTGTTACTGTAATTAATTATTAATCAATAATTAACATAATTACTACTATAATTAGTTAGTGTTCATCGATGGGATTTGGAGAAGGTGGGGTAACCAGGAACTGTACCAAGGCTTAATAGAGCTTGACGTCCAGATTTTAAAATTAAGCTGACTGTGTAAGGGACATCTGACAAAGATGGAAGAAAGTGAAGTAGCGAAAGAATGCTTATAGATCCACTCCACAACCAGGAAAACAAGTACGCCCAAGCTGAGATGGATTGACGAGTAATGACTGACTTGAGGAACATCCTTGGTATCAGGAAATGAATGGCCTGGGCTCGTCATGAGAGAGGGAGACGTCATGCACAAGTACCAATGCCTAGTGTTCAACAGTCGATAAACAAAACTACTAATAAATAAATAATCTTTATTATTCATCTTTCCAAAAAGTATTCAATTCTCCCCTACCCTGAGTTTAAACCTATTCCACGGGTGTGAAACATGATCGCCTATATTTTAAGTGAAATCCAACGTCTCAAAATTATGGAAAATAATATTATTTGTTTAAATGGAATATTATCCTGTTGAGAAATTTAGAAGTCTAATATGCAAGTAGGATATGCAACGCTTGCACCCGATAAATACTACTGAAGTTCTAGTATGATGGACGTATTTACGGATAATGAAATGAAAGATTAATCGATTTCATTCTAATTATACCTTTAAAACTTGCCAGGGGTGAAACAAGGATTAAACTGACCAGGTGTAGACCGAGACGGCGGCGTGAAGATCATCTCAGCACTTATCTTATAGATTTGGCGTTTAAATAAAATTTGAATGTCAAATCATGAGGGTATGAATGTGCCCAAATCCAAAATTATATCCTTAAAATGTTATTCCAAATAATTTGTATCCTAAGTTAATCTCGTAAAATAAGTACATTGCCCATTATTAGAGAAAACAAAAATTCTTCAATGTCTTTAACTTTTTTTTATTTTATTAAAAAAAATTCATCTTGATAAATTTAGCTTAAATCTTTCAGAAGTAAGAGAAATTATGTAATTTTACGAAATTAATTAAACAGCACGCTAAGTTAATTGAGAATTTTAAATGTATCGTTTGTTGTTTTGAAAACAAGATTGCTGCCTTTAAACTGTTGAGATACTCTCCTACCCTAGAAAGATTTGTTCAGAGAGCACTATCTGGTTATTTTGAACCTCTAACTTCGCAAAGGTGTGAAATAATACCAATACATATTTGTATAAGGAAAAATTAATTTAGATTCATTTGTAATAGATAGGAATTTAATTGATACCCGAGTTAATATACTCACCTCAAATTTAATAATTCTGACTGAGCTTAATGGTGGGTAAATCCCAAAAATAAAATCTTGACAATCTCTGATGTCAGTTACCTTAAAAAGGAGGAAACGAATCTGCGTCAAACGTCTCAATAATGACACCAACTGCTGACTGAGATAAGTTTTATCCTCATTAGACATGTGACATTAGTTGTGAGTGAAGAACAAATTCTTTGAAATCAGGCTATAAATATTGAGAGGTTCTAACCGCAGTAGAACGGCAGGATTAAAATGCAGTGCTAGGGATAACCTGTGGTCTAGTGGTTAGCATAAAAATCTACTGTGCCCAAGATCGCGCGTTGAAAGCCCGGCACGTGGTCCTGGGATTTTTGAAGGTAGTAAAAGATCCTTGGATATATCGTCCTTTGGAAATGGCAGGAATCCGAGCCGGTACGATGTTAAGTACTCGTTAAAGATCCCTTTTTGTCATTAAACGTGAGTTGCAAAAATTATGACTCCCGCTGTAAAATCGTCCGATTAGTCCTTGCAGCGTAAAGTGAAGATACTGAATAAATTTTATTCTTATTTCAGAGCGCTTGACTTGTCATATTTGTATAATGATCTTTGTAAGACTAGAACCATTCATGATATTTGTCAAAATAGAATGGCAACTTTTCAATGTAAACAAAAAAAGGATAAAAGTCTTTTTAAGAAATTGTTTACAAATAACTACAGGCGACAAATTGTGAACTAATTTAGCCTACATTAAACAACGATAGAATTCACGTAAATACGCAGAACATAATTTATAAAATATTGAGCACTTAATGAACGCATTGTAGGCTTTTTTTTGTTGACAAAAACAATCAGTGGTGCAGTGCAGAATTAAAGAGTTTTATGACAGCTGGCTTTTTCAGAGACAAATACAAATAAACAATGAATTTTAAGACTATTGTATTGATGATAGATGGTCGGATATGATCCATACGTGGAATAAAAATGCAGGGTGCAGTCATTAGAAATTTATTATTTATTATTCTGAAGGCTGAATCGTAAATTTACATTCTTAAAATCTGAATTTCCGATCAGGGCATTATACCGGAAGGCCGCTTTTGTCGAGACAAGACATACAGTTCATTCACGTAGTGTTAAACCTCTTGTAAACTCAGTACTGTAAATATTTATTCCCTCGTTTTTGTAAAGTAAATTATTTTAAATTTTCCTCGTTGACTAGGGTTCCCAATATACAGTTTTTGAAACAGATAATTGACATTTATAAACATTTGCTATTCCGTACAAAACAATACTTTTAAAAATGTTGAAAATGACTAGTGATGCAGGCAATAAATGTTACATAACATAAATATAACTTATTTTATTTTTGATAAAGAAAAGGGAACGGGTAGAGGTCAAGAAAATTCTCTTATATAAGGAGAACTTTTTTATTGGTAAGCCAACATTTCGACCAACATTGCATGCCTTATTCAGGGCTAAATATACAAGATACAAATAAATTAAAATAATACATGGCAAAGAAAAACAATATATATAGTATAATAGAATATTGTATTATGTAGTAAGTAATAGAAATAAAAGCCAGAGGGGATTGAATTATATAATGACAAAGAGGTACTGTTACAAATGACAAATGAAGAATTAAAAATTAGAGCAAACTAAAAAATGAAAATTATCCGATGAAATCCAATTTCTATCTCATTTTGTCTTCCACCTCTAACATGGCGTTCATTATATTTTGTAATAAAATCATTTATCATATAATTGTATTGTTTTGTTCTCTTCATAGTTTCATTTCACTCTTTTTTATTTCTCATCAATTATTTTATAATTAAACTTTTTGTTCATTATATTTCATTCTGGTCATTCAAGTAATTTCTTTTTATATAACCTGTTATATTTTCTGTAGCACTGCCCTGTTAATTATTATTGTTCGTCTGATTCGTTTTAGCTTCATCTCTAATGATGTCCTAAAAATTAAACCGAAACGTTGGCACAAATAAAATAAGTTGCACTCATTTTGTGTAAAATTTATCGACTCCACCCCCAACCATTTTGAAGATTTCTAAAACTACATTTCGTTCATTTAGTAGCATTAAGTATCTTGTAAACTTCGTACAACAAATACTTATAGTTTTTAAACAAAAAATTGCTATTTTGTAACTTTTTGCAGATATCATCACCGAGCTTATTTATTCCACACGAGGCCTATCATGCCAAACCCCTATAAGTCCGATTTTTGAAATTTTACGAGAGACCAAAAAAACTGAAAGATATGAATTGCTAAAAAAACAGGATTATTTTTTAGGACAACTATTGCATTGATAAATGGATTGTTTGAGCAAGTATCAAGGTCTTACTGTCTTGCTGTCTGAATTTTAGGATTCTTAGATATTTGACATTTTGTAGGTATTGGACTTAGTGGGTTTTCCATAACGATAGCTTCAAACTCATTGAATTACCTCGACAAATGTCTTTTTAATAATTGTTTCTTATTTAACATTGTTTTTTGTCGAACGCTGCGAGATTTTACTTTCGACCCAAAATGCATCTTGTGTGTCTGTGTGTTCCAAACTGTTGTACTAGGTCTTACCGGGGTTTAGCAAAACGTGGAAATTCGGATTTTTTAACGTGGTTTTAAGTGGTTTAGATGAAATTAATTTTAGCCATAAATAGAGGGCATGTCAGGGAGGCCTTGAAAGAAAAAAACTAATTAAAATGTAACGAATTATGGGCTTAATGGGGTACAGCATAACAGGCCTCATATAAAGAATATTTTACGTTATTTTATTTACAAACTGAAGGGATTCCTTTTCCTGGGTTAGGAACCCTCAACAGGTAAACAATTGATAAGACCCACCCCGAGATCGTGGAGGCGATGATGGCCGAACGTTCTCGTGCACTCTCGGGCCCCGGCCGGGACCCCCAGCCCGCTTCAGTCTATCCCGAAATGCCGGCCACTGAAGAACTCTGCTCTAAGCTCGAACGGAGGTTGGAGATCAACACAGCGCTCGACAATGGGATCGCTGTTGAACCTCAGTTCAGGGCACACAGGTCCATCTACGCAGAGTTCACGGAGTTCACCAGAAAGCAGATCAAGGAGTATGAGGCGACTTTCAACAAGTGAGTTGAAAAATATATATAAATAAAATAAACAATAAATGTAAACAAAATTATGTGTGTATATATATATATATATATATATATATATATATATATATATATATATATATATATATACACACATAAAAAAAAAGGGAAACATGTCGCTGTCTCATTATTTGTCAATGGTGGAAGCTATAAATCGTTTATATCTTCTTTGTAATGAACTAAAATCCAAATATATATATATATATATATATATATATATATATATATATATATATAAAATTTACACAATAAATCGTAAGGATAATACAATAATAAAGCGTAAGGACGTTTTTTTTCTATTTCTGAAAGCAGAATAATTTAAGCATAAGATTTATATTACTTTTTCTTTATAAGTATCAAGGGAACAAAAAAAAGATAACTTATTAGTTAAATTTAATTTAGATGACTAGAGAAATCTGGAAATGATTGCTTCAAATCAAATTCAAGTTACATTTTTCACTGAGCAGCCACTCCTGGAGATGATGAAGCCCTGAAGATGACCTACAAAGTAGGTCGAAACGTCGGCTCAAATAAAAATTAAGTTTCCACTTATTTATTGAGTCAATTTTTGACTGCACCCCCCAACTATTTCCATCCTCCATTAGTACTTCCAGTCAACGAATTTCCTCTCTAGCATGAATAATAAATAAGTAGGTAAATATATAAATAAAATAGCCAACAAATAATATAAACATCAAATGTATGCAGTCCATAGCTAGTCAATAAATAAATAAATATTATGAAATAGCCTCTAATAGTCCAAGGCTCAAAATCAAAATATTTTAAAATTTATTATTACGGACAATTTTTGAGCAATAATTAATAAATAAGTTATAATGATGACCAAAAACAAAATATTTATTTGTCTGGTATTGTTATGAGTTAGCTCAGTTGTTTAGAGCACCACGACGGAGACGTGGGTGACCCGGGTTCGAATCCCGGTCTTGGACAAATCTTTTCTCTTCAAAATAAAATATTTAAAAATTATAACAATTAAAAAAAAATAAAATAAAATATTTATTTGTTTGATGAAAACACTGAAGACGCCTAAATTCTAAAATATGCAACTGTAGACTCTGTAAACAATTACAATATAGAAAATAAAATATCGATAAAACTAGATCAATTATTTCTTAAATCCATATATACCTTTCAATTATTTAAAAAAATCATAATTTTTAAATTGAAATATTCTAGATCTTTTTTAATCGAATTTTAAATCTTTCAAAGGTAATAATTAATTATCTGGTCTTATAGGAAATGGGAATTGTGGAAAATAATCGTAGTTCATGAAATTAACTAGTTATAAATGATTTATCTAATTTTAAGATGTATTTATGGGTGGCTTGTGGTGTATTGGTTATTATACCTACCTACCTACTATGTCCATGAACGCGTGTTCTTAGCCTGGCAGAAGCCCTATGAGTTTTTAAAGGGAGTAAAAACCCTTGGTTATGCCAGCGTTCGGAAGGAACGTAAAAGGGGACTGATACGAATACTGGGACAGAACGTGCCAGGTACTCGTTTAAGACCCCTATCGTAATTATACCTGGATAGGCAAAATTTAGGACACCCACAGTAGCATCTTCCGAGCAGCATGAAGTGACGTTAAATGAATAATTAACAAAATGAAATAGTTTTATGCATCACTGTTTGACATATTGTAAATGGTTGGTTATTATCGATACATGCTTAAAAAAGAAACATTACAGAGAGATGAAGAACGAGCCATTGTGCCCAAATAGCAGATAAAAAATAATAATCAAGCCCTATAGTAATAACTCTATGTGTTATAACTATTTACATGAAGAAGTCATCAATAAATATATTTGATATTATACGAATCTGGCCTAAACCTATTATAGTATGATGTAGACAAAATTGTAATTATATATGCATATTATATTTTAAATTATGATTTTAATGATTAGAAATATGAAAAACAAATATTTTCTATGAAATATCAACTATTAATGCAAAAGAAAGATAATTTTCAATAAGTAACTTCCAAAAAGTATATTAATAACTCCAAACTAAAAATTCATACTGATGTTGAACAAGTACTTGAGATGATCGCTGACAGGTTCTGAGTAAACGAATTTGATTTATGGGTTTTTCTCTTCATTTGTGTAATATTTAATTATGTTTTGTTATGTTTGTATTTTTTATAATTCTGCGATATTAATATTGTTTGTATTAACGATAGCTAATACGTTGTTTTTAGAGATAAGTATTAAAAGCTAAGTCAAGCTGATATTGTGGACTTCGCTCCTTGGTAGGTAAGCTTATTAGGTTCAGAAAATTTAGTCGTAATATTAAGTTGTAATCTTGGTTTTGTTTTTTATTAATTTCATGTATCTTTATACTGCTATGGTAAATCGGACGATGCTACAGTGGGAGTCTTAAAATTTACCGGTAAAAGTATCATTAGGATAGAGATATTTTATAAATACATGACACTGTGTAAAAATATACGGTATGTATTTATTAATAGTCACCAGGCTCGGGACCCCATTGTAGGTCCCTTCCGAAGGACGGCATGACTAAGGATTTTTAGGCCACAAATAACAAAAAAAATAATTGTTTTATAAAATGTTATACTTAACTAGTTTATTAATTGTGCCACATTGAGTCTTTTGAAGATATTGGAACTTTCCATTTCGCAAGTCTCCTAATATATTTCCTTGCTACAAGGACACAATAGCATACGAGTGATACTAGTGTATATTTTTTAATATGCGAGATAATTGCTGGTAAAGTTCTTTTATTTATTTATTTTACTTTAACTAGAGTATTTTGAAAGCTATGCAATGTACAGAAACAATCAATAGAATTCATTGTATTGCATATTTTTTCAATTTAAATATTTTTATTAATAGTTTTATCACTCGGAAGGGGATTCTCAATTCAAGAAAAAAACGGGAGCTTCCCTGAAAAGGGAACTGGGTTTTGAGCATTAATTGACAGTGATATAAATAAACCGAAGTAAATAGTAAAGTTTATTGTCTAAACTATAAAGGTAAAAACAGAACAAACAGAATAAAATAATGCTTAAAATGATAAAAAATTGGTTGAAAAACGAAGGTGTAGAGATGATTTATTTTAATATAGAGCTAAGTGAAGTTATTGATAGTTAGCTCATATAAACTATTGTTGTAAAGCAATATTGACCAATATTAGCTCCCATACTAATTATTGTATTGTCACCTGTTCCCCTCTTGCTCTTGAACTCCCTTCAGTTCAAAAAGTGACTAAAAAGAAGGGCGGCTCTATTGTTATTCTTCCTTATTTGTAGGCAACCCTCGATATCCATAAAAGAACAGTTTCCGATGAATGGGATATGCAACGGTTAGTTCAGAATCGTAAGGGACTAAAAAATAGAGGAAGGGGGTGTCGTCAGTAAATTTTGCACAAATATTCACAACTTATTTTATTATGTGCCAACGTTTCAACCTAATTTTTGTGCTATAATATTTATTATCAGCCCCGACGATCGCCTAAAAAATAGGCCGTACCGATGCCACAAAATAAAATCATTTGTGTAAAATATATTGAATGGACCGACCGACCATTTTCAACACTGCTAATGTATTAAGGACCAAATAAAACCTACAAAGCGGATCAACTGTTTTTATTGTTATTTAAATATGGTTTGTTAGTTTCCTTTAACTTCACTTTATACTGCTATGTCTAATCGGATGATGCTACAGTGGGGGTCCTAAATCTTCCCTATCCAGGTATAATTAGGATTGTGGTCTTTAACGAGTAACTGATATCACAAAAGCTTGGGACTTCCATTTTACGTCCCATCCAAAGGACACCATAACTTAGGGATTTTACTCCCTATAATAAATCCTGATGCTTTAGTAATTTAAATGTTTTTTTACTACTGCACTGTTTTTACAATATTTTTTTTCAACTTAAAAAGCTGTCTGTAACCTAATAAATAGAAAGATTAAGAAGTTTTTGATACCTCTCAATCGTTCAGGCTGCAAAGGACTTATTTTTGGACTTGTTATTAATATTTTCTGACGTATTTCAAGGACGTAAAGTGTAACGTACGTCCTTAACAGACACGAAAGGAGAAGGCACTAAATAAGATTTACGAGGCTCGACAAATATTATTGTAGAGTCGGCTGCTTGTTATCTCCACAACTAAGCTCGCCGTATTAGCCAAATGATGTAGTTCGCGGAACAGCTCGCCAACACTAGGTTCACAAATTAATTTCTTTCAATAAAATAAAATAATAAATCACTGAAATAATTAAGAAGATGAAACTGGTCCGGGTGGAGGTCAGAAAAAATTCTCTTTAATTTTCTTTCTCATATATATATATATATATATATATATATATATATATATATATATATATATATATAAGGTTAACTAATATTATTCAACATACTAAAATAATATAAAATATTGATCATTATGAAAAATATATTTTTTTTACTTAAGTATTTTTTTTTACTGAATAATTAAATAAAAAATGTTTTTACCTGAGGGAGATAAAAATTAATTTATAAGATTTCATAGTAAAATTACAGCCTATTAAAAAAATAATTAAAGCTCAGTGGTTTATTATTAATAATGAATAGAAGTCGGGACGACTAAAATATCTGGTTTCTATTATTTTGGTGTTTCGCTTAGTACACTGTTACAACTAAAAATGAATTTATAGACTATTGAAATTTTGAAAGTATTTTCGGAAATTTTATTTGGTGCCTTTTAAATAAGAATCAGCCACGCATATACTAACTTATTGGGTTTTCTTTTAATTCAACAAATTAATTTTTATGTAGGAATGAAGTATTTCAAATATTTGCATTTGTCTGGCCAGACATATAGCGACGCCGATGAATTCGTGTTTACAGCGAAGTCTAATTACTATAGTGCATGTGGAGTAATGAGTTTTTATTTATGTTTACTGGCATTTTATGGGATTCGTAGTAAAGAAAGTTATTATATTTAATCATAAATGATGATGATGGATTTTTTTCAAGAATTGTATTCCAAAAGTAGAACTGTCAGACTTTGAATCTATCGACTGAAAGAGAATGATATATTTTTAAGCTGACATTGAAAGATACATCAATGAGAGGAATTACAGGAGACACGCGTCCATTACAGTAATGAGCCCGTAGCGCCTTTCAGTTAAACTTACTTTAAGGCTTAAGTTCCATGCCGCTACGGCTGTCAAAGTACCTTTTCAATTCAAATCCAGTTACAAGAAGTCTAAATTCGGGTCGAAGGAATTACTCTTTTTTTAAATATAAAAAATAAACTGTTTTTGAAGAGAAATAATACAATTTCTACAAATAAAAAAATATATAAACGATTGTCATATTGAAATAATATAAACACCTTAACAGTGTCGTGATTGATTGTTCACCTCTATGCTCAGAATTTGTCCTAACACCAGTACAGTCCAAGCCATGTACTGAATCCAAGGACCCTCATGACGTGTTGCGCGAGATTGGCGACGTGTAGTGTCATAAAATGAGTTTTACTATTAGTTTATAACTTTAATTTAAAGGCTAGAGTTCGATAGACATAAGAATAATTATATTTAACTAATTGATGCAATTGATGATAATAATCACTTTAAACATCAATAGCTAGTTAAACATTTTGTAATAATTGTTAGCGTTAAAATTGATGATGATAATGATGCTAAAAATGAATATAAAATTTATTAACATCTAAATAAATATAAATGAAAGGTATAAAAAATATAACTGTGTACTATTATTATTTCAATTAAGTTTTATTAAGCTTGTGGAGCCCAAAATATGTTATGATTACTAAATAAAGTACTTTAAGTTCAAATCCAACTGTAACAGATTAAATTATTTAATCTTTTTTCAACCTAAGATGCCCCCTGTGGGATCTGGACACCCTCACGCGGCTCACCCAGCCTCTACAAAATAGTTACCGTTAGTTGAACTGTTGTCCTAGCAACACTACATACTTAACCATCTCCCTTCATGGGCAGTAGTGTTGCAGATTAGGTTATATGAAATGCGAGCACCGGAAGGAGGTCTATCGTGTAACAGGGATAGTTTTGTTTTTCCTAAGATAAAGCTAATTTTTTCTTCTTTTTTTTTGCCGTTTTTGCTCTCGATGGCACACTTCCTCCGTGACCGTTAACTGATACAGCGGAGAAACAGAATCCTCCTCAGAGCTGATGCACATGAGCTCCCGTGCGCCCAGCTGGAAATCCTTAGTGCTTGTCCGTCTTCTCGGGCTGGATTTCATCAGTCTTCTCGGGTTAAATAAGAGAGAATTTAAATTTTTATTAAACTTTATACACAAAATGTATTTAGCATTGTGCATAATATACTCAAATGTTAGACAACTACTCCTACCCCCGAAGAATAAGAAAATTTTAATGTTTAAATTAATTGTACATCCTCTACATTTATTAAATTAAAAAAAAAATAACGTTTAGTTAAAAATTATCAACTTATATCGGGAAGGAGGTAAAGTGCTCTATACATATCTCACTATATAGAGCGCTAAGTTGCTAAAGTTAAATTTCTGGGCTCGAATCCAGCTGTGGGAAATAGATCACATAATCTGTTAACAGCCATAGATGGAACCTCTGAGATCTGCAGATCCTCCTAGGGCTCACCAAGTCGCTATAACGTTGGTATCCATAGTTAAAGTAAAAAAAAAAAAAACGTAAGTGTGAAAGAAACCAAGGAACCTCCCACACTACCGCAGGCTAAGAAATAGTACAAACTCAAGGAGGAAATATGAAAAGATAATTAAAGATTTGTATGGTACTAGGAAGAGGAGCTAAGTTTGTAGAGTATCAAGTTGCTAAGCTGAAGGCTGCAGGTGCAAATCTGTCTGTGGCAGTAAATTCTTTTTACTGATTCTCAAACTTAAATTGAGTCATTTTCATTGAATAGGGAGTTTTCCAAAAATGAGTGAATAAAACTCCATGTGCTGTATATATAATCGAACCAGTAGCTTACACGTTTCGGATTTCTTAAGACGGAACACAATTAGCTGCATTTCGAACGGGCATTACTTCTCTCCTCCGATGCAATATGTGTTTGCAATATGTTTATGCACTTCTCGGGGGAAACTTCTCATGAATGGGCTAGTGAAAGCGGATATAGACTCGAGTGGGAACTGAACACTTTGAACAGGTTGGAGTTGATGAGATATGAGGACTCGGTCGCTCACCTCTTTGTGTAAAACATAACATAACGGCGCGCGAGTCTTCTGAGTCAATTAGCTATTTCGCATTATATTATCAGCGCTTCGTTGAGTAGTGACGGGAAGGCGTGCTTTATATAAAGCTTGATAATAAAATGAAGGAAAACACGTTAATTGCAAAGGATAACGTTGCATGTACCGTACTATTATCAATGCTTGTCAAAACATTTATTACAATAATATTTTTTCAATTTTTAGAAAATATATATAATTTGAACAAGTTGAGAATTTGTTTGTTTATTTAACGTCACTTTATGCTACAAGTGGAAACGGACAATGCTTGAGTTCTAAATTTTGCTCTTATTTAGGATAGGGATTTTCAACGAGTACCTGACATTGTACAGGCTCGGGATCCCTCTTTAACGCCCCTTCTGAAGGACGAAATAACCAAGGATTTTTTACTCTCTTTTATCACCAGCCGGGCTACGAACCCGCCATGAGTGAAGAAGTCCTGATTAGGTCAAACTGCGCTATTAATTATTAAGTAAATAAGCTTTTTTCTTGACAGATGTTTCAATGCGAAGGCTTTCTTTTTTTTTAAGGAAAATTATTGTTCGTTAATTTACAAGAAGTAATCAACCCTCATTTTAAACAAATTGAATTGACCCAAATCAAAGTTAAATTATTTCTTATTATGAAAACGTAATTTATTACGATGAAAATGTACAAAAACAAAACACAACAGAAACGTTGAATTCCATTTCTTATTTTTATCCAACTTAAAATTCCCATTGAAAACACTAAATTCAAGAACTATCTATTTTATTTTCATTTACAATACCTAATTAAAAAGGTATATATATATTTCATGATGTATATACCTTAACATTTTTTCGGTAGAAGAAATAATAAGAAAGAAATTGAGTATTTAATGGTAATAAGTGTAGTTGGGAGCGGATTAGCTAAGGGTACAGGGCGTTGAGTTGCTAAGCTAAAGGTCCCAGATTCAAATCTGGGACTAGCAGATAATTTATTTAATCTATCAACAGCCACGGATGGACCCTGTGGCACCTGCATACTCTCTTGGGCACACCCAGCCTCTATACTCTATAAAGGGGGGAAACCTGTGTGATCTGGGACAAATAACCTCTGTTCAACCGTTGTTCTAAAAACAGTACAGTCTCTACCTTGTACTGTATAGCGAACAAAGACCCTTCAAGATTGTACAATAAAAAGAAATAGTATATGGTCAGAAAATTTGGATCACATCAATAACTCAGAGGATAAGGAAACAGTTATATATGATACTAGGAAGAATAATGGTAAGCAACAAATCTCTTGCAATTATAATTAGATAATATAATAAATTATAATTTATTTATTTTTTACTGTGTCGACATTATTACGGCACGTGGACCAGACAGCGTATTGGCGAGGACCTGAATAACCATTGCTGCCTTCGGAAAAGAAAACAAAAGAAGGATGAGGTGGAATAAAGAAAGAGCATCAGGTCTGACCAGTTCTATCTAGCTCCGGGCTAAATCTTCGCTAAGTCCTCTCTATTGTTCTCTTTGGGGTCGAATATAAAGCAAGTTTAGTAATATTTATTAATTTATTCCGATAATAATCGTAAGAATTTATTACTAACCTTTATGGACACATAAACATTAACATTTTTTACTGTTATTGCTTAAGCAACAGCACGCCGTTCAACACTTACTAGACATACGCTCTAAGCTCTCAATTAATTACAAAGGACTCATAGACATGACAATCATAGGACCCATCTGAACTCACGGAGTAGAGGTTTGGGGCTCCGCTAAGCCATCGAATTCCACTTGTATTCAATCCTTACAATCCAAAATCCTTCGTAAAATCCTCAATGTACCTTACTTTGTTATGAATAAAGTAATCCTGAATGACCTTAGGGTCCCATTTGTTACTAATTTGGCCCAAACCCGATTTTAATCTTTTCATGGCAAACTTTATTCCCACTCAACTTGTTTAAACCTAGCAACCTATTCAATTCTTGATGATCCTCCGAGGCACCTGAAAAAAATAAGACCTCGTTACCATCTATGTTGAATTTGTCATTTAAGTACTAACAGTGTTTATCCATGCTGTTATGTATTCATCCCTGTCATTCTATATCCATCCATGTCTAGTTGTATTGTTATAATACAGTTGTAAATTTCAATGAATAAATTATTTTAAAAAAAATCTTTTATTGCTTACAATGTTTGAAGAACGAAATTTTCATGTGGGCATGTCTTACAAATAAACTCAAGGAAAATAATTATAATTATAGATACATCAACAGCCCCTGTGAATAAGTGGTTAAGTTTGGTCCAGGAGAGTTAACTGTTTTGAGGGAAGCGAAATCGTGTGATTCTCGTAGTTTTTGGCTTGAAATGGACTCATATTATATTAATATTTGTGTATGACTCTTCCACTACCATACACTTCGGCCTAAAGAGGACCATTGTGCTCGAGCCAAAAAAAAAAAATGAACTCATAACATAAACAATAACTCCTTTTCCAGCCACTTTCTGACTTATTCCTTATTCACTACGGCTCCGTTTCCTCAAGTACAAGAAACTCATTCAATTTATACACTTATTCACCGGGGCTGTAAATGTATGCATGGAACTTGTTTGAAAAAAATCTAAACATAATACAAGACATAGGAAAAATGTTTTGTATTTACAATACCCATGCCTATAACTAAATAAATAAATCATTTAATTACTTAACAGTCATTAAAAGGTCTGTTGGTAACTATTCCCCAGGTTGTCGCAAACTGAGTCACAACAAGTTTTAACTTTTCATTCGTTTCCCTTTTAATATTTTACAAAAATACAAGCCATCATGAGCTTTGGTATGGGAAAGAGAATGTAATTTATAGAAATGTGTATACTTCGGTAATCATTTCATCTAGAAATGAACGTTTCAACAATCATATATCATCCATACTTCGAAATGATAGTTGAAAAGTTTATTTCTAGATTAAATGATTACCAAAATCTATTCATTACCCATAATTACATTTTCTTTTCCATACTAAAGCTCATTACAACTAGTATTTTTGGGTTAAATTAAAAATGAAACGAATAAACAGTTAAAAGTTATTGTAACTCAACTCGAAGCGACAACCTGCGGAAGAGATACCAATATGTTTATATATCCCTGAACTGGATTGGATGTGCACTAGAAGAAGGGGATCGAGAAGACACCCCGGCAAGAGGTCGAACCCCGGGCGGCCTTGAAACTACTGACCTTTCGCCCGCTATACTTGAAGCTGCATCAACAAAACAACACGGTTCAGCGCCTCCTGCACTTTCTGTTTTTTTGTGTTCCCGTTTTGGGCCTATTTATAGTTTAATATATGTTTTGTTTCGCCGCTGAAACATTCGTTACATGTCTCATTTGCTTCTATGTTAAGGAAAAACAAAAAAACGGTACCACTACAACTCATGAACAGTCTGAAATCCTTGAGATGATTTGTTCGATATCACTTTCAACCGCCAGGTTTTCCCCCAACTGAAGGTACCTATTTTAGAGGCTGGATGAGCCCCAAGAGGATCCTTGATCCCATATGCTCCATCTTCGGCTGCTAACAGATTAAATAAAATGTGGGAGCAGCGACATTTGAACCAGGGAACGCCGGCACGGGAACTCAGCGCCCTACCGTTTAGCCACTCCGCTCCCACTACAAACTAATACTGACATTTCTACGTTTTTACTAATGTTCAAAATTATGTAAAAGTACACGTAAAAAGCAGGGTTTTTTCAATCATTTATTAGATCATTTTTAAATCCGAATCTCTGATATTTAAATATCATATGAAATTCTCAATTATCATATCATATATATCAAAATTATTACACCAAATATACAATAATACTTAAATATAAAAATATATTTCATTTAGCTACTCATAATCAAATTTAATCATTTAAAACATCGTGATCACCATTTTTAAGCATCGAATGTAAGCATAGTTATTGGACCTTGGAGAGCTGTATATCAGTCTATGGAGCGCTAAGTTGCGATACTGAAGGTTCATTGTTTCAAATCCAGCTGTGGCAGATAATTTATTTAAACTATTAACAGCCCTGGATGGAACCTGTGGAACCACCAGACTCTCCTGAGACTCACTCAACGGAGGCACCCTTAACTAGCGGAAAAACCTGGCGGTTTAACGTGACTTCGGACGAATTAATTGTACACCAGTTGTCCTGGTAACAGAACAGCCTCGTCATTTATTAAGCCTGAGATCCCTCTCGGGTTGTAGTGGTACAGTTATTTTCTTTGTACTTGGGGATATTTAGTACTAATATATTTTTTAGTAAGTTAAAATAGTATTAACAGTTCTTATTATATAACTGGAAATATAATTGCTAACCTTGACTGTAACCAATATTTCTTGGGAGTGGCCAGTTGGTCGTTAGCGCTTTTCGTTTAGTTGCCAACTTCTCAAAGGTTTAAAGTTTTTATTATTAAGAACATTTTACTAAGTTGCCCTAGTTAGGATTAGAGTTGTCAGCTGGATAAAAAGTGTAATTTTTTAGCTCATTCAGTTAATTTACTTTTCACAATTGAAATTTACAGTTTTACCCATAAATGCTACTTTACAGTTTACAGTTGAATAAAGTAGGAAGTATTTTTTTAAACTCAGTTTGCCTAATTATGATTAGGTTTGTCAGTTAGATTAAAAATATTTTTTTGGCCCAATTAGTTAAATTAGTTTACAAAATTGAAGTTTCCAGTTTTCCAATCAATATAGAAAACTTTTTGCCAACTCACTTAACTTTTACTATATCTAGATGGAAAAAAATCATGGTGTGTGTGTTTGATGGCCAAAAATATATCCAAGAAAGGAGCAAAAAAAAAACTATCCTGAATTATCTATTATTTACGTTTTATATTCTGCTTTATTTCCTTTATTTAACTTTTCTTCACTCCTTTTTACCACAATACTCCGCTTTCCATGTTTCTTGTTACAGCTTAATATTCCCAGTTATTTGAATATATAGTTTTCGTGACGATCTCATAAAGGTCTGGATCCATCAGGACAACAATCTGTTAATTGCTTCGTTGATCCTACTTTCTTTCAAAGCCGCGATATAATGGTGATAATTACAGAGTGAGTTTAAGTGAAAGCTCCCAGGATTAGAAATTTATTTATTTTTTGCTAGCATTTTATTTTTTTGCAAAGAACTGAAAAAGCTACCAATTAAATCATTTCCATACCAGCAGGAAACAGTAATCAAAGTATAACATTTTTAGAAGTCATGCAATAATCGCATCAATAAATGAAAATTTGTTGATTTACTTCGGAAAATCCTTCATTTTATCTTGGATTTTTCTACACAGGATCTCAAAACCGAGAAATTTGGTAGTATAAATGTCATATGGAATAAGCAAAAAGATTTTATATCTATGAGGATTCAATAATACATTAAGTATAATTTATGAGACAGAAAATATGAAGTATATTCATATTTAATTAATCGTATTTGATTTACTAAGAAAAATAATATTTAAATGATTTTTTGTTTCCGTATTAGAACTAGACTAAGCCCATTGTAGTTAATGGACAATGTCACTTATGTTTATATCTATTTTAATATATAAACTATTATATATGTATTTATATATATATATATAATATACTAGGGATTTTCTTTGAAAACTGAAAGGTAAACCTTCTTCACACTCCCGAAATATTTTTCTGTAATGTACTGAGAAGGTAGGTCAGTTGTGGCGGAATTAATATATTCTCGACTTGGGTGTGAGCCTATTGTAGACTTCTTGGAGTATTTTCCATTGCATTTCTTTCCAAACTGCTTACGTAGGCATATAACCGATAATTTCACATTAAAACAAATTTTATATTTTTTTCCTGAATATCCTATTTACTCATCAAAAAAGAGCTACGTTAAAAAATAGATAAATAGGTAAATATCATGTTTTCTTTATTACTAACTTAGTTAATTAATTTATCACAAGCTAAACTATAGTCAACTATAGAAACAAGCAATAACCAACTTATTAAGACTATTAAACATTTAATTATTATGATATCTTAGATAATCAATCTATTTAATAGAAATCGGCCCCGAAAGATTGTTACTATGCATAAAAGTCATTTAATATTTGGTTTGTTTCATTTTCTATTACTGTTAGGAAATTGTAAATACTTCCTAAATGTTTGCTACATTGAATTAGTTGGCTTAAACCCAAAATAAAAAAGTTTCGAAAATTAGGTGTGTAAATATGCTTAAAAATTGTTGAAATTTGTATTAAAAATATTGTTTGCAAATCCCAACTTTATAAAGCTAATAAACATTGAGCATGCACGCATGCAGATCAAAACATGGATGAGTTTAAAAAATACATAAATAAAGTATAATACGGTATATGAAGAAAAAAAGAGGTACATGAAATAAATAAAGAAAGAAAATGTCACAATAGTTGAGAAAAATTATTTTGTTAAAACGTCAACATTTCAAATGAAACATCAGCTGTATAAAACAATAAAATAAAATGAAATGCAAGATTTATTTCTGCCTCACACATGTAAACCAAAAAAGTGCGCCTTCTAACTGCTTACTAAAAATATAATTCCTAAATTATTTCTCTATGGAGGTGTCTTTCCAAAATACAGCCTTATTAATTTCAATTCTACTCAGACTATTTAATGTTTTTTTCTCATGCGATGATAGAGAGTTGTCTTCATTCAAGGCTCAAATCACGTTCTCTGTTTTTTATAAGTCGTAGAAGTCTTAGAGAGTAGAAAACATTCCTCTCTATTCCATAGATTTCTCGAGTGATGCAAGTCGCGCCTTTTATAATTATTATATACTATAAAATCTATAATTTATCCTATAATAAATTATAAAAATTATCTATGTAATATCAAGATAATTGTTAAATAAAATAGTATTAACCGTCTAGATATCAAGTTAAAAAATTTCATGTTCATAGATTATCTGAGTGTGGTAATCAAATCATTAATTAATTTAGTCTATATACAATATTTTTAATAAAGTCTTGACAGTATCAAGACAACTATACTATTGTAAAATGTAGCCATAAAATGACCAGTCAAGAAAATAAGAAGACATTATCCCTTGGTTGCATTGATTTCTCAGCTGATGTTAGTGGAGCTTTTTTTTAGAACAAATATTATAAAATTTGTAATTTATTCAATAAAAATATGCAATAAAATCTCAGTGATATCAAGAGGACTGTACCATTGTAAAATGTAGCCTTAGATTTCTTAGCAATATATCTTCAGCCACGGTGAGTGGTTAAGTGTTTAAGTCGGATTTTGTCAAGGGAGAGTTAATTGTATTGAGGGAAGCAGAATCGTGTTAGTAGCTTTAAATGGAATTGTAATATAAGCAATAACTCCTTTTGAAGCCTATATCTTACTTAGCCTCTTATTTACTTCGAAAATAACTCGAATCCGCTTATTTAAGTACAAGAAACTCATTTTTGAGACAATTAGCCTTAACCACTTATTCACCGGGGTTGTAGATATATCTGTTGCATAGATTTCTAGACTGATGTTAGTATCTTTTAATGATAACTAAATTATAAATAACTAAAAAAAAAACAATTACCACTACAACACATGAAGTGTCCTGGTTCAGTACATGTTCGGGACTGAACTGTTTGTTTGTTCATTTAACGTCGCTTTATGGTGCTAATCGGACGATGCTACAGAGGGAACTCTAAATTTTGACTATCCAGGTTTTATTAGGATAGGGATTTTTAACGAGTACCTGTCATCGTACAGGCTCGGGACCCCCGTTTAACGTTCCTTCCGAAGGACGGCATAACCAAGGATTTTTGATTCCCTTGCTGGGCTACGAACCCGCGATGTTATGCTTAGTAGTTTGTTAGTTTAACCACTAGACGACAGGTCGCCCCCGGGGACTGCACTGTTTCTTTGCCAACGGTTATGCAGGGAGGCTGAGATAACGCTCTAATGCCAGATTTTTTTTCTCCTAATAAAGCCTTGGGGAGCCATAGGAGGGTCTGTAGACACCACACGGCCCACAGCTGTTAACAGATGAAATGATGTATCTGCTACAGAAGTATTTGAACCCAGTAACTTCAACCTTCAGCACAGTAACTCAGTTGGCTTCACTTATCATAAAACCTTTTAAAAGTAGTATAATTTCAAAAATCTTAACAATACATATTTGACGTTTTATTTGTATAATATTCTTCTAAATAGATATCTTATAAGATGAAGAATAAAATTATTCCTCAATTAAATGAAAGCGCATTATTAGTTAATAATGGCTTATTATTTTCAACCGCCAATCTATTCTCAAATAATTTAAATTATTACGAAACCTTTGACGCACTTTTCAACCTGCCAAAACGCACGAATGCTACTCCAACCACCCTAATTGAGCGTGAAGTTTCGCTGGACTCTGTTGGTCGAGTTCGATAGCTTACTGGTCTGGTTGTCCTCGTGCCGGACACCCACGACTGAGGAGGACGTAGGCAGGAACTAAAGGTCAGAGCAGGGCCCTTGGCCACTTTCCTTTCCTGGTTGGGATCGATTCCACGCCGCTATAAGTAGCTTCAATCCCCCCCGATTGCTTCTGACTGCTCAATCGCGAACCCCAAAACAGATCGTTAATCCAGATAAAGATAATTATCGTAGAGTTTGAGTAAAGGCTTCCGACATGAGAGATTTATTTTCTACAATTACGGTAGAACCAAAATAAGAAAACGGGTCACTTAATTAGGTGGCTGTCACATACGGCCTACTTCCATTTTATAGATTTTGCACTTACGCCCTTGTTCGATTGTAAAACAAGCAAATAAATAAAGAAAAAAAAATTGTTACATCCACGATGCTTTGGTCAAAAATTTTATTTTGACATGACATTGAAACCCGAAGACTCTATAGAAATTAAGCGTTCGGACGGGTATTTCTTGACGAGAGAGCGTTAGTGGCCATCACATGGACCTTGTTCCAGAAATAAAAAACCAAAACTGAAAAATGTAACATACGCCCTTCTTCCAGGCAACTATTCAATTGTAGTTTTGGATAGACGAAAGACTTATGATTAAATATATGTTGTTTAAAAATAAAAGTCCATATAAATTAATTTATAATTGGGGAGGTGATTGGCCCGAGGTAACGCTTAATCACCAGGTTTCCCCCCTCCCATTAAAGGCCGAGGGAGCCCTAGTAGAAGGGTCTGCAAATCCCAAAGGATTCCTGCCTGTTATTCGTTATTAATTGCATAAATTATATGGTTTTAATTTGGAACATCTTTCAATTATCGTTGTATATTCTTACACAGGAACTCAAAACCAAGTCCATATGAAAAAACCAAAACATTTTACATCCATGAGGTTTCCAATTAATAAATAAAACTTTAATTATAATTTATGTGATCCAAAAAAATGTTTAGGTTATTATCAAATTTCGATTAATGACAATCATAATTTTTAATCATTTTTTGTGACGCAAGAGGTTGGTTATTTATTTTATATCACTTTATATACCTATGCCTTATCGGATGATGCTACAGTGGGGGTCCTAAATTTTCCTATCCAGTTATGATTAGGATTGGGATCTTTAACGAGTAACTGATATCACAAAAGCTTGGGACTTCCATTTTACGTCCCATCCAAAGGACACCATAACTTAGGGATTTTACTCCCTATAAAAAATCCTGATGCTTTAGTAATTTAAATATTTTTTTACTACTACACTGTTTTTATCGTACAGGCTTTGAACTCCCATTTCACGGGTATTGAAAAGGACAACCCTAAGTTATGGATTTTTCATTCCCTTAAAAAGAATTTAAGCCACGAGGCAGGCTGTGAACCCGCGAACTTGGGTATAGGAGCTTGTTATACTAACCAATATACCACAAGTTACCCTAGACATAAAAAGAATAAAGCATAAAAAAGTTAGGACAGTAGCGCTAAATTCTTGCTCTTTATGTTATATAAAGAAAGGTTTACTGAATTAAATTATTTAATTACACAATCGATTGTAATTATCCTATCTGCGCCCCTTAATCCTCACTTTGAAACCAAAAAATTGAATATGAGTTGAGTGACGCTTGAATCATACCACCTGTGTCAACTATCTATCGCGTTTTAATTTAGTCTGACACACCTGATGTGTACTTTGATATTCAGGTTGACTAGCTTTTGTTTTATGCGCATATTCTCCTTCTCATTTTTTGCGTGTTTCAGTTTTCGCTAAAATGTACCATAGGAAAATAAGCTTTATATGTGATTCATATTTTGCTTTAGCCATGAATATGTGTTTATAAAAAAAAAAAAACATTCTTCTCGTTTGCGAATAAAAACAGTGAGAGATAAGTTTTTAGATGCAACAGTGGTAATAAAATTGTAACAATATAAGTAATAAAATTGTAACAATTGGCCATACTGTATTAACAAATACTATAATGCTATATCTAATTTAAAAATAAAATTTCATTAGTAATCTCAAATGAAATTAACAAAAACTGAAGCAGGATTATTACATTAAATATATTAAATATTAAATATATTAGTTTGATTAACATTCGTATTTATTGTAAGATTTTAGGATTCTTTTAATAATAATTTAAACATTGCACATATTTTAATGTTAACATTAAAATGCATTGACAACAAAAACCTTCTTTAAAATATGAACGCAACATGTTACAGATGGTGATTTTTCAATAAGATTTCACGTTATTTTTTTATTTATTGCAGAAAAAAGTCACCCACTGATAAACCAACATTCCTTTGTTCAGTTTTTAAGTAAAAGAAGAAAGTATCTGTTGGTGTATTTTATTTACTTTTACTTTTCCTCACAAAGTGAGTATACGTGAGTAAACCACAAAGTGAGCCGGGTCAGCATTCAATGCAACTCCGTGGTTGTCGGTTTCATTTTCCTTTCACAATATTTTTTTTAAAGATTGCAATAATTGTTCATGGTTACTTTACAATAGTTGAAGTACAAATGCAATGAAATACATTTTTGTATACAACGGTTGTAGACTCTCCAATTTAAATTAATAATTACAAGTTATCAATGAATCTAACCTCCGATGAACAAAATAACTTTCTCATAGTTTTAATATAATCAAATTTATATGGATAAAATGCCGATTTATCTGTTGAATAATAAATAACAAAACTATTACATCTAATTTTTTTTTAATTATTTATTTATTGATATTTACAACTGTATTACAATAATACATCAAGCAAATAGGCTAAGCGATACATAATGACATGTGAAAATGACAAGTAGAGAAACTACCCACTGGTAGTACTCAAATCACAAGTTCAACTAAGAAGTCACGGGGCCATCTTTTCTGACGCCTCGGAGGATTATCGGGAATTGAAGAGGAAGCTAGGTTTGAAACTAGAGGGTTTGAGTGGAAATGAAGTTTGTTATGAAAGGATAGATAGCGGGTTCGGGCCAAATCAGCAACAAATGGGACATTAAGTGGATGACTGGATGACTAAGTGGAACAAATGGTTGTCTTTATTCTTAACAAAATAAGGAGCATTGAGGATTTTACGTAGGATTTTGGATTGTAGGGTTTGGATACGAGAGGAATTCGATGGCTTAGTGGAGCCCCAAAGCTCTACTCCGTAGGTCCAAATAGGTCGTATGATGGTCATGTAGACGAGTCTTATGTAATTAATTAGGAGCTTAGAGCGTTTGTCTAGTAAGTGTTGAAGTAGCCTGAAACGTCGAGCGGTTTCTTGTCTTTTCAGTCTCGTATGACTGATAATACACATATATCATCAGCATACGTGGTAAGGATAGTATTAGGATGAGTTGGGATGTCAGCTGTATAAACTGTATAAAGGATTGGGCCAAGGATACTACCTTGCGGAACACCAGCAGATTGGGAAAAGAGGGATGAATAGACATTATTATGATTTACTTGGAAAGTTCTGTTTGTGAGATAACATCTAATTTAGAATAAATTTGGGTCAATTTCATAATAGTTACTATTTATATGGTTATGGTATTATCTTTTATTTTTGAAAGAAAATATAGCTTCTCCAAATGAATTTGCATGTTAAAAATTAATAATTACAAAGACAGAATAAGCTTTATACTGAATGATCTTCACGTTTGTGACTAAATGTGTATTTCTGAATAGAGGCTGTCTGTCAAATATTTTAAAAAAAATCAGAAATGTGATCAAACGCTCATTTTAAAATTTATTCCTTTTTAATTGTTGTTCCAATGGTAAGGTTTATCATCATCAGAGTAATGGAGGTTGCCATTGTAATTCATCTTAGTCGCATTAATGTCTCATATTATTAATATTGTTATTATTATACAAGCCCAACAATGGTCCATGGAACAAATTATACTGTATATTGTCTTTTTACATCTCTTCCTAAAGCAGTTCTTTTAAATGGTACCATTTTGTAAGATTTTCTATACGTCAGAAATGATATCATAATATTACATTATTTTCGAACACTCTAAAAACGTATTAGAAAAAATAATTTTATAAATTCAACAGAGACGATATAATATTGACATAAAATAAAATAAATAATTTAATAAACACGGGAAAACCGATGACATAGAGAATAAATTAAGCTCGTCTTTTACAAACTCAATTAAATATAAATATCCTCATGTTATGTAATCGTTTCTTTCACGGGAGTATTTTTAACCTGTATTGAATAAAACATGGCTAAGTTTAGCTTCCAATTAAACTAGACATTTCCCGTGAATCAGCAGTGTTTGGTATCGTGAATATATTTAACTTTATATGGAGAATGTCCCAATAGGAAATAAGCAGGAGAGCATATAAAAAAATTATTTCAGTGCCGCCAACCGCACCTTCTATCAACACGTTTTCGTGATATGATTTTTGAAACTGTTGTCTTTTAAAATCACTTTCATTGAAAGAATTTTCAAGTAACGGTATACGTAGGTGGCTGCGCAGTGGCTTAGTGGTAGAGCGCTGGGTTGCCGTGGCGAAATGCCACGGTTCAAATCCGGCTGTGGCAGATAATTTATTTAATTCGATAACAGCTGGGGGTGGACTCTCTGGGACCTGGAGACCCTCCTGGGGCTCACACAACCTATATAAAGTGAGTGCCCAATATAGGGGGAAAACCTGGTGGTTGACCGTGATCTTGAATAATTATCCTCCCTTTACAACATTGTTCTAGAAACTGTACAACCTCTACCGAGTCCTGAACCCAAGACTCCTCGTTGGTCGTAAAAGCTGCTTTATTACATCAGCTTGGCATTCATAAATGCAGATTTACAATAATAATCTAATATCGAAGTGATATTGAGATTCCAAGTTCAATGATGTCAGATTTCTACTACACAGTTTTTTTCTTTCCTTGTTTGAAAAAAAATAATTACTACGAACACAGTGTTTTAAAAAATATATATATGTTTTTGTTGTTTCTTTTATCTTGCAATATTACAGTGCATTAATTTTTTTATTTACTTTTAAGGAGGTTGACGCTAATTGACATTTGATTTAATACCGTGCATAATAACATGTTTAATGATTTACAGATTTTACCCATTTATACTTTGCATGAACCAACCTCTTCCACTTTACCTATAATCAATACACACGTTTCAATCTGCTTCTAATTTGTATGCATTTAAAAAAAAAAAAATTTATATTGAGATAATGAATATTTGTCTGCTTCTGCTTGGACTACCTTACCTTTTTTTTTAAATATAATTTTATTAAAAAAGGTTTATGATTTACCTGTCATAAAAAATTGTATATAGTCTCAAACCTCATGTATACCATAATTTGACGAAAATTACAAAGATACAATATTATACATTACATAATAGATCATATAAAATCAGAAAATTCTCCACTCGAATGCATTTTTTTATTTGGATGTATAGATAGTTTTCATTGCTATTTTGGCAGTAACTGAATTAAGATTTTATTATCCTAATTAAATATTGTAGGTATCTAAGATGTATCCATCATCTACCTCTGACGGCGCGATGGCCCTTGAAGGAACCTGTTATATTTTTCTAACGACATATTTTAATGACGGGATTAAATCATTATTGTTTAAATTAATAAAATTGCATTGATTTCTATTGTTGTTAATACTAATAAAACAGAAAGGTGGGCGTTATAATTAATCTGGATTAGCCTTGATAAGGTCATAAGCGCTTTGTTGATTGGTTCATGCAAATCAGTTGTTTACTCTAACTTAAGGGACCACGATCGAACCGGTCTTATAAGCAGATTTGTTTAAATAATATTGTTTATTGTGATTTATAATCCTTTACCAATGCTCCATACTTTCAGAATTAATTATATAATATTCGAAACAGTTAACACTGGAATTGTAGGATAAAATCTGATATTTCCTAAAAATTTTAATCGGATTTCTTAACTGCATCAGTTATTTTTATTTTTCCAACTTGGTATTATTTTTTTCTTTTATTCAGACACAGCTTTGTATTAATATAATACAAAGGTTTTTATTCAAATAAACTAATATTCATTTTAAATTTTAATAATTGTTTGAGTAAAATGTTTTAAACAGGCTTTTAAATAGAATATTTCCTGACTTTTGGATTTTCAAATTATTGGAAGGGATGAGACACGTCCCCCTGCAAACTCCATGGCGATTTCTCAGGAAGATAGTCAGGATTAATTAAAAATAAATAGAAACCTAAAAAAAAAAAAAAT
The DNA here is from genome assembly GCA_964056705.1 of Troilus luridus. Lineage (NCBI taxonomy): Eukaryota > Metazoa > Arthropoda > Insecta > Hemiptera > Pentatomidae > Troilus > Troilus luridus. Next base: position 94,272,094 of record OZ057414.1, on the reverse strand, counting down.
GTAAGGCAACAAACTGCACTATTCTTAGATCGCAGCAACAATCTCATACATTTTTAATAAAGCATTCTTAAATACGTTAAATCTTACCTTTCTTAAACAAATATTTGTTGAAGAATAACAGCTATTCAATAGTACAATAATTTGTTGACAGATTTATTGATGGTAATATATTTAAATCAGTATTGAATAACTGTTTCTGTTTTTTTTTTCTCGTAAAGAAGATATAAAATAACAAACAATATTAAAATTACAACCTGAAAAATAAAATATAAACCTTTAGTTTATCCTTTAAGAATTGTTATAATTTAAGTCTTCAACCCGATAGAATATTTTTTGGGCGTTTTCGTAAAGAAAATTTTTGCAAGATTACCAACCGTCTTTAAAAATATTTTAGTTTTTAAAATTTAGTAGAATAGTTTAATGATTTATTCATTTATCCAAAACCTTGAGTTTGAGGTTAAATATATTAATGCATATTTTAAATATAATAACACAAATTTTTTTATGATTAGCTTTGCTGTAATTTTAAAATAACAACCTATTTTAAAATCACATCCTGAAAAATAAAAGAAAAACCTATAGTCCATCCTTTAAAAATTGTTATTATAAGGTCCTATGGAGTACTTTTTGAGCGATTTTGTAAGGCAACATTTAGCAAGATTAACAAATGTCTTCACAAAAATAATGTTGTGTTAAAATTTTTTATAAGATAGTTCAATGCTTTGTTCGTTCATCCAAAGGCTTAAGTTTGAGTTTGAATGTATTAATTAACGTGTATTTTTTAAAGAAAATAACTCAACTTAGTTGTTATTACTTCCAAAATAGATTCCTTTCTTTGGTATTGCTCTATTTTTCTACTCTATGCTATACGGTATTTGAACTATTCAATAGGATCACCTAACCATCTAATGGTTAACATAACAACCTACTAAATTCAACATAGCAGTTAGTTATGCTGTCTTTCAGAAGGGGCGTAAAATGGGGATCCTGAGCCTATACTGTGCCAGGTCCTCGTTAAAGATCTTTATCCTAGTTAAAGATATGATTTAAACTGGATATTACTAAACTTTGGACTCCTACTGTTGCATGGTCCGCTAGCCATATCAGCATAAAGCGACCGATTAATTAACGAATCAATAAATAAACAAACAAACTGTCATTACAAAAATATTTTCGTTTTTAAAATTTAGCGAAATATTTTAATGATTTTATCATTTAGCCAGAGCATTGAGTGTGTATTTTAAATAACTCAATTGCCTTTTTTATATGATAACAGGCTGTGCTGTAATTTCTATTTAGGTTTTTATAACTACCAAAATATATTACTGTTAATGGTGTTGTTTGGTATACTTAAAAATAACTTTTAAGTATTGAATAAAGTGCGGAGTTTGGAGTTCTTTTTTTGTTAGCGTGCTAAAAACCTAAATTTTAGTTTATAATCGATTATATTTGTTTAATTAATAAAAATATCGATATATCCGGTCTAATGCAACTCAAGGTAGCGGTGCAGTTCAGTCACATCATACGATACTTCCTCCTCCTTACTATTCAACCAGTACCGAAGTCTTTTGTGCCGTCTGTCTTGAGCGCTTTCTGCCCTGGGACAACTGATCTTTAATTCATATGAGGCCTCAAGGCAGTAAATTTTCATTGTTATTTTAATAGAGGTCTTAATTTATATTGCTGGTCTGTGGTCGTAGCTCAGGACGCAGAGAGAAAGTTGATGATCCGGAAGGCTCTAGGACGCGGTAGCCCCTCAACATAACAAAGGAACACTTTCGTTTTATTTTCTAAAACCGATAATGCACGTTTGTGGGTAGTAAACAAAGAAAGTGATCAGTTAAAACCACATGCGCATAGTAACGGAAACCAAATAGGCCTAGCTTAGGAAATAACCACTAGTATAAATAAAAAAGAATAACAAATCAATAGGTTTTCTTTCTTCTTGTTCTTAAAACGGCGCTATGATCCATGGCCTCTACACTTAGACCGATCTTTCGCGGTTCTTCTCCATGTTCTTTTCCCTCAAAACCTTATGGTGTGCCTCATCCTCTCCATCTGGATGTCCCTCCATGATCAGCTTTGGGAGCCTTTTTTATACATTCTATGTACGTGACATGACTATTTTATTTTTCCTTTTTTCGACACAAGACACTATTTTGGGTAATCCATTTAGATCCTTCTCGATTCTTTTTTTATATGGAAACAATTCCCTTCTTTGGTTGGGCCATACACTCTTCTAAGAATCTTTCTCTTCCAAGTATTCAATAATTTCTCTTGCTGCTTAGTTTTGGGTCCACACCTCCCCAACATACAAAAATGGACGAAGTACCGTCTTGTATACACTTATTTTGAGGCTTCGGGTATATCCTCTAGTATTTTAGAACACTTATGCGAGGGACCAATAACATTTGTTACCGTTTTCGATTCTAGTCAGTATTTCCTCTTCCAGTTTATCATCGGTTACAATTGTGCCAAGACACTTAAATGTTTTAAAATTTTCATTATTTTCTATATATTGTTTAACATTTTTTCTCCTTTATGTAAATAAATAAAGGTTATATTGTCTACGTTAATAGTTTTGTTGTGTAACTGAAATATGTTAATATTCAACAAATACGACTACGAGAGGTGATATTAAAGGAATACACAAGATTTATCTCAAATTATAATCGCCGAAACCTAATTACAGTGACGTCAGATGTTATGTTATCTCTACATCGACGCCTTGTTTTACTCAACCGTGGACCGAGCCTTTTAAGCGGTCCACTCTTCTTCAAATGTAACTGTTCCAAATATTTAATGTACTACATTGCGTTAAGAAAATCTCGGGATAGAACCGATCACTATTTTTATAATGATGTGGAATTAACCAGCGCATGGCATTAGGAAATTTAAAAAAAACTCAACATCATGTCAACTAGGTTAAAGTAAATAAATACTCTTTTAAACATGTACAATGACGATATATATTAAGTTTTGCTTCAATCTATATTGTATCTATACGTACTATACGTAGACATGATAAGAGTCAATAGTGTATAGTACATTTCCAAAACATCGTAAGCCCTACTGAAATAGTTAAGACTAAGGGCGTGGTACAGTTATAAATTCCATGCAAAACAATTTTAAACATGAAAAATGAATGATGAATACACATTCTTGTGACGAAAAAGTGATACTAAATGATCGAATAATCCATTAAAAATCCATGGCCCCTAAATACTTTAATTAGTACGTTGTTATCAATTAAACTCCAATGTTTATCCTAAAATCTACAGTTTTCCATAAAACATATGGCAACCTATATTTTAATATCCTTTCAGTTGACATGGATTGTGTAAAAATTTAAATTTTTACCAAGAATTCGATATATATTTCATACACGATTGTATTTATAAATATCGTCGGTAAACTATTAAATTATTGTAAATTTGTAGGATAAGAGATTCAATAATTTATCGATCCTTTCAGTTAATAAGAAAAGTCAGTTAGTCTAAAATCTTAATACAATGGCTAGATATATTAAATAGACTCTTAGAAAATAAATATAGCTCCCACCCATTTCCGTTCTAGAAACAATAAATTAATTATTACAAAAAAAATCCATTGTTGTGATATTGATTTTGTAGAGATAAGAGTATTTCGGAGGCGATAAGGCGTGTCTGTTGTGGCTACCCTACATCATTTGTGCAGCCGCAAATTAATACTCAAGCTCATTCATATATATTTCAATTATTTTATTCTATGTTACGGAACATTTATTCATTTCAATTAAATTTATTTATTCTATTTCTAAAACTGTATTCGCCATGTAAAATAATTTTTCATTGATGAAATTAAAAAAAACCAAACAAGTCTATCCAATTTATAATTTAATCCGTAATTTTGAATTTCAATTTATTGTCAAGAATACGATTATTCACTACCGTGTACGTGTAGTATTTCAATAATAATTGTGTTAGTAACGTATAGAATTTCCTTAAGCGATCGCACGTTATTTGTAAGCTTTATTTCATAAAGTTTCAGTTGAGACCTCGTTTATTTATCAACTTCTCTTTACTCATTTAAATATAAAAAAGAAAGATGTGCCACTGTTGCCCCTGAAGAGTCTCGAATTCAGTAGGTTTTTGAAACAACGGTTGTGCACGGAGGCGATTTCCCCAAATAGAGGCCAGGTTAGTCCCAGACCCCATAGGGTCGATTATCATATTACATATTTAAGTTATCTGTCTCAGGCGGATTCAAAATGAGAACTTACAACTCAGCAACTCAGCGCACTACACAATGAGCTACCCGTTACTCTTATTTAAAAATATTATTTGCTTTAATACACCTTGGACTTTAATCACCTTTCCTTCACCCTATTCTTTTTTATTACGCTTTAATAAACATTTTTAACAATATAACATATTTTTAACAATATAACAATTTTGCACCGAGTAGCCACTCCTATTGGCCCTGAAGATAACCTACAAAGTAGGTCGAAACGTTAAAAAAAAAAAATATACTAAGTTTCCACTTATTTCTTGTGTAAATTTTTGACTCCAACCCCAACTATTTCCATCCTACATTTTTAACAATAGTATTTTTGTATTTATATTGAGTTAATCACTACCAATTTTTATGTTAAGGATAAGAATAAATGGTTTAATGTCCTGGAAACCGCGAATTTTAATTTGATGCATAAAATAAACTGACTGAGAGGCCAGAGTTGCGAGCACTATTGATGAATAATCGCTCCCTGGAATAACATGTTCGAATCACAATGCGAGTTGAAACGCGAAGGCTGATTGGATTCGACTATTTATAATGCTGAAATACCTCTCTTGCTTCTAAAAATAAATATTTTGAATTTTTATCCATTATTAACCATTATTTATTTTATATAATAATATAAATTAACTAATATGTATATATAGGTAGGGTGTGTTAGAGGGCGCCTCGTAATACACGGTAAATATTAATGAGGACCTCAACAAATATATCCATGTTTTTTTTGTTTTGTTTTTTAATCGCAATTTTATTTTAAGAGATAACTCAAAACAAATGCGAAATTATTGATTGAGTTGGAACAATAACATAGAGAAGTAAGGACAAAATTATCAGGATGATACCTCTGGCAGGGAAATCCAACTGAACCACACACTTTTTTGTGAACGGGCTACCATATTCATTAATATGAAATCACTACAACTCATGAAGAGTCTTGGTTTCAGTAAATGGTAAAGACTGTACTGTTTATAAGATCACGTTACTGCAGGGATATGACTTGATGTTATTTTTAGGAAAAAGGAAAAGTATATAAAATAGCAATTATGAAAGAATGATTGTTCGAATGATTTAAACAATCATTTAAAAAAGAGGGTCTGGGGGTGCCCTCTCCCTAGTTTTTATTAAAATTTACATGACCGAAATTACTCTAAAATTTCACCCCGTTATTATACAATAAAATTAATGAAACTGGAATTAGCCTTTCGAACTCAGCTTTTCCTAGTAGAATTTTAATTGTCAGTACCGAGTCACCATACAGTGCTACTAGATCATGTTGCTGAGAGACACATTCTAGGTTGTCCCTAATGGTAGACCTTGATAGTCAAGCTGGAAGTGTATCCTTGCCTAAAGCCTTCGGCACATAACCGGACTGTGGAAGTTCCTTTCTACGTTTGGTCCTTTAGTAACTTCCTTGAACCATCGAGACCAGAAAAGGAGATCTCAGAATTCAGAGCTGATCTACAGACATAAATCACGATGTTATAATTAACGATTATCAAAATTGATTGTTTTTTATACAATTTGTAAAGTGAACATTTCTTAAATGTCAAGAAGTATATAGGAAGGAGCACACTTAATCTTTCTCGTTACGACTTAAGCTATAGTTGATATTTATATTATATTTCTTATATTATCTCACATTACTTATGTTGCTCATGTTATTATTAATTATTAATGCTTCCGTGGTTGAACTTCTGTGAAATCCTCTTTTCTTTCCTTTCCTTTTTTTTTTTTATTGTATTAAAAGTATTGAACTTTCATGCAACATAGAGACCATTTGTAGTATCTTGAGGGGAAGGGTTGCAACGCATCCCCACAGGTGTCAGATTTGTCTCCATTTGTTTCTACCTCCAAAACCAATTGATTAAATATACTTAAAAACTAAGCAGATAAAGGTGGTTTTATTTGTACTTCTCGATGCTTCACAGAGTTGTTTCTACACTTAAGAATTTGAATCTAAAATTATAGGTATACTCTATCTATGGATCTCCAAATAAATTGCTGTCTTGTGTGTGAATCCTGCCTTTATGTGAATCCTCTACAAAATCTCATACTGCTTAAATTTTTCTTAAATTGAAGCTTAGAAACTACTATAAAACCCTTCCCAATTCACCTATTTCCTAAAATGAGTCAAGAAAAATAAGGATATCAATGTACAGTTTTAATTTCAGTTTTCAAATCATTTCAATTATTTATAGGGGGTATTATACCAGTGGCTCAATGGTAGAGCGGTGTGTTGCCGTACCCCTTAGGGGTAGAATTTCGGAAAACCCTTTCTTATAGGATGCCTACCTCATACAAAGAACACACCCTAAAAGTTTCAGGTCTCTACGATTAGCGTTTTAGGCTGTGCGTTGATACCTCAGTCAATTCAGGACAAAGCATTTTATATGCATATATACATCAATGGTTTGTATCTTCCCAATTTTAAATTTGTATCGGAATATAAACATTAACGATTACATTTAACCACAAAAAAAAAGCTGGCTATTTTTCTTATCTGAGAAAAATCTTTTGAAACACAACTTCTTTAAACGTTCTGTTTGTTGATTGTTGATTTCCCCCTCGTTAGGAACAATTAGTGATAAATACACGAGGTGCTGTGTAGCAAGGTGAGTAGGGATCAAACATTTCCCACGGCGATGTTATCCAATGCAGGACAAGATAAACAACTACGCATCTTCTATTTTTAGCGAGAGCTCTCCTGTGATGTAGCCTCGGTAGCTCTATTTCTCATTATGGAGAATGCTGTATAACCTAGCAATGGGGTAAGAGGAAGTCAAAGAAGAAGAAGAGAATACTTCATACTGGCCTCAACAATAAGGCAACTGGAGGTATCGAATGCCCAGGTAAGGTTGTTAAGAGAAATATAAAATCAAGGGCAAATTGGAAGTTAAGTATTCGTTGGAAGGATGTAAATATTAAATAATAAGTAATAATTATAAATATTAATTAATAAATTAATAAATATTAAATAATAAGTCTTAAATAGAGGGATTTTTTTGTTTTGAGTACGCAATTTATCTCCTCAATTATTTCGGAGGCGTATCGACCACAGGAATACCCCAACCACTTTTACGTAAAAGTGGTAGGGATATTCCAATCTGTTAATTAAAAAAAAAAATATTTTTCTTTTATTCTAATAAAGACCAACAAAATTAACACAAAACAATGCTGAATTTAAAATAAGTTTTTCTAAATTTTATATTTCTTGATATTAATTATTCTTAAATAATTGTTTTCATAATTTTCATATTTTATTACTGCTATTCCTGCAAATTTTCATTGAAATAATTTTAACAGCTTGCGGGAAGCTATAGATGAGGTATATTCAGGGAACATTATTGATGATTTTTACGACACTTGTAATGAATTGATGAAAATACGATTTGTTTTTATTGATTTTTCAATATTGCTTTCTTAGTTCCTCAGGTTTGATGTTTACGTCCATTTGAAGGTTTTCTACGATAATTTTTAGAAGACCTGGTTTTAACATATTTCATATTTCAATAACAAGTTAAGCCGAGCATAGGTAACCAATATTTTCTTAAAGATGATCGATGATCCCACACCGAATAATCGATGTTTTGATTTTATAATTTTCAAAAGATTGTTTGATGAAGAATTTTCCTGACTAACTCATTATCGGTCGTCGCCCAACTAGGGTTCTCTAGCCATCCTTACAAAATTAGAATGCCATTATCTCATTTTCATTAATATTTTTGTTTTCTTAAAAAATAGACAAATCTTCTGTATTCGAAATTGTTGGCTGATAGTGAGCCCTGATTTCAATATCAATGATTTGGATTATTATGGATGGCCACCCTGAATAAAATATAGATGTAATAACATAAATAGTATCTCTAAAATGAAGAAAAAAAATGTATCGAAGTAAAAAATAAATTTGTACTTCATTAACTTGGAAGAATGTTGTTTTTGTATTCTTTTCTTCTTTTTTACCCTAACCATTGTTACTAGATTATCCCAGTTTTTTTTTATTACTTGGTTTAACACCAACTAAAAAAGTGCTTGACCAATGATTTTTATTGGCTATTGCGATCGTGTTTAATAGTTGAGAAAAAATAATTATTTTAGATTAAAAAAAGCTTAATCTTAAAATTTAGGGAACATCTCATTTTTCAAGGACTAGTAATCATCAACGACAATAAAGACGTTTTCTTCGATATTATGCTTTAGTAATCTTATGAATGTTGAATTTGATTACTATAACTTATTATTTACTACCTACCATTATACTTCCTTTTCTATACTTCTGGATCAACACAGTAGAGCCCAAGAAATATTACGATATCCATCATTACGATCCTGTCGTAAGCTACAAGTAGGAAATCGATAGGAACAATCGCAAAGAAGAAAGTATATCTCATTTGGCACTCAACCCAAATGGTAGAAAGGTGCATGCTAGGACGTGAGCGGTGCAAGATCGATCCGGCACTTCCTCCTCAGACACCCTAGAAGACCGTACCTTCCTGGCATCGTGTCTCCGGTCATTGAGACTTCCGGGACGATGACTGCGCACACCTCACGTCTTCTTTGCAGGAAAACTTCGAGAAAAAGAAAATAAACAATGCGAAAAGGAGAAAACCACTACTTTCATAGATTTTTTCTTGTCGAAAATAGAAACAGAAAACATGGCTGATGTCCTGTGGCAGTACGACCCTTGAAGAATCTTGGTTTCACTACATGACATTGACTATACTGTTTCTGGGACAATGGTTGAGCAGGGAGGAGGTTTGTTCGAGATAAGGCTCGAATCTTCAGATCCCAAAGGGCTCAACCTGCAACGGATGTTAACAGATAAATAATTTATCTGCCACAGCCAGATTTGAACCGGGATTTAATCCGTCCTCTAAAATGAATAAATACCTCTTCGAAAAACCAAACAAGTGTTTGGTTTCTTTAGTTCAACATTCAAATCAATTTCAACATTCAAAAAGTAATAAGAGTATACTTTTTCTGAGAGTATTCAAGAAGTTTAAACTTCATCATATGATGTACTTTCCATGAACATTTTTAAAAAGCAGAATAACAAGTTGTCATTTTGTAATAAGTTTAAATTCAGTCTCATCGAAATGTGGAAAAATCTTTGTTATTGTAAAAAATGAGATAATTATAAAAACCACCTCGTTCTTAAAGATTTGTTTTGAAAAACTTAAACAATCCAAAATTTCTAAAATATAATAATATAAGATATGTTATTAACACACAGTTTATTAGTATGTTATATAATTTAGTTCAAAATGAAGAAAGATTTAAAAACAAAAAAAATTAAAATAAATAATTATATGATAACCGTATGCCACTATATTGAAAAGAAAAATTGCCTCAAAAAAACTTATTGCTTGTAAATTCATTTCATAACAGCAAAACAATTAAGTACTAAATTTACCTGCAATAAAACAGGCAATCATAATAACTGTTAAATCCCATGGAGAAAGGCTATAAATGTTACCTATCCGAGCATTAAATTCAATTAGGGTTTAATTATTTTTTCTTAATACCATTATTATAAATTCAATTAAAGATTATAAAATTAAATATAACCTTTAAAGACAAGAAGTGATTACAAGCTGATAAGGGATAAATATAAGGCTTTTTCCTTTCTTTTTCTTTTTTCTAATTATCTGTAAAGGAAATCCCTCTTGACAAGATTGGTACTAATCACCGATATTAGACAGGTTCTCAGTAATCTCCTTAAGATTAGTTGAGCATTGTTTCAAATGAGTAATCTATTGTTACTAATAGATAGCGACCATGACCAGTGTATTAAAGTAATTGTTTTATTTATTTATTAATATTAAAATTTATTTTCGTCCTTATGAAATAGAATTTCAGATTTTTCCATTTTTTCCGTTTTCCGTGGAAGATGTCTTCAACTTTTCTGTTACAATAGTTAGAACTAAAACCGTTCAAAAGTAGTACAAACTGTTTACAATAGATGACATCATAAAGATGATTGAGGAAAATTTAACATAAAGGATGGAAGTCAAAGAAATTATTCCTTAAATTGTAATAAAATATTTCTTAGAAACCGACATTTCGACCAAAATTACTTAATAAAAAAAAATATATATAAAAAATAAAATAATATATAAAATGAAACTAATCGACTGTTTCCTAAGGGATCATAATCTCATTCGTTACTAACTCCAATTAAAAAATAAAATACATCAAAAGAGATCCATTTTTAAAAATTCTCGTATGCAATTTAATATTAAAGAAACGTACCTACTTTGGTAACAGAAATTCAGAAGTTAAGTTATATTCTATATGAGAGCAGGTGTGTTCATGACTATGAAATCGTGATCCAATAACTTTGTTTAATAAAAAACAGAACAAAAAATAAGCTCCATGGAAAAAAAAACTCGGCACGTAGAGGTTCAGATGCACCCAATATCTAGAAATAGTTTCCTTCAGTTCTAATCATTTTCACTGTTTCAATTTAACTTGGTGGGCTACGAGCCTAGGGAATTGTTTGGTGGTTTCCTACCTGTTCTGTATTCAATTAACTTTTGAAAATTTTCCTCTGTTTAGAGAGGACGAGAACACATTGGAGCGAGGTATCTGATGTTAAATGCTGCTAAAACTCAGGCCATTCTAAATGGTTCCAACACCCTCCTTAAACCCATCAACTCTCTTCCCCAACTAATCTTAAACGATCTCTCTATAACTTTCAGTTCCTCTGTTAAAAGTCTCGGTATCGTTTTCGACCATTCCCTTTCCTGGAAACACAACATTGTCCAAATTTCCCCTCGATCAATAAGCTACCTACAGTTATTTCATCGTTCCCGGCATCTTCTAACACTACCTATCCGTAAGCTCCTTTGTCTTCGAAGCCCCGAGGAAGACTCATGTGTCCCATCTCTATGATGAGTTAAAGTGGCTCCATCCTTATATCCGTAGATTTTATTTCCTAGGTTCTTACTTATACCAAACCATTAACTCACAACATCCATGTTATACCTCCTACAGTTCAAATCCTCTATTCAATCCCAGGGAACAAAATCTCGCCTTTCCGACCTTTATTCCCGTTCCCACAGAACCAAAACTTTTGAGCGCTCCTTTCTCGCACGGTCTACCTCTCTATGGAACTCACTCCCACCTGATATCCGTCATGCATCTTCTTTATCCTCATTCTATTCCTCATCTCCTTAATTCCCAAACAGTTGCTCTCTAATGAATAAAATAAATAGCTATATTCTACACAATAGATGAAGAAAATACTGTAAATATTCCACACTCATTATGATACTATTATTAATATTCATGGGTTTGATATATATAAATTTTTTTTTCTTTATCAGAACATACGTTTTTGTTCATATTTAATTGCACTATTCCAATAACGTATCCGTTTGGCCAGATATATTTCTATTAATTTATGTACAATATTGTTATTCTTAAAGGACCTGGTCTCAGAATAAAATTATTTTTCTATTCTATTATATCCAGAGAGCCACTTTCGGAACGTATGGGATTGATTCCCTCCTGAGTCTGTGAATATTTATTACTTAGGGCTACACCTACATTGGATCCGGTGTGATACGAGGAGACGTCGTCGTTAGCAAACCAAATGACTGAGATATATCGAGAGTTATAACATTTATTTATTTAAATTTATAAAATTAAGATTATTTATCAATTATTTTTAATACATTTATATTTTACTATAATGTACAGTAAAATATGTTTAATGTATACACCCCAGCATGGTATGTGATAGAATCACGTCGCACCGAATCGGATCTAATGTAGGTGTAGCCTTACCGGTCCTTAGAAATTAATCTTGATTCTTATAACCAATATTAGCAATACGATTCTGTTTAGGATAGGATTATAATAAATGTATTCGGTTATTCCAATTATATTCTGTAGACTGGAGAGTAGACATATTTCGAATAAGCATCGATTAACAAAATTGTCGATTTAATCAGTTAGTCAATAGGCTAGCATAACATCGGTTAGTTAGTAGGTTAGTATATCGGTAGTTAATGGGTTAATATTTCATTAGATTAGGTTAGTATATCATCGGAAAACAAATTCAATTAACCGAGTGTAATTTTACAATTAGAAGATATTTTGTTAATATAGTTTTTTATTAACAATACCTTAATAATTTAACTGAATACCCATAACATGCATGTATATAAGAATATAGGGGTTTTAAGTGCAATATACTAATTATTACTTAGTTAGTTTTGCTGAATATTTTTAATATGAAACTTAGAAATTTGTGAATTGGGTCGTTCTAGTTGTATGCTGGCGGTATGACTGAATATAATATTTTTTTTTCTAATTTTAATAAAGCTAAAAATCATAGTGCATGTACAGTCTAATCAAGTGAATTTTCATAAAATTAAAAATATAGGATTTAGAATAGTTTGAGGTCTTAATTTATGTACAAAGAAATGCTCAAGTATATTTTAAAAAACAAATGATTTTTTTTAAAATAACAATGGGATTAACTAAGCCACTACAGCATATTTTAAGGTTACGTGGATTGGAGTATATTTACATACGATCATCTAAATTTTGATAAACATTGATTAAGTTAATAATTTTAGAATTTTAAGATGAAGCTTTTTATTAAAATCATCAAATTAAAAGTTATTATTAAAATATTTAACGTTTTTCTCTCTCCTGTTTCAGGTAAGTACTGGTCGGCTATGATACTGATATTTGTTGAAAATTATTGAATACGTAAGTATATTTGTAGTTAGATGCTAGTTATTGATTTAATTAATTAGTTTCATATTTTAATTATTAAGAATAAGTCTATAATTAATTTTAAAAAAAGTTTCGCCAATTCTGAAATTAATAATAACATCAATTTTAGACTTTAAAAAATAATCTAACCTGTGATTAAATGTACCGTTTCTTTTTCGGGATGGAGAAAAACCTTTCCCTGTTTACCAGGCTTTAATTCATAAGCTTATTTTGAAATTAAGCAATTTTATAATTTACGTTAGGTATGGGCAAACGCGGATAATATTAAATAACTACACGTTTAGATCACCGAAAAGCGCAACTAATGTGTGTTTATGTATAGAATAAATGGCCCCCGAAGTTTTTTTATATATACAACAAATAAAATAAAATAAAAATAGGTGTGTATTGAAACCGCACTTAGTATCAACATAAGCAATCGTGTAAGAATTGAGTTCATATTTGAGTCAGGTCTTCCTCATCCATAATTTAAAACTATGTAAATTCTCTTGAATTCTAATTTTGCAATTTTTTGTTTTTGCAATTATTAAACTGCTATTTATATAATGGAAATGGTTAAAGTTAAGCTGATCGCGGTGCCACAACTAACTACCTCCGCTTAATTGTTTCATTAGGAAACTGACATTCCCATTTCGATAACAGTGGGACATAATAAATCGCAATTTGCATTACGGGTTGGGCAAAGGCTTGGTTGGAATTGTTCATTGTCGTTATGACTTCATCGCAAAGTGTTCATTAAATAGGGAACATTGGGCTGCTTTGTCTTTTGTTAAACAGAGTTCGCCCTGCTTTGAACAATCGAACCTTGTTACGCAATGCAATGGGCAAATTAAAGGTACTCTTAGGGTGCAGTATGGAAGTCTAGTATTGTTTTTTGTTCATTAAATATGGAACATGCAATAATATTAATTATTGACCAACGAATTGAAAATTAATTTAACGAATAGGCCATTATTTTATGTTTCAGGCTAATATGCAGTTTGGATAAAGCAATGTAAATGTTTTCTATTCTGGTTTAGATGAAAAAAAAGTTGAAAGACCCTGGTTGGGGGACTCTTCTTCTATACTATATTGTTTTAGCGGTTTATTATATCCAAATTTCTCTTATCACATATTACCCATTTTGTAAATTTCTCCCAAACCTGAAATATTAAAATAAATCTCGGTGTATCGCCTTTGTCAAAATTCTATCAACAATCATCAATGTCAAACTTTCTTTTCTTATACTGGTTTTTACATTGAGCTTAAGCCTCTTGAGTAGATCAGCTACCGAGGACTTTTTAAAAAATTTCCAAATGGGAATCCTCACATTAGGATGGGAATTGGACTTTCAATATATAAAAAACTATTTTTTCTTTATAAATATATAATGGTCTACAAATTACAAATAATAATAATTCCAGTTTGTAAAACTGAATTTATTGGTTCTTTATTTATCTAACTTTCTTATTATCTAAATCCTTTGAGTAGCCTAAACCGATTATTCAGACAAATACACGTGAGAATTAAAAAAAAACCCGAGTGTTGTTTCATTTCCCTTCTTATATTGTTATATTTCTGAATGTCCTTCAGGTATGAGAAACCGGTATTGATTTTTTTTATTTCCTGTTATACAGTATCGTGGCTCAATGATAACATTTACAAAAAACAATTACGAATATTATATACAAATAATGCCAACACAAAATTGATACCAAAGCGCCAGTTGGTACAACCTCTCCTTGAGATATATATATTAAAAAATAATTGAAAAAAAAAAGAAATGTTTAAGAAATACGTAAAGTGCTGAATGTACAAGAGGCAGGAGTGTCACCTTTGTGAGTCACCTGAACTGTTTAAAATTTACGTGAATCACCTAAAGAGCACAAGCTGTTGTCTGACTCATTTCGCGCACAACGTCCGCCTCCTCTACTTTTACGCACAACGTGAATAATTAATTTTATTGTATCTCGTGATTCACGAGTATAGTCCTTGCGGTAGTCATGGAAACCTGAATCAACACCGGTCGCTAATGACTAGGTCGAAAATAATTGGCCTTCGAAGGGTATATATTAATGGTATATACAGACACATTCAATATATGTACAAGCTAATTAAAAAACATAATCTACCGGATCCATCTAATCTGAATCTAAATTATTCTCGAACCCACATAAAAATTATCATAAAAAAAAGCTCCAACTGTTTGGGAGTTCAGTGATATACACGCGAATAGAAGAATTTTATATATAAACAAAAAGGAGCTATATTTATTTTTTTCCATTTAATTTTATATATTTATTTTCTTTGTTTACTTATTTGGTTAGGTCGATTTTTGTTCAATACACATTTAAACATCATTGATAATTAATGGAAAGTCATGTGAAATACTCACTTCAATATTTTGCTTTGCAAATTTGTGAAAATTTATAATTTTTAATAACAGTACAAAAAGAATCACACACTACTTACAAATTAGTCTTATAATTTCATTTTTATAATACCTCTAAGCTAAGGACGTAACAATTGTAAGAAAAAGTTAACTTCTAATTCTCAAAAATTTCGATATCACGATCGCAGCGCTACATGTCGGATCCAATGTTAATCAAACACATTAAGGTCATTAAAAACAACAAAATAAGTTAATTAATTAAA
This sequence comes from Troilus luridus, assembly GCA_964056705.1. Lineage (NCBI taxonomy): Eukaryota > Metazoa > Arthropoda > Insecta > Hemiptera > Pentatomidae > Troilus > Troilus luridus. Next base: position 94,256,437 of record OZ057414.1, on the reverse strand, counting down.
AAATATGATCTATTTGACCGAATTGTAAATCTAAACCATTCTCGAGCCCAATTGAAGAATATTATAAATAAAGACTAGCTGTCCCGGCAGACGTTGTTCTGCCCTGTTTCCCTAAAACAAAGGCCTTCCAAATTTTCTCCAACCATTACAATGGCAACTTCATCGATTGTTGGTGCATTGAAACATCTCACATGCTCTCCTACAGAAGTTTTACCAGCTTTGTAATCAGAGCTATGATTACCAGATCGCATAAGATCCAGTGCAGTTTTACACAAAGAATTCAATTGATTGTGTTGATGAAACAAAATTTGTAAGTAGTCTACAATAGACCTCCTTACTGAACTGTTATTTTTTATTAAGGGATCAAGAAAAATTTTGTTTTTATCATTTTCCTCGTAATTTAACGTTTTTTCTCTCCATAAGAACCTTCTTTGGGCCTTAACAAAAATAAGGGAAAAAAATTAGCCGAATTAGTCTAGACGTTTTCTAGTTTTGCGCTTAGCAACATATTTGGCGATTCATTTTTATTTATATAGATATGCGTATATAAATTATTGTCCTATTCCTGAACTAAATATATGGACTATATATAATCCAGTGTTAAGATTGAGAGAATAAGGCTGAGGTTTTGGAGACCCTTAGACCTCCATCCTTTGTGTCGCCTGATCCTTTCTTTATATACTGGCTACCTGACCTGCCTTTATGTGTGGAACTCAGCTTTGCTCTTGGGCGGTTGCTGCATCTAGTAAAATCATCTAGAAAGGTACTTCTTTTGCTTAAACAAATTGAGAAAACAAAGTCGAGGATCGTTCAAGAGATATGCATTAGAGCTGTAATATAAGTGTGATATTCTAAGGTCACGTACCAAGCTGCGAACCCGCGATATTGGACATAGTGTGTTGCTATGGTAACTACTACACCACTGGTGGTCCCAAATTGGATATTGTATTAAGACGTTAAAATTGAGTTTTTTATTTCTTCTTTGAGGTAAGGATATGTACATCCATCTGATGATGTAGGGACTGGAGCACTTCTCATGGCACCTTTTTCCTTTCTGCATTTTTAGACGATTATGTTACATCTTTATAATGTTATGATTATTATAATCTAGTAGCAACTTCATGTAGTTGAAGCTAACACTATAACTTATAGAAATTTATGCATAAGTTGTATTTTTATCAAATAATTAAAAAAAAATTAAAACATTAAACGCTTATTGATATTAAAGCATCATTCATAACAATAGTTATTAATAACATATAAATAATTTTATATTTAAAGTAAAGTACTTAATGGCTTAAAGTTTAATATAAGTACTAAGTAAGTATTGCATTTTATGCTAGAATCAGCGCCTGCAGATGTGCCGAGTCATGAGCCAGCACTACCGATCGGGATAGATTGTTTGTGGGTGTTAGTTGGCTGATAGTTTAATATCCAATATAATAGTCTAACATAATATATTATTAATGATCGCTTCAATCCTAAACATAATAAACACTTCTATTGAACAACTCTAGAGAGTTTTAATAACCCAGAAACATTATTTTTATCACAGTTCGAGCTCATGTTCTGAGACCCATCCTAATGAAACTATAACCTATTTACGCACAATGTATTTACATAGGATACTTCTAATGTTTCCAAGTATCTCGGATCTTTTATATAAATCAGGAAATACAAATAATGAGAGAAAACCTTTTGTACGTTCCAGAAGTTTCCAGGTTTTTTTTATAACACATAAAAATTGTTTTTTTACGAATTTGGATAATGAAGAATTTTAAATCATATCTACAGAATTTTACACCAGAATATTTAATGCATTACAAATTTTGATAAAAGAATATTGGTTTGAAAGTTCGGATAAATGTATGTTTATTCATTAAAATATCGACAAAATATTCAATTTTACTATAATAACATAATCATGAATGACAAATACAATTTTTTTAACGAACAGCAGATATTTCACCAGAAAAACAATATGCTAATGCCTTCTAAATCAATCTATCTACATTTATACCGCAAAAAAAACAAAGAAATTATGTTTCCTTATTGAGTGTCACAAACTAGAAATATTGCGGATATTACTAATATATTTACGTAACGAAGAAAACCATTTTGTAGTAATACATTGTGGTGATGTAAGTTTTATTACTATCTTTAGATTAGAATTGTTATATTAAACAATATGACTCAACCGTGAAAGTTGAGTAGTGAGTCATTGATAACGGTGTATTATTTTCTAAGAAGAGTAGGGGGGGATATTGCTAACTCGGTAGCACATAGTATGGCCGTTCTTCTGTAACCTAAATAGCTGACTGCGAAGAATAGTGCTACTCCATGAGTATAGCTTACACAAGAAATTATTTAATAATTGAATTAATTTATGTGTTTAGTCCCATTTGTTGCTGATTTGGCCCTAATCCGATATCAATCTTTTCATGACAAACTTTATTTCCACTCAAACCCACCAGTTTCAAACCTAGCAACCTCTTCAATTCCTGATAATCTTCCAAGGCGTCTAAAAAGAAGATGGTTGTAGTTGAACTTGTTATTTGAGTACTACCACTGGGTAGTTTCTCTGATTGTTTTTTGTGCTAATATGTACCAATCATTCTATTTACTTGTTGTATTATTATAATACAGTTTTAAATTTCATTGAATAAATGATTTAAAAAAAAAATGTATGTGTTTATAAATCGCCGTCCGATTAATTATAACTTTCTTAATTATTACGTAATTTAAAAATTATACATTCTAATACTAACCTTTTTTATCCACTTGCAAAATGTACTCGAATTCCGCGGAAGGTTTTGAATAAATATTTACATAATGTGGGTTTCAGTAATCGATAGGCAATCCTTTTTCCTAGAGTTATTATTATTCAGTATTTACTACTAAGAATAATAACGATAAATATTTAGAATCAAATTACAAGGAAAAATTACAAACCAATCTTAAGGAAAAATTTTTAAAAAAAGAGCATAAGCTCATTACCACCGTAATATATTCCAATAAATTTTCATTTAAATACATAAAACATAATCTGTATATTTTAATTTTAAATTAAATTTTTGATCTCTTATATAATTTCCATGCAGTTCAAACCTTATCTCTAAGTATAGAAGGTAGGTAACGGACAAATTTCAACCTAAAAGTTGGGAATATCACAAACACGTTTTCCTTTGAACAGCCCTACAACTTATTATTATTATTACACATAACAAATTATATATTTTGTTATAAATTGAATTTTATATATTAAACATAAACTTGGTTCCGCGGACCTCGGGGGTCTTATACAAAAATCCCATATGTTTAATTTTTTCACTTTGAATATTAACCAAACTGAACTGTAATTAATAAAATTGTAATATGTTAAAAAAAAACGTTTAAAAGTGTCAACACCAATTGAATATCCCCAGTGCTAGCACATCTATATCTATATTTATCTAATTATAGTACATATACTATAATAAATTTTACATAACATAATACATAGATATAACACATAGTATATCAGGTTAGTATAATGCGTTACTATATTGGTCCACCAACCAATTATGACCAAATTCAAAATCTACTTGATGAGGAGTGGCTCAGTGGTAGAGTACTGAGTTACCATGCCGGAAATCCTGGTTCAATTCCCGCTGCAGGCCATGATTTTTATTTAGTCTGTTTGCAGCGGGAGATGGATCATATAGGATCTAGGACCCTCTTGGGGCCCACCCAGCCTCTTTAAAATATTATAAAAATAGGGTACCCAAAATAAGGGGGAAAAATCTGGCGGTCGAGGGTGACCTGGGACAAGTCACCTCCTTGCAGAACCGTTGTCCATGAAACACCATCTACACATGTACAGGTAATACCATGTACTGAACCCCAGACCCTTCATGGGTTGTAGTGGTACAGGTTTTTTTTTTTAAAGCAGATTCGTTTTCCTGATAGTTAGTTTAATAATCTGTCGTATTTTTTCTCAGATACATAAGCAGCAGTTAAAACTAATCAGGTGTATTGCAATACATTTTGATAAGCTCCAAAGTCGTCTTCACTTACCATTATCGAATGAAATCTGAGTAGACGCCTTGAGTGAGCATGTCTCTAGACACATCTAGACCCATCTACTTTTAGCAGACCCGTGCCAGGCTACCACAGGTACAAAAACCCTAACCTATGACCTGAATATTATTGGGCTCATAGGATCCATTCAAGCACAGGTCCGACATTCCTCTACAATAAATGTTCATGAAAAAACTGTGATCGAAATGGTTAACCGTGCCTTTGATAAGAAACAACGCAAATTTATACATGAATTTTCAAATTACTACTAATTTAAATGCTAATCCCTCAATAGCCATAACCTTGGAGTTGTCTTAAAATTAAACCGTACCTTCATTATAAAAAACGAACTGAAAATTAGTGATTATTTTGAGTGTAAAACCTCAATTCTACCAATACCTTAATTAAAACAATGGTTATTGAAAACACAATTTTAAACTTCATTTCTCAGTTCAAGAAATAAAGTTTTTGACATATACTTCATTATGGTCTAGATTTCCAGTAATATCGAGTGAGCAAAAAAAAAAGAGTTTCATATTTTAAACTTAAATGAGGGTGGAATTTTAACAAAGTAAATAAAATGTAATTTTAATTTTTTAAACAGAATTCTTTACTTATTAATTAATTAATATATAAAACTTCACTGAAACACGAAATTATAAAGGGATATTCCAATTAAGTATTTAGTGATTCAATTCTGAGGCAACATTTCAACATTTATAAATTGCTGCTATGTAAAACAATCAAGTTCTTTTGATTGTGTTATCCCTGAATTATATACAGAAAATGGGTAGAAATTCAATATTTCTTTTTATGTTCCAAGCAATAAAAAAATTCCATTTTTCTCACTATAACATATCACAACTAGAACTATAAAATGTAAGAAAGGAATTCAAATGGATAAACATTTTTTTTCAATAGTTCTTACTAATTATATTGTAATAAATTCACAAAATTAATAATTCAAGACGCAATTATAAAAAAAAGTAGTTTATTTCTCATAGAAAAACAAAATTAAAATATTATTGATAAAACAAGCTAAATTATGAAGTTGCTTTTACGCTTCTTTTGTTTTAATTATCACTTGTGCCATTTTATTAAGAAGTATTTATAAGAAAATTGATTAAAATTTTTAAAACGAAAAGTTGAAATCTAAACACTGTATAGAAGTTTATCAAATGATTTTTAAATGTATTCCCTTGATATGTAATTGTATTCCTTAAGGTAAATTAAGGATTACCTTGTAGATTTGCCAATGGAAAATATTGGGGAGCACATTAGTCCGACCCATATTTGTTTACTTCTAATCATTTATTATTGTAATTATTTTAAAAATTAATTCATTTATTTAACCCCTGGTTTGATTTATCCGATAAACGAAATAAGCAGGAAACAAGCAAGGACAGGATGTCATTGAAATTAAGGTCGATGGACTTTGAGAGAAACTTGTATTACTGAATAATAAATTACTGTCAATTGTTTTATACCCCCATTCTTATAAATAAATGAAATTATCTATTTTTTTCCAGAAATATTAAAAGCGAAAGGCGAATCGTAGCGATTAATACTCGCATTTACTGAACAGCCTTAAACCAGAACATTACATCAATGCTGATTGCGTATCCTGGTTAACTAGTTAATGAGGACTAATTGTTGCTATAATTATATGTTTTCGTTGAACAACAATCTATTTGCAGTTGAAATCACATGTTGGGATCCCTTATTTTTGAAGGCATGAGAGAGTAGATAAAGCTGCTATATATAAAATCTTCATCTAACAATATTTACAACTTAACATTCTCAGCGGTTGGATAAACCATTTATATAACAAAATAACATTAAACAATGTTTGTGTGTGTAATTTAAAAATAATTTTCTAAAATAGGCATGCAGGCAGAATATAAAATTTTTTCATTTGTATCATATCTAGAAAGGTAGAAGCTTATTCTTATCAAATTGATAGGAACTACTCTTATGTAGACATTGCATGACTTCCTAGAATACTAATTAAACAATAAATCAGTTAATAAAAAAAAAGAAGATAAAAACACATAGTATTGCGTTTTAGTATTGTTAAATTATATAAACTGCTACTAATCATTTATTGTTTATTACATATAAAGTTAGAATATAAAATTATTACTAAAAAAAATTGTGTTAATTTCCTTAACATCCCTCACTATTTTGGTGGTAGTAAAGTCAATTTAAGGTTAAATATAAGGTATCATTTTCCGATTTAATAAGCTATATCTATATGTAATTTTTATTTATATAAAACTTTGAACTTAATGATTAGGAATAATATTAAAATTTATTTTAAAATATTGAATATTCGAACATAGTATTCTGTTAATCCCAACTTCTCGAAATAGTAAAAATATTTAAGTGGAAAATAATTGACTGGATAATTCTAATAATGGATTGAATTGGTCAGGGGGTGCAGTCATACATAATACAAAATATGTTTTCCATCCATTATTAGTTATAATCTTAATTCATAATTCTATTTGTTAAACATTGTTTATTTTTTATTATCCCATATTAATTATGTATATATTATATAGCATATTTTATATATATCGACCAGTTGGGATAAATATACGGTGAAATATGTTTTGCTAAGCAAGTATAACAGGTGATCATATAATCCTTTTATATTTTTGGAGTATGTATACAGGGTGTCCAAGTGGATCAAATGTTTTTAACTTTTAAACGAAAAAAAAATCAGAAAAACGATTCAGGTAAAAGTTGTAGTTATTCAGGCCTAGTTTGAAGAAATGAAAAAAACATTTTTTGGTTTTTCACTTTAAATGGTCAATATCGACCTTCAAACAATGTAGTTTTCTCTTGAACCCCATTTATTTATATTTTTCTGAAATGTACAATCCAAAACATGGAAAAAATGCATGTAACATTTTTTTTCTATCTTCCATAGTTTAAGTAGAAAAAACATTCAAAGTTCACTACTTTAGTATAGTTCCTTTATGAGGAAACGTAATGTAGCATAACCATAAGTTATTTTATTTAAGAGTTTTTAGTCTTTAATAACTTACTAATCAAGGTATTTTGAATCTTTCAGAAAATGTCTGGTGGACATTTAAAATCCTTCTGTTTCGACGTTTTTGTAGAAAACATTGTTATTTTTCTACAATTTCCAGCCACTGTTAATATTTTACAAATGTTAATGTTTTGTATTGTACATTTCAGAAAAATAGAAATAAATGGGGGTCAAGAGGAAACTACATTGTTTGAAGGTCAATATTGACCATTTAAAGTGAAAAACCAAAAAAATGTTTTTTATTTCTTCAACCTAGTTCTGAACAACTACAACTTTTACCTGAAACGTTTTTCTGAATTTGTTTTGTTTAAAAGTTAAAAACGTTTGATCCACTTGAAATGGGACACCCTGTATAGTTTTTAATTGCTTAACACTCGTCGAGGCAAAAGGTCAAGGAGAACTATATTGTCTTATTGACCAACTAGCTGCAGGTGCCTACAGGAAATCAAACATGCAATCCCACCGTTCTAGTAACCTTGGGGGTTAAGAATTTAAAAGGGCAAATGATTACTATGGATTCCTTTTTAAGGTATTGAGGAATGAAAGAAAAAAACTGGGAATTTCAAATTATAATGATTCCTATGCAGTAAGGCTGAAAACATGTTTTTTATTTTTCACCATAATCACCAATCCTAATTATGTACTCCTACAATTACGATGTTGTAGCCTTAAAGACTCAATTACAAATACTTCACATTTTAAAATAAAAAATATTTTAATTCATTTTACCACTGACTTTGTTGCTGATATAATAAAGTACCAACCTACGCCTACCAAAAGTCGATTACATATATGGACTCATTGCCAACTATTCCATGATACACATAATTCAGGGAACAGTTTGTAATACGATTGAAAATTCAAAGATCTCCTTAAAATAATAATGTTATTATGACTGCGAACCATAATTTTCTAATAATACATTTGATAGAAGAGTTTCTGATTGCCAATCATCTCGAGGCAAACAAAAAAATAATAGTAAATAAAAAAATATATATTTACAAACATAAAGATATATTTATATACTGAGTAAAACATTTTTTTAAAATAATCTATGCTCCTGGATGGAGTAATGCGATATTTTGTGGTCTGGCAAATGCGATGAAACCGTCTGCTATTTGCAATATCGGATTGAAACCATCTGCTATCTGCAATATCGGATTCAATTGTAGGATATAGAAAAATGAAAAACCAATAGAGAATTTTATTGGTTAACATGTTCAACGATTTACTGAAAATATTTATGAGTTTTTAAACAACCAAAGTGAATAAATCAGATTTCTAGAAAAATACAATGCTATTTTCTTTAAATTATACTACCATTCCCTAAATCCGGCTAGTACTTTCCCCAATCAAGAATATCCATTTAATAGAGACAGGATTAACACTAGTAGGGTCTCTAGATCCTAGAAAGTCGATATGCATGATCAGGCTGAATAAAGAATTATCAGCAACAGCCGCATTCAAATCCGCCTGGGAAGTAAGAGAAAAATACTATTCTGGCTAACACTCACTGTGCTCCTTTTGATATCATGATTTTTATCAGACACTAAATCAGCCGTGCATTCGGCGATAAGTTACGCTCGATATAGTTAGCTGATGGATACCTCACTCCCAGGATTTTCTTTTAAGGAAAAGTAAAGAGTCTTGAAACTTTCAAGGAGAAACTTGGAAATGGCCGATTTTACCACGGACCTTCATCAGCTGGCTCTTACAAATGAACCTGTCGAAACTCGGTCCAGGTTTGGGAATTGCTAATCATTGAAAGGTGATCATTCGAGCTTGTCAGCCTTCAACTTACGACACGGTTTCCGATATTTCATTCGATCCAAGTTTTATACTTAAGTATGCTACTCACAATTTCATAATGCTTGAAATAAAAAATGACTCATAAAAAAAAATCAGTTTCCATTAATATCAAGCTAAAGCACTGCAACTAGGGTCGGAAAGTCTAAATTCTTCCGAGTATCTAGCCCTAAATACAGTCGAATAATTATGTTTAATCGAAAAGAAGTTAAGAATAATCCTAAGAAAATTTATGGTACAAAATTTAAAGTTTAACCAAAAAGGATTTTCAATGTTTTTGACGGTAATGGCTAAACCATAATAATCTAGTTTAAATATGTCAAATAAAACTTCAGGGTAATGAGTATAAATGAATAAGGGTAATGAAGTATAAATTTAAAAGTTTCGGGATTTGGGAAAGAAAAGGGAAACGTAGAGAAAAAGGAGAAAAATTTGGAAGGCTAGATAGGAGAAAAGAAAACGTTATTTTACCTGGTCCTTAGCTGAAAGAAGAAGATCGTTATAAAATTAGCGGTTTTTTAAATATCTATTCCCCCCGCGAACGATCGAATATTTTGAAACAAAACGCTATAAAACGAACTGAACTTAATGTATTGTACTTACAGTAACGTACTTTGTGCAAGTACTTATTCATATTACATGAGTAGTATTTACACTAAGTATATTTCAGAAGCTCAGATCTCGTATTTCGCACAATGAGAAATAAGGTGGAAAAGTATCCTGTACGACATATTTGCTTGACTAAACTAGCGAAAAATGTGAAAAAGTAAATTTTTGAAATTTCGGATTTATCCACTTTTGATCCTGAACGCCTTAAATAGTATATAACTAAATTATTGATTTTATTACTACGTTTCACCCACATTTCAAGTGACGGATCTATATCTGATGGTGAAAAGGATAAGCCTAAAATTATTAATGAATGAATAATTTATTTTCAACTTTTTATTCATTTAATTACCTGTTTTTTTTTCTTCTCATCCCTGACCACGTTTTAAGAATATTAGAAAAAGAACTTCTTATAGACAAGTTATATCGAAAACGGTTCAACAGTTCGAAGAACAAAATGTGCCCAGAACCTTTTGCAAAAAATAATCGGAAAAAATTATAGTGAGCTTAGAATATCATTAGGACACTTAGAGTGACACAATTTTCTTTTGGCAGACATGCTCTGAAGCTATGTTGATGTAGTTTTGATGAAGTGGAAGAGATATTTAGATACATGGATAACTCTCCGCCGAAATAAACACAGATTTTATAGAAATAGCCACTATAGAAATAATAGTGTGAAACATTATACACATAAAACGAACACACACACAAATATATGTATATATTACAGAATATATATATATATATATATATAGTGTAAGAAGCCTCCAATATGGAGCCAGGTGATGCGATAGTACTCCAAAGACAAAGACCTCGGGCACCGCAATTATTGACGCAGGTGGCTGAGCTGGAAAACAAGGAAGTACTCGTACGTAAGAAGGCTCTTAGCTCTTGCATGAGTCCATTGCCACAGTTTATGAGCACTTAGCCGCAAACTATTAATCCAGTAGACGCTTCGTGCATTAATGATCTTAATCTAATTACCTCTTATAATTAGAACTATGACATAAAACTGGTTGCGTAATAAAACCGAAAATGTGATCTGAGACGTAATTAACCATTTATAGCGGTACGCACTTAAGTTACTTTCATCAACTAGAGACTTATCTCGACACCGTAAAGTGCCTTTTGACACTGTTTCACCTTTTTTTTTTTTAATTCTATTGAAGTCCCTGTGAATTCATAATACTTGTCAACTAACTAGATAATTTATTTATTAATTTTTTTTTTAAGAGAAAAGATTTGCCCTGGCAGGGATTCGAACCCAGGTCGTCTGCATCTCCGCTGCAGTGCTCTAAGCCACTGAGCTATCAGGGGTCGTATCCAAGTAGCACTGCAACGGAGACGCAGACGAGGGGTTCAAATCCCGGCCAGGGCAAATCTTTTCTCTTCAAAACAAAAATATTTAAAAAATAATCACTATCAAAATAATAATTAATGATAATAGATAATTTATTTAGTTTACCGATGTTGTTTTGTTCAAAAATTAGTTTAATGTATCGATCAAAATTTAAAAATAGCATCCACCCCATTTCTATGACAACGGTTCTGCAGGGAGATGATTCTCCAAGATCACGGTTAACCATCAGATTTTTTCGCAATTAAGAGTACTCAATTTATAGAGCCTGGGAATTACACATTTTATTTATTGTAATAAACGGTGCATAAGTAATAAATGAAAAAATAATTATTTTTCATGATTCTAACACTTTTCCCCCCAGTTTTGACCAACTAGGGACCACGTGCTAATTTCAATTCCTTCTCATATGCTCGTTTCTTTTCCTCTAATATTCTTTCATCCTTTCATCATGTTTCTTATTTCTTCCGACCACTTTTTGGATGTTCTTATATTGCTTTTATCCCGGAATCCCAAGTCCAACACCATCCTTTGGAAGGCATCTCCCTGTGCTGCAACTCCTGCTTTAATAAAAATTATCTCCAATCCTGTTCTGTATCTCTAAATCTTCTTTAATTTCTCGGATCCAGCTTGTAGTAAATTTATTTTCCCAGAGATAATTGAAAATTTGTTTTGACAGCCTGTCGTCATCCACTCTGTATAAATGTCCAAAAAACATCAGTCTTCTTTTCTTAACATCGTTTATGTTATGTTTTCTATGTTTTGATATACCTCATCATTGCTTTGTAATTTCCAGGTTTCTGTGCTTCTTATAAGACCCAAAATTTTCCTCATAATTTTTCTCTCCATAACCTCTAGTTTGTTTAACCTATAATGAGTGTCGGGCAATAAAAAATATTTTTTTTTAGACAATGTTTAAACTATAAGTAATTATCTAAAATATGAAATGCTAGAAATTAAAGTAAAGAAAAAATACGATAACAAGTCAAATTAAAATCTACAGATTAACAAACTAAATAATTTATTTGCCACTGCCTGAATTGAACCAGGAACCTTAAGCACAGATACTCCACGTTCAATTATAAACGCAGTTACTACGTTCCGTATGGATAAAAATTAAAAATAATTCATTCATAAATTTCCGTATTACACAAAATACATAAGCCGCGATTAAAACAGATTTTTGCAACAGAATTGTTTTTTAAATTAAAGCATAAATTACCAAATTACTTTTAAAAAAAAATACTCCTAATTATGAGCTGAAAAAATACTGGGTAGAGACTTACTCCTTTGATATTTGAAATTATGCGTCTCCTAGAAAGAGCTAATGTTGGGTTTGGTTTTGGAATCTTGAATTATCTATATTAAGTATTTCTATCTTTGTAAATCCCTAAGTAATTATGATCAGCCCACACAGAATAGAATCACTGGATGATGACACTATGAGAAGGGATACCAAGATTCTCTGTAGAGCGTTCGAAGATTATGGACTTATAGGGTAATTAGTGTGGAGTGATTTTTAGAGCTCCAATACTTTGTTCCTAAGCCCGTTTTGTCACGAGGAAGTTTCCATTATACGTGAAGCATCGAACCTCATCCCAAACCCGGAGTAATACGCGATATCAGAAGAGCCGGGTGATCCTCACCCTCACGGTTCCAGATGATAACGTGAAAGCTTCGTGATCAGTGAGGTCCGTGTGCTTCCATTTCTTTGTCTAGCGGTCCGAGGATCCCACACGTTTTCCCATTAGTTTAAGTGGACCTTTCAAAGTAGCTGTAATCTGAGGGTTAAAAACCTTTTAGCTAAATCGAGAGCCAAATAAAACAAATAATAATTTTATCGGACCGTTGTTAAAAAGTTTTTAGGACATCCACATGGACATGAAGAAATATTATATATTTATATCGCTCCTTTAAAAGAACAATGCCTTAACTCAAAAAACCTAATTTTTCAATAGAGACATTTGAAAGTTCCATGCGAGTTAAAAAAATAAAAATTTGGTTATTGGTAAAGCAAACCATTTTTATTGTAAAGATGGTATCGTAATTCTTTTATTAACTATTAGAAATTTTTAAAAGCTTGAAACTTTTTTTGAATTTAACTCACGCCATTATTATTATAAAACTTCAAGTTCAAACATGATACAACTCAAAATATATTGATATAAAGATATAAAAAATATGTTGAAAATGGAATATCAGTTATGCCGTTCCTGAATTAAAAAAATTAAATCTTTTAGAATAATGTACTATATCACAGCTTGATTATGGAATAGAACCTTCTTGTATCATACAACATCATCAGAACAGAATGGACTCATCATAAAAGCAGAATAGATTACTGGAGTGTGATCCGCGAAGGATATGGAGAGTGTTTATAAAATTGCCTCACTAACACTACTTCGTAACGCCCGTATATTCATAGGATGGTGGTAAATGTATTGCGTATCAGTCACGCATATTGTCACCTACACAGTATTGCGCCCGTGAGTTACATATATGATTTACATTAACGTGGTCATAATATTACGAAAGAATGATATATTACCATCGGAGCATTAAAATAACATTATTTAGTTGTAACGTTTCGGGCAGTACTATTATTAAACGTAAAATAGACGATTAAATAACCAATTATACAACAAGATATTGTTACCAAGATCTATATTATTTGTTCTCCAGCTGGATTTATAAACAATGCAGATCTTAAGCCGTTAAAATTAAGCAGATTTTAATAAGGACTTTTTAAAGTCTTTTGTAGTTCCAAACTATCAAAAATCCAGTTTATTTATGGACGATGTACTGTTACAAAAGAGGTATAGAATTGAAAAATAGACGAAAAACAAACTCTTTCTCTGCGATACTGGTATACTTTTGGGATTTGAACAAATACAGATATAAATATGAGTGTTTGAAATCTTTAATATTATAGATCCTTGAAAAAAACCTGTACCATGAAGCTCTCTTAGTATGTGGTAGAGACTGTACTGTTTCAAGGATAATGGATGTGCATGGAATTGATTTTTTCTAGATCATGATCAACCCCCAGGTTTTCCCCCAACCGATGGTACCCACTTTATACAGTCTGGGTGAGCCCTAGGAGATTATCCAGATCCCTCAGAGTCCACCCCGGCTGTTTAAAGATTAAATACATTATCTGCTACAGCCGGGATTTGAAGGGACCTTCAGCGCGGCAACTCAGGCTCTACCAATGAGCTACCCCCCGACCCCTTGAAAGGATTATTAATTAAAAAAAACATAAATCTTTTAAAAAGGAAAATCGTGTGAATGCATATCCACTTCTGTAGAATGTATAACCATTATGCGGTCATTAAAAAAACAGCATTTATTTAAAACTAATGTTTTGATGCTACCCATACACTGGAGCCTTCCCTTCCACGAGCTCATGTCAAACTGTGCGACATCGCGGAGGTGGACATCTGGCGAGGACTCCTACCACCCGTTGGTCTCTAATGTATTAATAGGTATCTTCTGAATCAGGAATAGTTATCTATTTTGAATCTCCATCTTTTTCGTAAATTGTATTTATTAAATATTACTAACTAATAGGTGAGGTATAACTGTGCAAGTATGAGTTAATTTGAGAGTAATAAGAATCATTAAAAATGAAAATATGAAATACAAATAACATATATTTAATTAAACCTCAAGTCTTGCGGGAAACCACAAGCCCACTACTGTCAAAATTCTTTCAACATAAGAGAGAAAAATAGCTAAGCGAAGTTATTGCAATAATTTCGGCCATACATCACAGGCAAGCATAGCATTTCTTTTGTATGCATTTGATAAATATGTATATACAAGAAAACTGATAATGTTTGATTCGATTTATTACTATCGTTAAGGATTCCACTAATACGATTTGATATTAGCGAAATTTTATATTCGCAGATTAAATAATAGTTTTTATTATTTTATTTAAATTTAATTTAAATTAATAGTTAGTTATTTTATTACAACTGAAAATTTAGGGGACCGATTTCTCATAAGAAGTTACAATCTCTCGTATATAATTATAATCTAATAAAATTATAATTTATAATTTATCATAAATATTTTCAAGATCTGTCACTGGTGGCTGTATAATTATTTAACTAGCTATATTAAACTTATTCGTAGTTATCAAAAAAAAATTTGAGAACGATTGCGGTAGAGATTTTTACTCTTTCTTTTCTCATACTTATTTTAGAAAACCTCAAACATCGTACCTGAGTTTGATTACGAACTGCAATTTTTTAGCGAGTAATTTTCAACAAGGTTACGGAAAAACTTATGTTTAGCGGTCTTTTAAATTATCTTGTGGAACAGACAATCGCTCGCTCAGTGTTTTTCTCATAATACTTCCTCGACAAAAGAAATACCTAATTAATTATGTAAATATTCAACGGATATAAGAGGTTGGTGATGATGAACTTATGTAACAAGTACTTTTTTTATTACTTTTCAAGAATACTGATGGCCCAGTGGGATGACTTTCACTTCATTTCATTGTCTACTAAAACATAATTACTGAATTAATTTGTTTTGTTTTTTAATTTTCTGTTCTGTAAAAACTTCACTATAATTTCCTTCTTCCGTCGTGATTTAATAACCATTAATCAGTTAAAAGCTAAAACGGGTAGTGAATGAAGAATGAAACGGCACTCAGATTTTAACATACCGTTTCATGGAGAGCGGTTGTGCAGGGAGGTGATTTGTCCTAGATCGCGCTCAACCGCCAGATTTTCCCCCTATTTTCGATACCCACTTTGTAGAGGGTGGGCCTCAGGAAAGTCCTAGATTCCATAGGATCCATCTTTTGCTGTAAACAGATTAAATTAAAGTCTGCCAAGCAGACTGATAACTTGTTAGCACGTTGCGCAGTATATATATACATATGTATTCGTATTATAGATGCCAAATGAGTAACACATCGTTATTTTTTGAGCTATTATAAAACATTATTTAGTATTTTGAAAAATTGATAACTATAAAACCATGACGAAACTTCAGATCTTACCAGCTCAAAGGGAGACACAAGTTTTGACACGGCATCCATCATTTAGGGTGCTTCTGTATCTATTCTGACCAGTTATCTTTCTATACTACCCGAGAATCCATTACGATATTGTATCGATACACGTTATTATATTGCTAGTGTATCGGTACACATTACTATATCATTACATTTCCCTAATGTATCCCGAGAACAGGTAACCCATTTCATCAGTTCCGCCACCTTCTGCGTCACGGCCATTGAGGTCGCCCTGAACGCTCATTTTACTTCCTAGAGGTTAACAGAGATATTTATAAAATAAATTTATAGAATAGATTTAATATTCAAAAATACCAGGAAAAATAGTTTTAATCAGTTTGACGGTAAGAAATGGCTTTCGATTTTCAAGTATTATCAAGAAATGAGAGAATATTTTGGGAAAAATAATGCATTTAGTATAGGAACCGGGAGGCAAAAGGTCTTAAAATGCATATATATTTATTACTCTATTTTTGTATTTAGTACTTTACCTGTGGAGGATCTTGTGTTCAGTACGTGGTAGAGACTATGCCGTTTCTTTTACAACGATTTTGCAGGGAGGTAACATGTACTAGATCACTCTCAACCGCTATATTTCTTTAATGTTGCTTAGGGTATCCATTTTTAAAGGCTGGGTGAGCCCCAGGAGGGTTCTAGATCCATCTTCGGCCGCTAACAGATTAAATAAAAGGCTGCCAGCTAGCGGGAATGGTTTCCAGGACCTCCGGTGTGGAAACTCAGCGCTCTACCACTGAGCTATATACTAGATATATATGTATGAAATAATAGTTAAATATTTTAATAAAAATTCAACATATTGGACCTGGATTAATGATCTGTGAAACCAGATATTTCATTTTAATTTAGGTAGGATATTTACATGCAATAAAAATTAATAAGTCGTGCCCAATTCAAGAAGAAAAAAGAAAGTTGTCGTTAGAAAAAACTTTTTTTGGAAAGGATTATAGAAAAAAATTAATTAAACATTAAGGGAAAAATATCTAATAAATTTCTTAAAATTTATCAAAGTATTAACAAATATAATTGAAATAACTTATTACTAAAATTACGCCATTAAATAAATAATAATAATGAAATTGAATAAGTAATTAAATTTGACTCGATAAACCTATCATAATCGTTTGTAAAACTTTCATTAAAAACTAACAGCGTAAATAAATAAACCAATAAAATAAAAATAAAATTTTTGGACCGATGTTACTCAAAGATGGGATTAAGAAAATATACTTAATTAAATTATTATATTAACTAAAGTACTTTTAATTTTTTTCGAAGACATCAACCTTATTGATTTTGATTTTTTTAAATTGACCTAAATATATATAAATCAAAATTTCTTTATTACAATTTATAATTACTCCTATAATAATTTGAAAAAACATCGGCATTTTTATGTTAAAATAACGATATTTTCAACATCTTTATTCTGGAAATACTACAGTTGTAATCGTTAACACTAAGTGCCAATTATCTTTAACAAAGAACTTAAAGCATTAAGTTCCTTTATTAGCTAGGTTTGTGAAGCGTGACTCTTAGCCTTCTAACATATCAAGCAACATTAGAAGTAAGATATAATTATACGAATTAGCTGTAATTAAAAACAATAAAACAAAAGTTAATTTCTTAAGCTATTGGAAGTGACAGCAATTTACTTGTAGATAAATAGGTGAATTATAGAAACATAAAATAAAAGTTAGAAATTTAATTGTAGAAAACGACTTAAATATTGTACAATGCCTAATACCTTTAACCACGATATCTCAGTGGTTTCAAATTTCTATTAGTATTTATTAAATAATAAAAATTAGATGATCTTTTATCCTTAAACTTGTTAAGCTAGTGACGATGTTGCCACCAGACTTAACTGTATCACTCTAGCCGTTTTAAGAATTGTATTTTTATTATATTTTTTTATAGGTGGTGTGATGTATCATTTCTGATTTTATATATATATGTATAGTTTTAGCACATGAAGTGGTAGAGGTCTGTACCAAGAAATATGAGAACCTTTCAGGGCTCGTGCACCATTCCTTCCCTAACCTTCAGTTTAATGTTCGTGACCGACGATTTTGTTTTGTTTTTCTTACTTCAATTTTCGTTCCCATTTTATTTCAATATCCTTAGAATGGAAACATTATTATTATTATTAAAATATTTCTGAATAGGAATCGTGAGGTAATAAAATAGAAACATGATATACTTATTTATACTTTCCCTAACTCAAAATATGGATGCGACCGCGTAATATTCCAGTCTTCAACAAATATACACACGTTAAGGTCAAGCCCAAACAACCAAACGAATAGGGATTTTTGAAGACAAACTTGCCCCTAACTAGTCGCTCTATAGATAAATACGTTTTAACGACTGTTAATGGTTAGTCGGATAAAAATTTAATTTAATAAAAAGAGTACCTTTGGAAATGGAAAATTACATTAAATGGAAGAATATTATATCAAAAAATTTGGTAACTTTAATGTTCAACTTTTAGTTGATATTTCAGACCTATGATGGCCATCTTACAACTGAAATGAAATTATATATATCAACAAGGAAATTATATATAAATATAAAAATTAGTGAGGGTTTTTAAAAAGTTTTAATGACTTCGTCAAAAAAGTTTAACAGTGAATAAGATTTTCTTTTTTACTATTTGAGAAAATTTAAATCAACTTGGGGAGTTGTTTTTTAAATTGAATTTAATTTTTTTAATTAAATTGGGAGTTGTAATTTTAAATGACTACAACGCCAAACGTCAACTATTATAACTTTTTTTTATGGTAAAGTTACCATTCTTAAAGTGTAATTACCGCAATTAAAAACATAAATTAGACAAACTTCCTACGAAGTTTGAAAAATATAGAATGTAATGATATGTTTTGGTTTATTAACCAGGGAATGGATGATAAATTAGTTTCTTGTTGTAGGCAACTTCTGTTTTACATTCTTGTTTTAAAACAATTATTATTTCCTTTTCTAAATTTAAATTTGTTTAATTATTATCGTTTATTGTTTACAATTTTTTAATTTCATTGAATATAGTTAAAATATCAATTTAACTCAAGTGGTTATTTATATAAATTACAATATATTGATTTTAAATTGTCATATTCCTGCACAACTCTGGTTGTCATTATTTACATTAGAAATACTCATTATTATACCGTAGTATATATCGTTGAGCTACATTCTGTTATGAGTGTGGCACAATATTGTGATCGGGAAAAGAGGAGAAATCCCGGGGGAAATGCCTGTTAAATTTTTCCTCGAACCTTCCCTGAGATCAATACTTTAACCTCTAACTTCTCATACAGTACATTATAGATAAATATATCGATTGTAATATATATCTGATAATGGAAGATTTAAAAAATACAACACAATTAATGTATGTTTTTTATTTAATACCGAAAATGTTTACAAAACTGTCATGTTAAAAATAAAATTTCGAAAATGCGTTGAGTACATAATTTCATTGCGTTATCTTTTTTTTTATCCAGATCACTAAAATTTTGCTAGTAAAGTGAATCAGAAAATAATGTAAGGATTTTGAGGCAAATAAGAAAAAAACACTTTTTTGAGTTGGATCAGGTTTGGGAGTGATTTTACAATTTACATATAAAGTAGCCTTCGTCAAAAACTGGTAGGACAAGTTTAATACATGACTACTATTCGAAATTTCATTCCTTTAAATAATTTGCCTTTGAAGAGGGTAACAAAATAAACACATTGTTAGTGGTATATATTAAAATAATTTTTAAAATAAAAATATAAATGTATTTAAAAATTCTAATTTTTTTTTAAGAGGGCCAGAATAAGAGTTTATATAATCATAGAAACCGTCTATGTAAAAAGTATAAATACATTAATCAAATGAAAAATACAAATAATATACTTAAAAGACTAAAAATAGACAAATATAAAATACTAAAACAATACAAATAACTTTTAAAAAACATGCTTATGCTTGATGATGGTTATGCTTGATGGTACTTTTTGTTTAAATAATATATTTTTGTATTTCTTAGTTTCACGTAAAAACTGATGGGATATAATATATTATGTTTTTTGTTGCGTTGCATTTTGATATCACAAAGAACTGATGAACTTTCCGAATAAAAAAACCAATAATCAGATTCATCTTTATCAATGTTTATTGTGAACACTGGACCCATTTTGTCGATACAGATGTTTATCCTGAAATAATAAAGACTGTTAACAAATATAAATAAATAACAAAGATATCCCGTCGATAAGCATTAGTAACTTTTAACTTTTTATCTGTTGTTGATAAATGGCATTTCTAGAACTGTTCCAAGCATAAAAATAACAAGATTTCTTTTTATAATAATTCTAAATAAAAGAATAAAAGCAAGAAGGACGAGTTATCGATTGAAAACTGAGATGTGTTAAAAATGTATCTTCTCTATATAGTTGGCAATAATGAAGTATATGAATCCAAAAATTAAAAACACTGTGTTTTTATATTCTTAAGCT
Source organism: Troilus luridus (assembly GCA_964056705.1). Lineage (NCBI taxonomy): Eukaryota > Metazoa > Arthropoda > Insecta > Hemiptera > Pentatomidae > Troilus > Troilus luridus. Next base: position 94,235,992 of record OZ057414.1, on the reverse strand, counting down.
ATACATATCGTAAATTTCAAACCAGCAATACTTCTTGAGAATGGAGTAGCAATATTTTTGAGTAAATTAATTTACTTAATTACACTAAGGGATGGCAACTCAAAATAGTTACCAAGGAAAATATATTATCTTCCATGTACACCAAGCTTATATATTATATAATGAGTGATAAATAAGAACAATCCATACATATTAGCTTTCAATATATCGATAGTATTATATATTTTCGTCCATGTATTTTGGCATTTGGCTTAATAGGATCTTTAACTTTAGGAAGGAATAACTATGATGAAGATAATAATAGCATTAATAAAATTGATCACATTAATAAATTGGTAACATTGATGCTTTTAAATATATTGAAAAAATAATACACAAAATTCGTCAGGTATATACAATAACTTAACAGCTTTAATGACATAATTAAGTTGCAATTTATAACTCTTCTTTGGTTGGATCGCCTGAGGCAACTTCCATTGGTTAAGGTAATTATGGTTAACTCTGTTAATTGAGTTACTTTAAGAGAATGGATCCCTAATGTACTTTAGAAATTAGATTATTGAGAGCTACCGGTGTTCAAGAATTGGTAGGGAGTAAAACTTGGAAGCATAAGAGATAGCAGTCTAACTTAATGGTAAATTTTATATTTCCTGGGTAAATCAACAAATTAATACTCTAAATGATGAATGATAACTCAATAGTCAAAATACTTTAAAATTAATTTATGTATGTATATATTAAGTACATAGCACAAAGCTAAATTTATTAAGTTGTCTCACTTCATCTCTAGACTCTCTACCTATGGATTGAATATTGAAAGTTGAAATGTTTAAATTCAAAAATTCTTTTTGAAATCTCTAACAGCACATTTTCTCCAATAAATGAAACCGATTATCATTTCAAATTTCATGGATGACTTATCATCGAACAAAAACAAAATATCAAATGGAGAAAGAACACAATTTTTGTTTTTTACCTACAGTGATTGTTTTCGGGTAGATAATTGATATAAAATTGATATAGAATCATCTATAATGAACAAAAACTTCGGATAATGGCATAGGTAAAATACTTCCGGGGAACATATAATCACACATATAATATATCTTGTTTTTTCACTCTCCTGAAAAGTGAAGTTTTTCAATTTCGATACTTTGCATTTATATTGACTTTATGTTTAATAGTTAATTAAAAGCTAATATGGACTAAAATTAATATCCTATAAATATGTATGTTAACTACTACTATCCTACACACACACACACACACACACACATATATATATATATATATGCACCATATTATCCTATAGCACTTTCTATCCTAACTTAGGATACATTTAGGATCGATAGTATTTTTATAAAAACACAAAAATTGAAAAGTTACTATGAATCATCCTTCATTATATAACCTTTTTTATTCATCAAGTAAGCTTGGGAAGTTGATCCAAGTTACTATTTACACCGTAGACGATATTAGAGAGTAGCCCATCAATGATATCTCAATGGGGATCAGTTCCAGCATCCCATTCACCATCACAGTGTTATGTAACGGGCGCACTGATTGGTCATCGCCCTACCTGATCAGCTGGGTCCTTGCGTCACAGATGATGGGAGAAACCCGTAGTGGCCATCACGTCGAAGGACGTTGCTGTTGCTTCAATAGTAACAATTCTTTGGTTCAGGGAAGACATGTTTTCTATTATTATTTTAGGAATGAGCGACGATGGGGTTGTCGAACATCCAATTGCCGTGGTAGCATCTTATCCCGAATTTCAACCTCTAATAACTTCTCTATCCTCGCACCCATAAACCCTACTTATTGGCCTACATCGCTCAAAAATGTCCAGATATTCTTGATATATAAAATTATAATCCTATAACTATAAATTCCCAGGATGACCTTTCCTCTGATAACAGTCCAGTTCTACTTCAAGTACATTCAATTCTCATTCCTAAACCCTTTCATCGCAGACTGATTACTGGACGTGTGGACTGGGATAAATATCGATCGAATCTGGAAATTAATTTAGATCTCAATATTCCGCTTAAACAAAAAGATACACCAACTCTGCAATAGACAAACTTTTATACAAACCAATATAAAAGATAACACCTTACCAAGTAAAATTCATTATCAACAGAATAACTGGCCACTTCATATTCGCGAGTTATTAAAAGAAAAAGGACGAAAGTGGCACCGCACCAGATATCCATCGGACAGGAGTCATTATACCAAACTGACCAACAAATTAAAATCAGAGATCAGAACATTCAAAATTCAAAATTTGTATTATTGTTCAGAAAATCTCAGTACTACTGACAAATCCTTATGGAATACCACTAAAAAACTCCTAAAACATAAAAATTTCAACCATCCACTTTTAACCGAATCCCAAACCTGGTCAAGATCTCATGAAGAAGAATCACAAATTTTCGGCCAGCAAATGCATTGAAGTTGAATTAAGTATTCCTCTTCAGTTGTCCCCTCCTCCTAAAGCATTCGATCCTTCCGAAATATCAAACATTATTCACAGATTACCCGCCAACAAAGCCTCTGGGCACAACCTCATCACATCCCACATTCTAAATCGCTTTCCTCGGAAAGCGATCCTAGTTCTTACATATATATATATATATACAATGCCGTACTCCCCACCACATACTTTCCTGATTCCTGGAAGTTATCCATAGTTTAGATGATACCAAAACCTAAAAAACCACCAGAACTCCCATCTTCTCACCGTCCTATATCTTTCCTGCCCATAATGGGCAAAATACTTGAAAAACTCATTCTGAAACGTCTTCATCCTATCATAGAATCCAATAAAATAATCCCAGATCACCAATTTGGTATCCGAACATCACACTCCACTATCCAGCAATGCCACCGTATGGTGGACGTCTCATCCGCATTAGAGCGCGCAATGTACTGCATGGGAGCTTTTCTCGATGTAGAGCAGGCTTTTGGAGTCTGGCATCCGGGACTGCTGTACAAACTCCGTAAATTCTTACGTTCTACTTACTTCCTTATTATCAGTTCCTAACCCAGTAATTGAACTTTTAAAGTAAACCATAATTTTCCTTCTCTTCCCTCTTTATCCAGTCTGCCGGTGTTCCCCATGGTAGTTTCCTTGGCCCCATCCTGTACACGATATATACAGCTGAGATCCCAACCCATCCAAGCACTATCCTCACTACGTACGCTGATGAGACATGTGTGTTATCAGTAAATAAGGATCCATTTGTTGCATCCCATTCTCTTCAATCCCATATCTCAAACCTTCAAGAATGGTGTCAAAATTGGAGAATTAAAATAAATCCTAACAAATCCCATCAAATTACCTTCACTCTTCCACTCTTCGTCGTAACCCTACGGATTCCTGCCCTACATAACATAATATAAAATATTATAGCGTTTAGTTTGCCTTTTTACATCCCATCTGGAGATAAAATCTTGTATGCCCCTCGGGACTAAATTGATCATCATTCCCAGCAATGCTTTACTCCCTCAGCTTGGCCTCGTGAGTAAAGATAATTATTTCCTCGCATTCGCTCGGGAATAAACTAGATTGTTCCCTCGCATTCGCTCGGAAACAAACTCGAATTGTACCCTCGCATTCGCTTGGGTACAAACTTACAGCTGAGGGAATAATGATCTTCTTTAGTCCCTAGGTCCATAAATAACTATTAATGTTTAGGCTATAAAACATTAAATTGCTCGTATAAAACACAAGATTATATACAATCAAGAGAACTATAAGCTAAAAATGTGCATGATTGAATAGATTTGTAAAATATTCTGAACTTTTATTTGCATCTTGAAATCATTTCTGTAATTGAAAAAAATAATCGTATTTTTCCATCTTTTATAATGATGTATTTTACATGTATGCGACGAGATAGTTACTGGAAGATCTGAATAAGGAAGGAAATGGTTGGGGTGCAGTCACATATTAAACACTAAATAAGTGGCTACTTATTTTATGTATTTTACAATTTAACTCTGTTTAAGATGGAGCACTTTTAACCTATTGGACAAATATTTAAATAGATTAGTGTTCTTTATTTTTTATGCAGACTCATATCTTTTTTTTTTTATTATTGTATGCACTCTTTTAAAAAATAGATAATTACAAATAACTTCTTTAAATGAATAAATAATTGTTTAAATGGTTAAAATAAAAAAAAAAACAATATCAATGATCTATTGAAATTGAAAAAAGTAGCTATTTATTTGTACGTTCATTATATTACAAAGTGTGAAACAGAGAACTTAAATTTTATACATAAAAAAAAAAGCCTAATTAACAAACAGTAATTGCATTATTTTATTCTCTAAAATAATAGTTAAGGCATTGGCATGGAAAAAGTAGCTAATCATCAAAAGGTAATTTAACAAGAGAACCAAAAAACTGTTTTGACAACTAAAAATGAAAGTGAGAAAAAGTATCTACCCCGTACATAGAAACTAAACCATTCCCAGTTTTGACTTACTCATCTTTCTATCGTAATATCATGATTAAAAGAAAAAAGAAGGAAATTATTGTTTTTTGACTTATTGCCTTTTCAGACTATAAAAAAAATACAGGTAGTATAAGGAAACCTCGGTGATTTCCATACAAGGAGCAACGTGATAAACTTAAATATGATTTTATCAACCAGATATGTTTAATAACTATCAATTAATATTTTTTATTACCTTTCATTTGCTAATAGAATTTAATTGAAAAAATTAAGATTAATAATTATAAAATTCTAAGCTATAAATCGGTGAAGTATTAAAGCATTTAGATACAAACTGCAGACCCTTGATTAATGTATCTACTTTATAACGCACAGCTACTGACATTAAAATATTTTTATTAATTTATTTCTCGGCAAGTTAACATTATGAAATTATTACCTGATTACCAACCGGTTGCGAAATATCTTTTGAAACTGCAACCAAGGACGAAAGAGATTGAAAGAAAGTTGCTGCACAACCGGCTTGCAGTTCGATCGCTACGTATTGTTACACCTACTTGCGAAATTGTTGGATTATAATAATAAAACATTGTATTTCTGTTCACTCTCACAGTCACCAAGGTAGTCACAAATAACATAAATTAAATACAAACTTTACGAAGGCAGTTATAATTTCCCCGAAGTGTCCTGAGGGAGAGAAGTATTTGGATATCCTTTCGAATCCTTTTCAATATGAAAGTTATTTCAGATTACTGAATTCAGCCAGGTGTAGTCGCTTGTGGGTACAGGTGCCTGTCAGTCGCTAACAACTCAGTATACGTCACCCTGAGTTCACATTGGGAATTGGAAATAGCTGTCTCCAGCTTCTGGCAGTCCTACCTTTGACTGGTCATTGTCAATTTTCCTCACATTCTTTAGTCATCTACAACATACTTTTTTCTCTACAGATTATCTCTAGATGGGTTTCAGTTGAGCCCTATGTGTCTAGCTAAATTTAATTAATATAACAATAAAATTGAGCAAAACTCAAAATGAGGCATAAATCATAAGTAGGATGCAAAAGGAACAATCCCCAAAACAAAGCCTTAAGTCTTACGTACTTGGAAAAAACTAAGTAGCCAACATTTTGCTAATTCAGGGATTATTAGAATATACACCAAAAGAAAGTTAAACCATAGAAGACAAAGCATATCGCACACCAGCAGTTAAAAGAGATTCATCAAAGAGAGACCGCAACCTTGCTCCTAGACTCTCCCCATTTATTATTATTTTATTTTCACTCAAACTTCAAAATACTTCAACTGAGCTTAACGATTTTTATAATTCATATTATTTAGTTAACTCCAACATTATAACTATGATTTTTTATTATATTTAATCCAAATATTCATTTTCATCACGCACCTTACCCACTTCGGAAGTGGGCTATTAAAATGGCGATCTTAAATACCCATGACCTAAGCTTATTTATCACACTAGAAATCACACGCCTACTCCAGGATTAAGACATAATCGGAAAAAAAAACTTTTTTAGGAAAGCTAGACTTTGTATCTAAGTAATTTGATGACATTACAATCAACTTGAAAAAATATAGTACTTTATAAATAAATGGTAGAAGGAGGACCATATAAATACTGAATAAGCCCAGTTGGCATTTTTTTTTTTTACGTTTACTCTGCTTTATCTGCCTTTATATTATAGTAATTAAAATATAATACATTGATCTGTCATCAGCTCCAGTATGAACTAAATCCATGTTATAAATGTAATGAGATATGGAATTCCAAAAAATCGATAATGACTGCCTATGAAGAAATGTAAACTAATTACACTTGTCATTTGGACATTTTGTATTGACATATATATACCTATAAATTGCCATATAATATACCTAAGGAAATTTTTAACTCAGAGAAAAGACATGTTGCACCGTAACCCCCGGAAGACTAACTGTGTTACACAAGCGTTACAAAGACAGTCATAATTTCTTTAAAGTACTTTTGGGAGGAAGAACGGACGGACGTGGCTATTGAAGGGGACTATGGAAAGGGAAACCAGGCCCCTTTCGCCAGTGGGCGTCTCCCATCACGAAGGCTCAGGGTCATCGGGTACCAATCTCTTCGGCAGCTCTTGGAGTACATCAGGCATCCATTTCCAGTCGTTGGGAAAGGTGGTTCGTACGCTACCGTACTTATAAGGCTCTAATCATCCGATACCGTACTTATAAGCCTCTAATCATCCTGGATGGGGGCTATAACTATTTGGTTAATGGAATGTATACACTAATTTGAGTTTCTCTTCAGACGATAAATACATCATAAGAAATTCAAAAAACTGTACCACCATAACGCACGAAGTGTCATGGATTGAGTACATAGCCAGATACGGTTCCTAAACCTATGGTTGAGGAGGGAGATCTTGAGGAGGGAATTCACGTTTAACCGCCAGATACTTTCCTTAATGAAGGGACCTTAAAAAGGATGGGTGAGACCACGGGGTATCCCACAGGGTTCATCCGAGTTAGAATAAATAGTTCATCTGACTCAGCCGATCTAAAACCGACGCCCTAACTCGCTCACCATAAGATTTCATAACATTAACTGATTGAATTTAATCATATTAATAACTTGTCGAAAATACAAATATCTCAGCAGACGATTAACAGAAAAACTGTTAACTAGCGATGGAAATGACGGATACGAGTTTAGCATTTTGCATTAATTCATATTTGACTATCCTTCTGAACCGGTTTTAACCTTAATATTAATTATAAAAGTAATAGCAATTTGAATTCCGACGCTGGCGCCAATTAAGTATTTAATGTGACAATCAATAGGCGGCCGATGACCTCAGCAATTAATGGACAATGGTCAGTGTTAATTAAATATAGCAGCCACTACTAGCCTGAATTTTCAGGCGCCTTACAAAATATACAGAATACTGTTTCCATGAATATTAACCACAAAATTATTTCTTTGTGTTTGCATCGCCTCATTAGCACACACAACAATTTTTAGTTAATAATAGATAATATTAAGGATTAATGATTGCATTATTAAAACTATTAAAAGGTTGAGAATTTTCTCAACGACCCAACTAATCATCCTTTGAACTGGTCTTTCGGACTGGTAGAGATTAAGGGAACAGGTTGTTCTACGAACTGCTAGCCGACAATTAAAACAAAATTTCTCCTTTTTTTCTTATATAAAATAAATTTAAAAACTTTCTATAAATATTAACTACCAAAATTACTGCCTACTCTGTGATTATATTTTATTGATTATTAATGGTTTATCACCAGTACTCTACTTATATAAAGTCAGCAATTAAAAAGGCTAAAGAAATATACAATTGCATGTTTAGAACTATAAACAAAAATGGAAAATAAATCTTTTTTTTTATTGTGTTTGAAGGTCCCAAGAATCATTTATCAAGGACCTTCAAGAAACGGATCCCAAATGATATCTGATAAATTTCATTTCATTATATTTCTAAAAATTCTTCATGTAATTTCAAATTGAAACCTTCCGAAACTGGTAAAGGGACGAATGAGAACTTTTCGATCAGTCCAGTGGCTGTTTCTGAAAACTTTACGAACATTTTATAACTTAAAAACGAAGTTATAAAATTATTTTGGAAATAAAACAGCATTAATTCATATTTATTATTTCTCAAATGTATCATCAAGATTTGATTTATCAAACCTTAGTTATTTAGATTTTCTTTAATATGCAGACTCGAAAATAATACAAAATGGGATCACTGATACGGCTCAATGCAAAGCATTAAAGAAAGAAGAAAGGAAAAAAATCCGCACCATGGTACCTCGTAGGCAATCCTTTGTATCTCCCATCCCTCCTCCCAAAAAAAGTACAAGAAAATATGAAGAATGTTGTGGCTTTTCATGCTCTGCTTTAAAAAAGTTTATCAAGTGGTAAAAAACGAAATTAGGTATTAAACCTTGAACACACTGACAACAATAAACCAACTTGGATGATTTTTGCAGAATGCTTATTTTTTTTTCTTTCTTCTCTGGCAACAGAAAAAGGCAGCACCACACATACCAACATTAAGTCACGTATGCTTTCGGTTCTCGACTTTTTGTAAGATTAAGTAAGTGCTACTGATCGTCCTGGTAGCCTTGTCAAAATCTTCTGTTTCATTCGAATGACTTGAAAGCATCGGATACTTCCTAAAATTTTTCACTATTTTTATTATAGCCGTAGCCATAGTAAGGTTTAAGAATCGAAGTGTATATTAAATATTCCGTATCTTCCCATATCCTCTTTCTTCAAAATACAAATGTTCTGAGAGATGGGAAAAGGATCTATAGAACTATTTATATTATATTGTAGTGGGATTTCAGAGACTGGGAGTATTAAATAGTTTAAGCTATGTTTAGACATGCAAATGAGTCTATAGAAAGCAGAATATTTTTTTCACCTTGGGCGCCAAAAAACTAGAAAATACACTGAGGTAGACCCCCCTTGTCTCAACCAATCTTCCATTTTTTCCACTCAAATGGTTATTTTAGAGATATACCGTATAGTTTCTTGATACTTCAAGAAAGATACAACCAACTAAGAATTAGTATACCATATAAAATAGCAAGCGTAAATATAGGTGCAGATGGCTAGAGTACATATATTTGAAAAAGCTGATATGTTATACAATACCGCCTCTAGTTTTTCCTTTTGTCAAACGGAGAGTTTTATTTTTATACGTATAACATCTACTATAACGGTCCCGATTTTCTTTTTCTTTTAGTCTAACACAATACGATATCACATGACTTATGATGGAATCAACTTTCACTTAAGGTCTTGAAGGCCAAGACCGAAATAGGAGAAAGGCATACATGATCGATTACACGCACACACTCACCAGTAGCCCTATAATGTTGTGTAACAAGAAAGTTGTGAGAGTACCCCGCCCTTGAACCGAAGTAACAACTCCGATAATCGAACTGATAATTCCCAACTTGGACAAGAGGCATTATGTGACAAGCCTTTATCGGTGCTTTTAAGGACTATGAAAGTCAAACTTGATCATGGAGGCATTAGTCCATATTGTAGTTGATATCGTAAATGCATAAATATATATCATTAATCTTTTACATAAACAATGAGGCAAGGAATTATTCCACTATTTCTGGAAGAAGACCACTGCAAGATGGAATCAAGAAGTAAGCAAAGACTTTAAAAAGTTGAACATCACAGAGTCTCGCATGTCAGAGGAAAGTGAATTTGGTAGAAAAGTGAAAAACCTTGAGGGATTTATAATGAAGAAACATCAGTCAGAGAATGTTTGACGAAGTTGGACAGAGGACCAAACGAAATATGTCAGTGAACGCATGAAGAGATATTGGAGAAAGAGAAAACTAAGCAGAGGAAAGGAAATAAATATAGTCATTGCGTGTTTCTAATAGGTCAATACAAAATTAATATATATATATATATAGCGCAGGCTTTAATAAAATTGTTTTGTTTTTTAAATTGAACACACGAACCCGGTAAGATAAGACATGCCAAACTCAGGACAGGCCCTACATTCATTTACATACATCCATAAACGTGTTATAAAAGTACTATGGTCAGTTCATACCTAATAATTTTAGTACTAAACCCAATCTAACTTCTGACGTTTTACTCAATGTGCTTATCTATTATTTAATAAAGATGAATTTTAAGTAAGGTAATTCTAAAATTTAATAAAAACACTAATTTATAAATAGCAGAAATATCGTTTCTAAAGATTAAGTAGATAGTATATCATGTTGACAGCATACATATTAAAATTTTTTTATGCCTTGTCATTAACATCTACGTTCAATGAAAATTTGACAAGTCGGTAGAAGGCTAAATGTTCCACGATACTCAAAACGTTAAGCCTTCCAGATGAGCTCTTCACATAAGCACTGAAACTTAGTGAGTCATGCAACCGTCAGCTGATAGTATGCATGTAGTAGCGGTTTTGGAATATAGCTGATCAAGTCCATATACAGGATATTATAAAAAGGCTTAAGCTATCAGCGGTTGATCAATTTCCTATCACTGAGGGGGTTACATTTTCATTGATAGTTTATAAATAATCAAATAAGAAAACAACTTTCTTTTTGACAATACATTTAGTATGATGTTTGTAGTTTATTGAAAGGGAGAATTGTTTTGACTTTCCTACAATAATTTAGTTTGCGTTAGTAAATAGTAATAATCATGATAATTTCTATGTTACAGGAGTTGTCCTCGTTATCAAGAAAATTTTCTTTATGCTCGTTTATAATAGAAATATGTTATTATTTTGCTAATTACAAGTAGTTAAATATATGTCGTAAAACTAAAATATATATTAGTAATAGTTATAATTTCTTATTAGTTAGCATATATATAAATGTTCAAACATTTAAATCGCATGATATAAAAAGTTTCTGGATCTGTATGAAATAAAATTTAAGTTTCAATGTTGTCCTTTACTATCCGTAGGAAACCAATGATTTCCTGTCCTCCAGTATCCTTTAATAATATCCCTCTGTAAAACAAATGCGATACTTAAGATTACATCTCGGTAAACATTTAACTTGAAATCCTCATACTAGATTGAAAAGACCAGAAACTGCTTGCCGTTTCAGGCTACTTCAACACTTACAAAACAAACACTCTAAACTGCCAATTAATTACAAAAGACACCTGTGTATGACTATTATAAGGTCTATTTGGACTAAAGGAATAGAAATTTGGGGCTCTAGTAAAACATCGAATTCCTCACGTATCCAATCCAAAATCCTTCGCAAAATCTTCAATGCTCCTTAATTTGTTAAGAACAAATTCCTACCATTCGTACCATTTACTTGTTGTATTGTTATAATACAGTTGTAAATTTCAATGAATAAATTAATTTTTTTTAAAATCGTAAGATACATACAACGTTTCTCGGCGTGTGTGATATAAAATTTAACATTCAATGCTGTAAAAATTTTGAGAAGATGAATAGGGAGAACATAATTTTAATAAGCATAGTATCAATTTTGTGAATCACTAGACGCTGACACGCCTCTAGTCGAAGTGTAAGTTAAGGTCATTCTGATCCTGACGAATTCGAAACTAGTCCAGTTGAGCAACATTCGATCAGAGGCAACTGCATTCCTCTGCGGCTTCCAGCGGTAGATGGAAAGCTGCTGGAATTAAGGAAGAGACAGAGCTGGGACTTCGGATCAAGGAAGGCGACCACTTTCGATCCTGGAGGAGAAAGGAGCATGTTGTGCCAGGAGAGCTATCACTGTCTCGATCTAGTCACTTCTAATTAGCGAGCTTCTAGGCTTGTCAACTGTTAACCATGGTACTGGTAACTGCGGGGGTTTTAGACTCTGATGGTCATCTTGGCCATCAATTACATCATCATGAATATGTTCAATTACGCCTTCAGGTTTGCTGCATGACAGCGTTACTAGGGACAATAGAGAAAAAATAATACAAACACATATTTATAAAAATAAATCAGGACTTCCATGTTACAACTAGCCATGGGGAAGGACTTTTTGTAAACTTTTTAAATGAATAGTGCCCGTATGATATAGCAAATAAAATCTTATTGTTAAAGAATGGTAACCATAGAGTACCACAATACTTTTGCAAAAGTTTGAATAAAACAATATTAGAAAGAATAGAGTTTAAAGTAATGTAATTTCTTACTCCGAGATACTAGCAAGGTTCTTCTATATCTAACAAAGTACTTTTTAACAGAGCTTCCGCTGTTTCGAGAATTGTTTTTTTATTTTCTACAATAATATAAATATCCATTTCTCGTTAGATTCTATGTGAAACTTCAGATCTATATTTATCCTTATCGCGTTTTGTCGCATCGGATAAAAATCGAGGTGACATATTATTTAAGGATCACTTTATCTATATTACATTAGCTAAAATATAATTATAAAAGATGTGATGCGTGTAATAATAGGTCTAATGTGTGTAATAATTGGTCTAACCTACAGCATGAGGTCAAACTCGGGGATTTTCGAAGATTAGCTTCACCTTGAAGATTACCTTTAGTCTTACCATCCATCTAGCAGATAGCACAAGCCTTTCATAACAGTTGTTGGGGTAAAAGTAAGAGTTGTTATGAAATTAACAGAGGTGGAAAAGCAATGTTTGGAATTAATTGAGAGTAATAATAGATCCCGAACAAGAAGTCCTTCTCGTTACGTTTAGATGAGCGGACACAACTTTACTTTATAAGATTATTTAAAATAGTCATAAGTTTTCTGTAGTCATTGAAAATATCAACAGACCCCGCAACTAAGTGGTTAAGTCACATCCTCTCCAAAATGAGTTTTTTGTACTTTGAAGCGGAATCGTGTGATTCCCGTCGTGCATGAAGCATTGAAATGGAGTTATTGCTTATATCATGACTCAATTTCAGGATAAATACTGCAAGAATGACATGGTTTGCCTCCTTAAATACAATCAACTTACTCTGGACAAAGTTCTACTAAACCACTTATTCACCGAGACTGGAGATATAATATCTATATTAAAAGTTGGCTACTAATATGACTGTGTCAATCCCCACCATTTGATATTCTCTGCATTACCTTCGCTCCTCGTCTACCCAAGACGGAGATATGAGCCAAATTAATAAATCCTTCCTTTCACCTACTATAATGTTTGGCCGACAATTCGACCATATTGAGAAGGGCGATGAACCAATTTCACAGACCCCCTGCCGACTTTAATAATCAATAAGGCCTATAATAAGATACCTTGGAGAAAGCTCGATAGGGTAACAGCCTTATTGTTTTCCAAAACAAGACTTACTTTCTCCTTCACACGTGAGCCAATTCCGGCTGTTTGGGATTCAGTTCCACCCGCCTACATTAGTTGAGAGAAGTATTCCTAACGACCGCCATGTAGGTTCCGCATTAATGCTCGGCATTCGCAAACAGAGTCATCATAATTTTGTTTTTATTTTACGAGTACCTCTTTAAAACAATTAATTTAAACTTTTGTCGAGCAAATTTCTATTAAATAAAAAATTAGCAAATCATTACCAACCATTGACTGCGATATTTACTAGGTTACCGTTGAATTGAATACTATAAATATAACTAATTCGGATAGCGACTAATATATATCTATATCAATTTATAGATGCAATATTCTACCATTTATACAACAAACAACACTTTTGTATAGTTAAATAACGTCACTGAGTTATATTTACGATCTACATGACATTTTATAACTGATTGTTTTTGATAACGTACACCTTGTTTAGAACGTTACTTTTGGTGGTATGGAGAAGGTTCTGGATTCTAATCCGGCTGTGGCAGGTTAATTATTTAAATTGTAAACAGCCATGTATGGGCTTTGTGGGATCTACAAACCCTTTTGGTACTAACACAGCTTCAAAAAAGTTGCTACTTCTAACTGACGCTTAAAACTGACGGCTGAGGGTGATGATTTGATCTCCCTGCACAACTGTTGTCCTAGAAACAGTACAGGCTCTCTACCATGTACTGAACTACCACCAATTCATGGGTGGTAGTGGTAGAGGTTTTTGTTTTTATTAAATATTACAGTAATTGATACCGTTTATATTATATAATTTTATTTACCACTCCTTAGGCGTTGTAATACTAAAACATCTTGAGTTAACTGCTGTAATAGTGAGCTTTGTTTTTTGGTGAACGATGAAACAAAACTTAATGAAGGAACTAAATTTAGACAGCAGTTATTTTATGAAACTCTGCAAAAAGCTATTAGTTAACTATTAATAATTCAGTATAATATTGAATTATTATTGTATGTAATTTCGGATTTTTAACAACAAGTATATACACATAGCCTGTAGTAAATTTCAATGTAATATACATTCTAAGAACTTGGTTCTTTAGATAAATAAATTAAATTAAATTTTTATTATCAAATTAAATCATTGTTTATTATAAAGATCTGTATATTTTTGTACAACACATCCTAAGACCTTGAAAGGGAACAAGACTCCTAGAACTGGTTCACGTATCTCCCTAAGCTTCACCGGCCTCCAGGAGAACGTTGTTGGCCTCTTTCGGACCTTACAAGGCAGTCTCAATCCAATGTACAATATCAATGTCAACGGTGGGCTACCGGCTGTCCCCACTTGAATATGTTTATTCACTCATATTGTTTGCCATTTTCACTAACTTTATTAGCAGATTATTAAAAATACAACGAGTGGCGTTAGTGGGTCATATTTCGTGATATTACTGTTCACATTTTAAATACATATTACAATCGATGCATAATTATGCATCATCTAAAATATCCTAGACTCCGTCCCTGGTAAATCGCCGTTATAACTAAAAAGGCAAAACAAAATATTCATCGCTAAAATAGCCTAATCTTTATCTAAATATGTATGAAGAAAAACAAATTACAACTGTTTTGAAACCAAGGTTTCGAAATCGTGACCTCACACGGCGTTATCTTCAATGTTTACCGCAAGGCGATAGTCATGGATTTTAATTTGCACTATTTATCATAATTAAAATTGTAACAAATGGAAGCAAATTTACTAATTGATGACCTTATACGACCTAAAGGCTTAATAAAATAGGACTGTTTCTTTTCGTTTCAAGTAGAACATGAAATCTTCTTCAAGAAGCTTATTTAATTTAAATAACTTAGTCTATTAGGTTATTTAATGGAATATTTTAACTTTATCAAAAAAACAAAAACAGAATATTAAATGTAATTTAAAAAATTCATATAAAAACAATCACATACAAGATATAAATAATCAATTAAAACTATTAGGTTTGTATAACGTCCCAAATACTAAATATTGTTAAAGAAGTGATGTTTGACTTTAAGAGCTACAACAGGTTCTTGTAAACTTCCAATTTCATACAAAAAAGCAGGAACATTAAGTTTTTGTTTTTGTTATCTCTATTAAACAGTTTTTAGTTATTGCTTCCAATTAAAAAAACAACACAAAAATAAAATTTGCAATATTTTAGTAACGAATACGTTGGCCCTAATTACATTTTTTGAAGCTCATGAAGTCATATAAGTATTTCAAGCTGTTTGTCGAATATTCTGCATACATCCTTAACTATTTGTAAATATAGTAATTTTTTGTTTACTTTTGGAATATTCTATCTCCTTAATTCTTTAAGTCTGGGGCAAACCGAAATTTTTATTCCTACTGCTCCAAGCAGGAACGTCAAAATTCTTTTGTAATGTATGACTACACCCTGTTGTAAAGTATTACACATTGGTAATTATAGTAACTAAGAGTAATACTATAGGACTAAGTGAGCCCTCTTCCCCCTCCATAACCCGATACACTGACCCAGAGCCGAAATGTTAGCTGAACCGAAAATAATTGTACTCTTCCAAGTCTAGCCTCTTCATTCTACGCTTCACGCTCCGAGCACGTCTTCAATGCTGGATTAGCGATTGAAACCAGGGCTCAATAGAAAATAAACACCTATAGGGTATCAATTTTACCTTGATATCACCGAACAAAGGGACCTGATGTTGATGTAAAAAGAGCTTTTGATGTTTCGACATAAATAGTAACATATTTCTGACCAAATTACTATTTTTAGTAAAATTAATTTTTAAAAATAGACTCATACAGTTCAAAAAGTTTTGGTGTCTCTTTTAAAAAAGAGTTATCGTCCATAAAAAATGTCTCTTACTATTTTTATATGATTATTTTTAAATCATTCTCCTATTTAATTAAGATAGAACGGAACCAACGAGACGTTTTTATAGTTTATAACTCCTGAGAAAATGGTTCATTTTCACCATAATTCCTTATGCTGGTGTATGGACCAGAACAGTGGGTCTAGAAATCCCCTTTAATTCCACAAAACCAGAAAAATCAAATTTAAATATTTGTGCTTCGTAGATACGAAATATCATCTTCACATATCGCTCATTTCTAGCGAGTTATTATGACAATCATGGTTTACTCTTGTAAACGTATCATTTTAACTAAACAAGAACTCATACACAAAACGTGCTAAAATAAGTAATAGGTGAATTGAATGAGATAACGTTTTGAAAGGTTTCTTTTCAATGAAAAGTCGAAGTTTAAAAATATTTTAAATAAAACAGGACTTCTCTATTTCAACGATTTTTACATCGAAATTACTTCTCTTCTTCATAGAAACGATAAGTAATATGTTCAATTTGTAGAATAACATTGGGTTAGTGCCAGAAATAATATGAAAGCCTCCAAAATTTTGAAATTATTTAACTTGTACTAGCATATTCTTCTATATGATATAGTGATAGCCTAAAATCATTTTTAATGTCATATTAAAAAAAATGTAAAAATAACTTATGATTATGGAATCCAACATATGGATTGAATCCCCTTTGGATGAAAACTCCTTATATAGATTTTCGATAACGTCACTAGAACTGTTTGGCAGGACAAAGATATTTCGACCTGCGTTTCTATTGTCAAAATATGAGGATATTTATTACTGGCGATAGGTTATCGACCTTAAACTGCCAACTTGTTTACTAGGCAATGTTTACCCTACCAACCTACTTGGCTATTGTCTTCAATATGCCATCGTTAATGATATCTAACAGTCTCTCGTGCCTATAGAATTTTAATGGGCATATAGGTAGACGTTCAGAGCTGAGAAACAAATGGTGAGCATAGTTTAGCTGTTTATTTAAAAGAAAGGAAGATCTAGATGTAGTTCAATCTAAATGAAATTGGGTAAAGGAATTGGGTACAAAAGCTAAGCATAGCCAATTGGTGAAGAAAAGTATAGTGGACCTGACTACGCAATCAGTGTTTCGATATCAGACCAAAAGAGGCACGAATTCGCTTAACAGAAGGCCAAATTCGTGTCCTCTAAGATCTAGAACATGTTTCAGCGAAAATAACTGCATACTGCACTGAACACAAAATTAGTGACCCTATTCGGATAAATCAAACAGAGCTTTCTTGTTGAGAAGATTGTCGCCATTCCATAAGATATGAAGTTAATAAAGCATGTTGTTAAATTATTATTTGTAAGAAAAAATATAGCTAAGTTTGACAGGTAAGCTTCTTTAGATTTTCATGGTCATCTAGTTTCTATTAATTTGGTAAAAGGTGATTTGGTACGGGCAAGGACCAGAAGGTTGAGTACTGAAGTCGACTATATCAATACTACTGAGGAAGAAAACCTCACATCAATTGACTACCCAAATAGAGAAACAAGTTCTTTGGACTATTTCTAACAACAGGAGTTAATAAGCTTTACAGAAATTTTAAATGAACTAATTAGTCAATGAAGTTATCAGTTATATACCATAATATGGACATTAAGTAGAGTTCTAGAAAAGAACTACAACGATAAAAATAGAAGATAAATATACAGAACTGTACAAATCGGCGACTATAGGGTGTACTAAATCTATAAGATTTTCTTAAAATAAATATTTTTTTAAACATGTCTAAAAAAGAAAAATATTGTATCGACTTACACTTGAATTAATGGAAGTCGAATCAGACCATCCGCATGACTGCATTCTGATCGATTGCTTAGCCGCTTTTATTTACTGTTTCAAATGCAGTTTCTGTCTCTCTACACTAAATGTAAATTCGCACTCAGATATGTTATTTACTAAATTAGTAGTAAATAAAGGGGTTTTTGAGGGCAGAAATATTTTCTGTTTTTTGTTGTTGTTTTTTTACTGTTTTTAAAAGACTCAGAGATAGGATGATTTATTGCATTTGAAATGATAACTTGAATATTATAGTACCAAATCTATATTTATTGTATAGTTAGTATTATCTATATATCTATTATCTAGTTTATTAATTTTTATGTACATTAAAAAGAGCAAATCCAATATTGCTATTAATTTTACAATAATCTAGCCATTTTGCTACAATCGGGCAAAATTTGAAAATATTATTTGCAGGTTTTGGATTCTCCTCGTTATTCTCTCATGTTTTCGAGCTGTTTTTTCTTTCTTTTTTTTCGCGCCTCATTAGGAATCCAACTAGCAACTAATTAGCAGAAGCTACACTAGCAGGCGAACTTATAATAATATATATATTTTATTCCACGTACTCAAATATTTTATTCACGTAGTTTTAATGAAGATAGTATACACTTATTGCCATTATAACTCACACAGTCTCATTTATAATAGTATATTTATAGATTTTTATTTGCGATCAGTTAAAGCCCACTCCCAGCCAAGAAAATGATTGAAATATGTAGTTTTCATAAGCATGGTATAAACTTGTTGCTATTATGACTCACATAGTGTTATTTATATTAGTATATTTATGGATTCTTAAACAATAAACCCTTGTCATAGCAAGATCCCAAAACAAGAACTACATTAGTGAATAAAATACAATAAATGACCGATAAAGTTTTCAATGGTTCCGGTATTAACAGAACTACGACACATATTTTAAACTTAACTTTTTAAAATACGTACTTTATTATATAATAGATAATAAAAATGTTTATTGCAGACTAAACAAATTTATGTTTTCTTATAACAGTAATAAATCAGTCCATATTCCAATTATTTATGATATTCTAATTTAGCTTATTATTATCCAAACTGTTTTAATGATAGCTTGAGCCGAATATATGGTTATAATACGTAATTATTTATATTAAATCCTGATGTAATGTTTTCAAACAAAGCGAAATATTAGCCCATCACATACACCATACATGTTATGGATACAATGTAATAATAAGCATTATTCCCTAATGACTACACTCTATCATCCACATTACCAATTTCCCCAAATTTAGTAAATTATAATTTTGGTAAATTTCATTTTCAAAAACTTAATGGACTTAAGTAAATGTGGAAAAAATTAAACCTTTCATTCTGCTTTTTATGAAAAATGTACCTTTTATTTGGCTGAAATTTAACTTGGAATAACCTATATTATTATTATTAATTGTGTTTTTTTTACCAGAGTTGTCTATAATTGTTTAAGTAGTAATTATTTTGAGATTAAGTAATAAAGTTTAAAAATAATTAATATGGATCTCAAGCTTTAATTTATTAGTTAATAATGTAATAAGGGTGTTCAAGGAAACATAACCGTTTTTTGAATTTAAATAAATGTTTTTGAGTACTACCACTGGGTAGTTTCTCTACTTGTCTTCTCATGCCAATGTATTCACTCATTATATTTACTAGATGTATTTTGTATACAGTTGTAAATTTCAATAAATAAATAAATAAAAAAAAAAATAAATGTTTGACTTTTTTATATATTAAGATTTTACAACATTAAAAAAATATTATCCTTTTTTAAATTGGAACGTTCCAGCAAGTTTAGCATAAAAGAGTGCCCTATTAAGATGTTTTATTGAAGGTAACCCGAATGAAGAAGAGTCTAACAATGGGTAACGATTCGCAACGATCATCAATCAATTGGCTACAAAAAAAAAGGTTTTTTTGTTGCTAGGTTGTGAATGAGCTGCATGGTGAAGTGGCATTGCTGGGTGTATTGTTGGGCTTCGTCCAGGCGGGCCTGTCAGTTTTTTGTTGAAATAGTTCACTTCCTTTTACAGCATAATTAATCACAGAAATCACAATATAGTTACGTGGTAAAGTCTAAACTATTTGTAAACAAATGATTGTATGAAAGGCCGATCATCAAAATATATCTGCTTCTCCGGTTAGGTCGAATTTTGTCCTGGGAGAGTTGTCGGTATTGAGGGAAGCGGAATCGTATTCTCGTAGTCTTTGGCTTGAAATGAAGTTGTAATGTAAGCAATAATTACTTAAGTCCTTAATGCCTGATATATACCCTTATTCGCTACGAAAATAATGTCGATTCATTAAGTACAAGAAACTAATTTTGGAGAATAATAAATAAATAATAAAATAGAAAATATTGAATAATTGATCCTGATAATTTTATTTTTAAATAAAATTAGTTCGCATAATTATACGAATTTCGCTCAACAAACATAGATAATGATGTTCTTAGAAAGCTTATAAAATTATATTTATTTATTTTTTACCAGAAAAGTTCTAATCTTGCGGTTCAACGCCCAAACGACAATAGTTTTAGGTGCAGTCAATTGCCGAGTGCATAGCACTGTGTTAATTATCTCAAAATTCAGATAAATTATTTATTCTATTATTAAATCGTGAATAGAACCTGTAAAATCTGCAGTCTCTTCTAAGTTCTGCATATCCTCCAGGTCATACAATAAATACAGTCCCAACCATGTACCAAACATTTCGGTTCGTTTTCGATAAATAAAAAAGCCTAAATTTCCAATATTTTTTATAGCTTCGATTCACTATTTAAGATGTGTAGGGCAAGTTATAATCCATTTTATTTAAAAAGTTAGTCCCACTTTAACTTATTTTTGCATATTTTGTTGGTTGGGCCTTTTTTGCAAAATAATTATAGTAATTCAATAAGTCAGCTTCCAATATAGATTATTAGACTTAAAAACTACAAGATTGTATATATTCCAGTATCACATTAAAAGTAGAAAAACACCTGAAACTAAAATAAATATAAGGAGCTGAAAGAAATAAAATTCATTTGGACATATAAGTAAATTAAAACTGATTATAATACATTATCAGCGAAAAGATAAATAAATGGGACAAATTTAATTTGTAAGCTCTAAGACAACCAATCATCTCGCATAAACCTATAACCTCAATAAGAAGATTATTGATGCCAAGAGCTGTAGATTAATCTATTGCTCGTCCTAACCCTTACTGTATTCACGTCAAGTCGATATCGCTAAATTGGTTGCCAATAGAAATCATTCCCGGAAATGAATATTCATTTTAGATTCATTTCAGGTAGCTACGTTGCTAATGATTCACGATCCCATTGGATATTCATCATGGAAAATGTTTGCAATCCTATTGTTCGATGAAGGTATTTGAAGTGTTATTTTTCGTATTGAAGACAGAACCTGGGAAATAAAGCCATTTCTGTTAAAAGACTGTAATCGCTTTTTTCACAAAAATTCCCAATATATTGCAGCAGACTTTTAGTTTCTGCCTCTACCTTATATCTTCTTTTGGCTGCAGCCCGTAATGACTCAATTGACTGCGTGTGCGCTCCAGTTGACAGATCCACAAAATGTCCCGAGTGGTTGACTGTATAATGTTTGTACTCATGTCCCACTATTTTTTCTATTTTTGAGTAGGCCTTCCATAAGTCATTCTTTTTCCCCCCGACATATCCCACTGAAAATCCACTGTTGTTGATGTACTCTTGTATAACTTCGATTTTTTATATTGGGATTAAACGAAAAAGACCCATTGGTTCTAATGTTCCATTAAATACGACTTAGACATGCATTTATGCTTGTACTAAAAAAAATACAACCGACTTATTTTGTTAAGGAGAGGTAAGTATCATTTTGGTCTTTAGAATAACTGTTATTAAATGTAGTTATTGTATGTTATTTCATAGCATGTGTTTTATTTCTAACCATAAATTAGGAATGCGGGGATTAAACGAAAAAGACTCGAGTGCTGAGTTGATATGCTGACGCATCCGGGTTCAAATCCTACTGTGGCAGATAAATTACTAAATCTTTTAACACCCGAGAATGTTGGACCCTGTGGGATTTATAGCCCTCCCAGAGGCTCACCCAAACCCTAAAAAGTGGGTACCCTAAATCGGGGGAACCACCGAGATCTGGTGCTTGAGCCAGATCTCGGACGAATCACCAGTCTGCAAAACTGATATCAAAGGAACAGTACTGCTCCCCCATCCACCGCACTCAAGGCCCTTCATGGGTTGTAGTGATACAGGTTTTTTTAACACTAGGCGAAGGAACATTAGAAAAAGGAAAAAAAAAGATGAATCAAACTCTTCAAACATAGATTTAATCATGTCGAATATGCAGTGTGCAATCAATTCACATAAACTTACATTATCAATAAACCAGTTCATTAAAAACATCTTTACTTATATCCTTATTTAATAACAATTCACAAAGAATGATAGATATTTTTGCCATTTAAATGTATTGGGTTTCGTCGTAAATATACTAGATGATAATAAAAATCACACAAACAAAAAGAGATGTTTTCACCATCCAGGCTTAATCTAAAAGTAACTTCAATCCTCAAGTCGATCAATGAATATAAATTATGTATTGTTCTTTTGATGGTGATTATTTTAAATACTTTTCTCTTCAAAATGAAAATATTTATTACTAATTATGCAATAATAAAATTAATTAATTCATATTTTCCATTATTAACTTGAGGACAAGCCTCAAAAAGCTGTGATGAATAATCTGAAACTGTCATTGTTCCAGCCAAATGCGAAGTCAGTGAGTCAATCACTTCATTTAGTATGTTACTTATTGATGAATCGCCATGCACCTGGTTGTACCGAACCAATTATGTCGGGGCAATCGATAGTTAATTAAACAACTTCACGGATCGTTGGAATCGCAATATTAACTATAATGTTGACTTTGTTGAGTAATAGCAATGCTCTATTATTCGTAAACCTTGTTGGCTTTATCGTGCGGAGCGATATACAAAATGTCACCAACTTTATTATAAAATCATTGAGTGGACGCTTTTTCCAAATTAATCCTGTTGAACCTTTGAAAAATTCCAAAAAAATCTTGAAAGTACAATTCTGAGACAAGACAGAATAACTGTAAATGCATTAAAAAAATAAACAGTAAAACAAAACGATACTATAAGGACTCAATTCAAGTTTATTTGTCCAATAAAAATTAAGTTTGTTGCTTTACAGTCTTTAAATATGTTTATTTTTCATATGTGATTATCCAATGATTGAAAAGTTTAAAACCGTTTTAAAATAATTTAACATTCACCTTTCGACCATTTTTTTTTAAAGTGCAAGATATTCGTGTCAATTTTAATATCTCTGGACTGGGAAAATCTACAACATTTTGAAATGTCTTCTCTACCATATTGTTAATTATCTCAAATACTTTAAATTACAAAATAATCAATAAAAACGACCTTTTAAGTTTGGTATCGAAAACTCCAAAATTCCTCGTTTTAGACCCAAAAATAACAACCAAAGAAGGATTTATTTCGATGGCTTATAAATAAAAATGTCCGCCATTTATGAATGACGCAAGCTTAATTTTTTTTTTAACGTGTTTGCACTTTTTAAAAACATATTAAAAATATATGTTTATTAATGTTCAATCAACCTTCATATTGATTGACCCATGATGGTTTCCTGATTTCAATTAGATGATCGGTACAAGTGATTCTATTACGCGAAAAAAGAAATACCACACCTGTTATATGAAGGGAACGACATTATTGTACGCTAATAATCTGCTAAATCGTTATGACTGACATCATATAGGAATTAAAAGATAATGAAGAAGTTCGATTCCATGGTAAGAACAAACAAATAATTTCAGTGACATGGTAAACTCTCACCTTACTGTGCGATATACTCAATTATGGAAACGCACAATCTCATGTTGCCTCATAGAGCGTAATAGTAGGCAGTGTTCACAGTTGGCTCCCTGTAACTGTGAATACGTAACTACAATAGTTCGGGTAACGATATGCCAGGAATGATATTACGATTTCCTTTTCTAACGCTTTTTTTTCTTCTTCTACGTAAGGGTTTCTAATAATACAAAGCATTCCAGACGTAAGGTTTCTTTTACAGGATTTTTTACCGGTCATTTTTTGGTAAAAAAGTTACATATCCATGGAACGTACCGTGAAGTCTTTTTTAAGTCTCTTATGTCCTTAAAGATTAATTTTAGCTTAACTCGGAAATGATAATCCATCCGCTTCATTAGTAAAAAAAACGTGTATCATTGCAACTCTTGAAGGTTCTAGGGCTTAGTACGTGGTAGAGACTCTACTCTTCCTATGGCAACGGGAGATGATTTGTCCCAGATCACGTTGAATTGCAAAGTTTTTCCCCCAATTAAGTGTACCCCTTTTATAGAAGCTGGGTGAGCCCCAAGAGGGCCTCCGGATTCTGCAGAGTCCAACCGCGGGTATTAACAGATTAAATAAATTATCGGTATAAATAAATTATTCCGCAGATTGTCGCTTCAAGTTGAGTCCCAACAAGTTTAAACAATTCATTCGCTACCCTTTAAAAAAAACAAAAATATAATTTCTCATGAGCTTCAGTATTGAAAAGAAAATGTATTAATAGGAAAGTGTACACTTCAGTAATCATTCCATCAATAAACGAACAAACATATACCATTTATACTTCGAAATATTAGTTGAAGCTTTTATTTCATGATGAAATAATAACCGAAATCTATTCATTACCCATAATTAGATCCGCTTTTCCAAAATAAAGTATTTTTGGAAAATATGAAAAATGTAACGAATAAACAGTTAAAACTTGTTGTAAAACCCAACTCGAAAGGGCGGGTACCAAATTATCTGCCACAGCCGGATTGGAACCCGGGACCTTCGGTATGGAATTCAGCGCTCGCTTCAATACTGGAGTTCCAAATTATCTTTTAACGGTATTTTTTGTTTGTAATATATTCTCTCTGGCCTCCTGCACTTCGTCACTCAAAATCTAGCAGTTGCACAGACGCAACCCTTCCGCTTTCGACAATAATCGATTCTTCACAGGAACCAACAGCTCTTGGAAAGCATCTATAATAAAGACGGCTGCTCAGTTTACTTTCTAAATTACCTTTCTCCGAAAGTTCTGTTTAATCCATGTTTTCCGCAATAGTTGCGAGGGCCATATCTGATTAAATGGCGGAGAAATCTCCAGTTGGGTCTCTAACACTCACGGAACAACTTTTACATCGATTGATAGAACCGATCCCGACTGAAACAACTCCCGAGCATTTTAATGAATGGGCGAAAAAAAAATTCTTCGAGGAAACTCGGCAGATTTATTATTATCATTATTTTTTGGCGAGAGAAAGTTTAAAAAAAAATAATCTTACGATATTTAATATTGTATTCATTCAACAAAGGAGTAAAACGTCTGAGCTGAAAAAAACAACCCTGTATAACTAAAACCCATAGAGGGTGTTGGTTTCAGTTTGTGGTAGAGACTACTGTTTCCTAGATAACGGTTCCGGAGCGAGATGATTTGTTTAAGATCACGCTCAACCGCCAGATTTCCCCCCTTCATTTTGGTACTTTATAGAGGCTGGGTGAGAACAGGAGGGTTATAGATCCCGATGGACCCGTCTCCAGTCACTAGTAGACTAAATAAAAGTCAGCCAGCGAGCGCGATTTGAACTCAGGGCCTTCGGCACAAAATTGTTTCTATTCATTGGATTTTTAACAAGCTTTTATTTCCTTCGCCTGTATGTACGTATGTACATAATGATTAAACATTAAACATTGTAAACATTTCAAGTAGCTATGACAGTACAATAATTAATGAGTTTGTCTCATTATCATGACCAGGATCAGGATTTTAGTATCTGAAGATAAGGTAGTGTCTTGCCCTAAGTATTAGGGCGTATACTAACGCTTAATATTTGAGACAAGCATATGCCTACTCTCAGGATCAACTGGGAAGTTTCGTATATTTTGCTACCAAAAAAATAATTGTTTAACAAAATTAAACTCACCCTTTTGTAGCCAGCCGAACTAGAAAGCAGAAAATAAAGAATACTTTAAAACACTTGAAAAACCACTTTAATAGAAAATAAAACTAAATAGAACAAAATAATTGTAATATATTTAATAATTTCAATACACAGAACAGTTATGAACAAAAAATCTATTTAATGGTATGTTATTAAAAAACCCTGGGTGCTTTTTAAGACATTTTCATGAGGCTGCATTCATACCAGCCCTAGTCAATATTTACAACAATTAACATCAATGACACAACGTTTTTAAGAGAAAATTAAATTTTTTTCATAATTCTATTCTTATTTTAAACTTATTGAATATTAGGTTCTCCTTTTCAGTTTTGTTCCCTGTTATAACGTGTTATTTCTTAACTATTATTTTTAATATATGTGTTCATATTTAAGATTGCATGTACTACATAAGTTATTAGTACATTATGAAACGATTTTACGGCATTACATTGTACTTTTTGCTGAGATTTATTTATCGATTGGTGAATTTATTCATTACCATAAAGATTGTCTCCTTCCCCTACCGTTAGAATTTGCATCTGCATTCAATAATGTTTAGATTCCAGTAAATTTCACAGAATGGAAAAAAATAGTAGAGATGCCAGGTGAAGCCCAAGATCAGCTTTCTCGCCATTTCTTTTACTTAGCTATGTAGATCACATGTCTGAGAGGATTCATTAGGAATGTATATGTAAATTACTGTATCTAACTTGTCCCGGATTAGACTGGTTTCGAATTCGAAAAGGAAAACCCCATCCTATTATAAATAGCATATAATTTATTTATTGATCTTTAAAGTTACGCTAAAAAGGGATGTAATTGAACTAAATATGATAGGTGTTTAATATAAGATAACAACGTAAGTAGAACTATAAAGATGAATTTAAATGAATAGAGACAGGTTTTTCATGCCATTGATTATTTTATTCGCTTGGGTTTGACATCGAAATTTTATTCACGATTTATCGTAATTTTTTATTTATTGATATTTACAACTGTATAACAATTATACATAAAGGTAATAGGCTAAGCGATACATAATGACATGTGAAAATGACAAGTAGAGAAACTACCCACAGGTAGTTCAAATCACAAGTTCAACTAAGAAGGTCAAGGGCCATCTTCTTTTCAGACGCCTCGTAGGATTATCGGGAATTGAAGAGGAAGCTAGGCTTGAAACTAGAGGGTTTGAGTGGAAATGAAGTTTGTTATGAAAGGATAGATAGCGGGCTCGGGCCAAATCAGAAACAAATGGGACATTATGGTCGTTATGGATGACTTTAATCGAAAAATATATTTTCAATATTGCACAAAATGATACGTTTTATCCCTAAAATTTAAATTTGGTATATTACTAAAACCAAGATAACCTTAATTCCTTAAAAAACTACGGTTTTATTATTTTATTTATGATTTGCTTATTTATTTTTGCAAAAGCTTTTTTTAAAAATGTATTTATTGAATTTTACAACTGTTTTATAATAATAGAACAAACAAATAGAATTAATGATATCTAATGGCATGACATAAAGACATGCAGAGAAACAATACACTGGTAGTTAACAAATAACAAGGCTCACGTGGCCACCTTCTTTTCAGACGTCTCGGAGGACTATCGAGAATTAAAGAGCTAGGTTTGAAACTGGTGGTTTTGAGTGGGAATAAAGTTTGTCAAGAAAGATTTGATTTCATATTCGAGACAAAGAAGCAAATGGGACATATTGTTCATTTTGGATGTCTTCGTAATAAGGTAAAGATCATTGAGGATTTTGGATTGTAAGAATTGGATAAGAGAAGTATTCGATGGCTTTGTGAGGTCCCAAAGCTCTAGTCCGTAATTCCAAAAAGGTCATGGAATAGTTATGTATATGAGTCTTTTGTAATTAATTGAGAGCTTAGAGCGTTCGGCTGGCATGTGTCAGGTAGCCTAAAGCGGCGGGCAGTTTCATTTTGTCTTGTATTTTAAGATGTTAGCTCTAAATTATTATTTTTATAATAGTAAAAATAATGGATTGAAAGATTCAAAATGTAAAATATCTCAGCTATTTGGGTTTTCCAAATTAATAGGAAGTTCATACCCTTATACACATATGTCAACGTTCCTGACAAGGAGGTACAAAATTTAAAGTAAGCATTAAAGTACATTCCAAATCCTAAAATAGGAAGTTATTTTATTTTTATTTACATTAGCGCTACAGTTTGCTCATAGCTTCAGATTTTCATTATCTTTTCACTCAGAAGGTACAATGGTTAATTTGGAATCATTTTCAGTACGATCTCAGTACTATGACCAATATGGGTATGGGCAGCTCAGCAGTTGGCCCCAGGATTTTTTAAAGGGAGTAAACGAATCCTTGGTTATACCGTCCATAACTCGTCCATCGTTTGGGAGGTAAAAGCCGATAGAGTGTCTTGTCAAGTTATCTATTCTAATTATTACTGGATAGGCAAAGTTGAGGAATCCCACTGTTGCATCGTCCGATAAATCATAGAAGCATAAAGTGACGTTAAATAAAACAAACAAGGTATAAGCTTAGTACGATACCAGTCATTAAGCATTATATTTTATTAAATAAAATATCAGTCATCGGCTCTAGCTCTGTTTACAATATTTTGATTATTGATAGATTCTGAAAAGAAAATCTGAAAAAAATTTCACAAATATATTGAACAAGATAACCAAATCGGAACCCATTTTTGTTTGTTTTATTATACAGATGAACTGAATCGTTGTAAGGACGCGGTTTTACTACCCAGTAGTGGCTGTGAAATCCTAGGTTAAGCCACCCTTCGAAAGAGACGTAAAATGGGAGATCTGAGCCTATGTGGTATCACTGGCTCATTAAAGATTATCTTGATTATGCCTGGATATAAAAAATTAAGGACTCCCAATGTAGTATCGTCCGATTATCTATACCATAAAGTGATGTTAAATCAATAAACAACAACTGAATCGTTGTCGCTAGTGTACGAGATTATTGTGTACTAGAGGGAAAAATCAATTTTATTACAATTTTTTTAGTTAACTTATTTTAATTAAACCTTAAACGTTTAGTTTTTGGAGTTTACTCCTTAAGAAACGATTTTCATATTTAGCCCGCGGTATGAAAATTTTATGAGGTGTAAAATCGAATTTTAGTCGTGCGTTACGTTCCTTTCTCGGTAATGGTGTATTCTTTGTTTTACAAAATAGATAGAAATTTAAATGTAAATTCCGGTACCAATCGGGAAGAGATGCGTGTGATATCTATGGCCACAGTGTATTCTATTGCTTTATTATCGATGTATTGAAATGCGATAATTTTTTAAAACCTCAAATTAAGGTTAGCTTTGTTTGAACTAGTTAAGAAGATAAATATATAACCTCAATGTTACCTTTTTATTAAAAAGTTGACATTATGAAAGATACATGTTATGACTATAATACCAATGCCGATCAATTCTTATTAAAATTACGCAAACCTATCACATTTATATTACCCTTTTGTATGACTCAATAGCATTGTTATCTCCGTTGCAAGGTATAAATATACATCATTAAAATTCGTCTGTTTTGTAAGCACTATATCGCAACCTAAAAAATATAAGTTGTTAAGGATAAATGTATTATATATCTAATGAGGACATTATTAAGTCTTAACGTTATTGCATTCTTCATTATGAAAGAATGTAATGATTCATTTTATGAGATAATCATTTTGATAATTTCTGAATTCTAGAATAGAGGACAGTTGTGTCATCATAATTATCTATATAACAATAGGTATTGCGGTGCCCTGGCCGATACGATATCGCGGACCTTTTGAATGGGAGGTACTGTTGCTGATAAAGGCGAGGAAAATGGTTCTGGCAAATGAGTCTATATCAAGATACTTTGGAAATTAAATTGATATAATCTTTGAATAATTTCAAGATTATTATATTATATTGGAATATAAGAACAATTATGAGGCAGCTTAATATAATAACAATTTTATGAAACTGAAGCTTATTAAAATTAATCTGAAAACTATTGTATTCAGTCTGTAATGTTCCATTTTATGTTGTAGGATCAAAAGCAAATTTTGATAATTTTTTATTGAGTGCAGCCCAAACATCTGTGGGGTCATCTAATAAGGGTCATCTGTGAAATAATGGTTGGCATGAAAATCTATTAAGGCAAGCGGATTTTTTGAAGGTAGAAAAGAATCTTTAGTTATAACGCCCATCGGATGGGACGTAAAATGGAGGTAGTGACGCATTTTGAAAATTTTGAAACATTACAAAATTTAAACGTACGTCTTTGATCTTATTGTGAAGACTTACTTTTACACATTTTTGACTGTAAATCACTGTATTGAAAAAAAATCAATTAAAATCTGCTTGCAGCACTTATTTTTAAAATATTGCTAATTACGATTAGAACTTTTCATTAAAAAATAATACCCTTAGTATATACTCATTAAGTAGCTATTAATAACGAACATTTCTACTTACGTATGATTAGGGTCTAGATATTTAGCACTACTGAACTTTATGTAAAAAGTATTTAGGCGTAATTCTATTTAGGTGTAATTTTATTTTTAAATATTAATCGGCAGTCAAAAAACTCTTTTGTCGGTCACTTCGCCTCCTTTATTCGCTACTCATTGAATCGAAAAAGCGATTATAATCGTCAATAGAAACCCAACAGAGAGAAGACTGCATGACGACTGCACAATGCGACACCTAGCGGCCTTGACTTACATTACACGGTTGTAAATTCGGCCCCCAAACAAATCCTATACAATGCAGATCGGGATTTCGCCGTGTCTCCGGACGACCCTGTTAATTCTATTAACAGGAAAAACTTTATCCTGCATCGTATGATTGCGTATTAGCTGACGTCAGCTACTGATACCTACTGATATCTAGTTCGGGGTTTTCTTAAAATTTTGTTTTTTTCTGTAATGTTTTGCTCTTATTATATTACGTGATGCTATGGGCAACCGACAGTGAGTTGTGAAACTAAAAATACAACTTAAACTTTCTGGAGGAAAAGATGGTAGCATTCAGTGCAGTTTGATGACCGTGAGGAATGACGAAGGATATGATATGGTAGGAGTGATTGAGAATGTTGTCATACGCCATTATAAACAAAAATGAAGTTCTTAAGATTCTAGTATTATAGCTAAGGGTATAATTTAAAATATTGAAAAAAATTAATAAATAATATTCATATTTAAAAACTAACGGCAAAATGTTAATCTACTCTCTCGATTATACAAAAAAAAAACCCCAAAAAAACCATTTCGGCGTCTAATATAATAAGAAATATAGCGATTTTACAATAACGGTTCGAGTGATTTAAGAAATTATACTATTGGAACTATAGGTTGATCCGTTGCTAGGCGGACAGGGGATACCATCTAGTCTTTATTATTAATAAATAAAGGAATAATAAACGGGATAAATTTCAACAAAATGGCGAACAAAAAACAATTTATACAAAATATACAGTTTTATTTCACCAAATTCATAATTTAATTTAACAATATCATCGATGAAATAAAACGTACCACAGATATTATATTACTTATTTTATTTTTTACAAGATTTAGGTAAATAAATTTATTTCAATTTAAAAACCTGTGGTTTTAGGTTTTAAGGGTAAAACTTTTTTTTTTATTATTTCTAACCAATATAGCTATTTTTAATTTGTTTTTAAAATGATGATGAAAGCCTTCTCATGAAACTCTCATCTTACAAATAAAAATTAAGAATGAAAAGATAATGAATTGTGATTTACAAATAGTTTATTCCGGAAAAAATAATAAGAATAATTATATCTTGATGAATTGGTTATCAAGTGAAGGATATAAAATTCTTAAGAGTGATAAGTAGAAGGTACTGAATGGCCAATCTTTATTTTAGTAATACTTCACGAATATAAATATTTGTATAAATACTAAATTAATATAATGAAATATATATAAAATATAATATAATGATATTGTTTTCATTTAAAAAAAGTAAACAACGCATTTATGTATATTAATAGTCGTAATTTTGTTTCAATTTATGTTGTCTCAGATTTCTGACATCTACATGTTCGATTATATTTTCGATAAAAACTCGGATAAAAAATACATCGGTTATTTCTTGTTTTGTTTTTTTCCTTCTTTCAACAAAATGTTAGTTCTGTTCTACCGTAATTTATTATTACGGATCGGGTAGCAATAATTAATATTTAATAAATCGATGTAGCGAGATATTAATTAACTAGAGTTAGAGTAGATATTTTTCGGAGAACTTTCCGACCAACCAGATCGGATAGAAACCTGCAAAAAGCCAACACTGGTTAAACCCACTTTTCCTCCCATGGCTTACGCAGTCTTGAACGTAAGTGTGGCTTCAGATTATTATATTAACTGATAATGCTGACCTATGATGTTATTTCTGCTTAGGCATCAGTACATAATTCTCCATTAGTCGAGAAGTGTGTGAATAATAAGTAATATATAAATGGGTTATTATAAATTGGCTTTGTATTGAAACGGTAGGGGTAGATAATCTATACGGGGAGAGAGGCTGGCAAGTTCCACATGGGGAAACTGAGTGGTCTAGGTGCTTTGCAATGTAAATATAGTTAGATGGGAATCCTCATTGCAGTGGAGTGTTTAAATTGAACTTGGGTTTCCATTGAAAGCCAAACGATACAAATGCCTATCAAAGTGTCACATAATAGTAATAGTTGGTTAACATTTAAATAAGTTAGAAATAACAAAAGCTTGTAAAAGAAAAACATAATCAATAATAATAATGTTTAGGTCGAGTAAGCGAATACGACTAAATTATTAAAATATAAGCTATCTATTAATTATTTCGGATTTTTTTTTAATATTAAAAATTCAACATTTGATTAAAAATATATCCTTGAAACACATGGTTTGGTTCTACGAAATGACAACTTATTATACTATTCCATATACTTACATCATATATACAGTTTCATTTAACGTCACTTTATGCTGCTATGGCTAATGGGACGGTGTTACAATGAGAATCCTAAATTATGCCTATACAGATAAAATAAAGATTGGGATCTTTATCGAGTACCTGACATCGCATAAGCATCTCCATTTTACATCCCATCCAATGAACTGCATAACTACAGATTTTGTACTCCCATTAAAATATATTGAATCTAACTGCCGGACTGCAAACTCTCGATCTCGGGGATAGTAGGTTGTTATGATAACTATTAGACCACAGGTGACACTACCTACATAATACAATACGTAATAATTATATTGTACATAGTATTATGTAATATTTTATGAAGTAAACAAAAGTGTGTCTTTATCGGCATACCTCAATGAAAGAAGAGACCTCAATCTGCGTCTACGGGCACAAAATCGCCATAGTTCACTAGTTGATTTACAAGTATTGATGAATATTTTAAATTTTTATTGTTATTTATTTATTTATTACAATAATTAAATATAAATTAGGGAGGCCGGTAAACGAAGAGTGATAGTATCGAGTTCGCTAATGATTGTCATTATTAGGAAAGTGAACATGGTTCTCTGAAAATATTTATTTATTTGCTCTATAAAATTCTAACACTTTTCTGTCAATTTTCATTATGCATTTGTTTTTTCGATGAATTTCTAAATCTGGAATTATTAAAATTATTTTAAATCTCGTGGAAGAATTAAAATGTTTCTTAAAATAAATTAAGAATTATTTCAAAAACTTCATACAAAAAATTTAGGAACAGTTAAATTAACAGAACATTTTTTTAGACTATCCTTCGTAGCGGTGGTCTGTCATGTGTTAGTTCGAGTATAAATAATTCTCCACAAAGGAGATAGTTTTTTTTTTATCTTTTCCAAACGACCGTGTTTGGTTATTTTGAGTCTAAATTCGTCCGCGCTTATACCTGGAGTCTTCCACTCGACCTTATTCTGGCAATTTTAGAACTACCACGATTTTGTTTTGCTATAATAAATATAGATTGCATGGCATAATAAATATATAAAATATGATTTTTAAACTTCTGCTTCACACTACTTTGCGAATAATTTCATATTTCTTTTCAACTTTATGACCTGAAAAGAAGAATATTAATAATTAAAAAAAATAATTTTCAGAACTAGGAGCCGTATTCTAATATGTTTTTAACTATTATTTATTTATTTTGGGCGGAAGACCCAAAAAATGTTTTTAAAAAAATAACCAGTTTCTGTAAGTATTAAAAAATATATAATAAATAAACAGATTTATATCATCTCCTGACATTCTAATTAACTCAATTAAGGTAAATTTAATCAAAACTAAGAAACAAATATTTTTTGCTTGATATAATTATAAAATTTCACTCAAAGGGACCAGTAGGGTGCTCTCTACGCCTCCCTTATTTCAACACTGTTTCGGCATATTGGATAATCGTAGAATAGCTGGATATTATACAATACATTTGTTTTTAAGCATATGTATAATGTTTGTTAATATATTCTTATTTTGAAGCATGAACAATTTTTAGTTTTCAGGTTATAATCAAATGGACATAAATAGGATATGTGGTTGATTCTATTCTAACAGAGTGCATTAATGTTGTGAATCAGTTCCTTCAGATGTTTAATAAACTAATGGAGTTTTAATTAAACCCGTGATTTATTTCTCAAGCTATAAATTATAATTTAAAAATTAATTATTTTTAAAAGCCGTTATATATATGCTCTCAGTACAAATTATAAATTACATGAGTGATTCCATTCTAACGATGATTATTATTAATGTCCTGCATGGTTTGCAATCACTGGTAATCTGTCAACAATCCATTTATAAAACTTTTATATCAATATGATTCTCATGAACATGTTTCATCACATCCTTCTTTAATATAACTTACAATCCACAGAAAACTTATAGTTATTCACTTAAATGTTAGTTGTCAAACCCATTTCTAGAATTTTCCTATAAATTCATAATATTAAAAAAAAAAATAAAGTAAGAGTTAGAACAGAATCACCCAGGTAGTAATATATGATTATTCTACTTATGTGAGGAAAGACAAAAAGGATGCTTCAGTAAATAATTAGCTAATGAAAAATGATATAGTTTGAGGCTTATTAAAACTATTTTGATTAGGATTTCGTTGAAATGAATAAAGCGGCTTAACCACATGACTAAGTGAGTAGTATAATTACTACACCCACAACTGATTTATTGAAAACTTGCTCAGTTGAATATTTGCCACCATCTCCTAAATTTTGTGGGTAAAGTATTAGATAAAAGATTGATAGGCAATGATGTTTTGAAGGAAATTTAGGATTACAGTTTTTATTATGGTTTTGTTCACATAAAATAGTAGAGCATATTATTTTTGAAAACCTGATTATTTATTGTTGGCTATTATAAGTACCATAAGAAATGGTTATTAAACAACTAACCGTGGCTAATGTCTGTTTGCAGATATGACGAAGGTCGGGATGGTTATCTCGATTTGACAGAACTGAAAAGAATGATGGAAAAGTTGGGAGCACCCCAGACCCACCTAGGCCTCAAAGGAATGATTAAAGAAGTTGACGAGGATGGCGATAATAAAATCAGTTTCCGAGAGGTAACTTTCTATATAAGAGTATTGATGTAGCTTAATAAATTGTATTTTGTTCCAGAAAGATGAGATATTTATTTTATGTAGTAAACAACACTTTTTTTCTTGCTTGGTTTAAAGGACAACAAGCTAAGATTAAGAGATTTAGACAACTGAAGGAAGTCCCTAATTTATATTACAATTTTAGGGATATCTTTTTTGTGTTTTTTAGGAAATTAACTCCAAATTAATCCTATTTCTGATATCATCAACAAATATCACCCCAAAGTAAATCATGGGCTGTTAAAATGATTTTCTTTTTTGTTTTCGAAGGAGGAGAGATATATTATCTTCAACTTCCAGCTGCACAATTGTTATTTATCTTGTTAACGTCCAATAATAGTAATAATAATAGCAGGACAACAAGCTAAGATAGGCATTAGGTTTTCAAGGAAATTTAGGATTAGAACTTTTATTATTCTTTTATTTTAATGATAATCTATTTTCCTTAACACCAATTTGGATATGGAATCATATTAAACTCAACCACATAATCCTAAAAATAATTACCTTCAAATAGAAAAAAATGAATGATTGAATTATAGTAGGAAATCTATTTAGCTAATAAATGTTTCACTACAAAATATTTAATAATATAGCAACGGATAAAAAGAAATAGATATTACACTAGTTAAGTATAATATTAATAATTTTTACTTTGTTACATATTCTTAAAATTCATTATAATTATTATTTATGCTCATAACTGTATTGCATCATCTATTCCATTGAAAGAATAGACCTTATATAAGTTACAACGCCTATCCAGCACTCCCTTTGATTAAGGCTAATATGAGGATGTGCCCTATTTCAATCAACTATCTAAAGGTCTTTTATTACTACCCTGTAAAGGATTGCAAACACTTTTATTCTAAAATAAGTTCAATAAATGTTTTTTAATAACGATTAACAAGAAAAACAACTGTATAATATCCTTCTCTATATTTTATTAACTTTACAGTTTATGCTGATATTCAGAAAGGCCAAGGCAGGTGAATTGATTGAAGAGAGTGGTCTATCACAACTTGCTAAGCTTACAGAGATAGATGTTGATCAAGTTGGGGTTGGAGGAGCCAAAAATTTCTTTGAAGCTAAGGTATGAATTTAAATTTTAAAAATAAAAAGGTATAAAATACTTTCCCCCTGTATGATTAGTCATCATGTCTAAAATAAATATTGTTCTAGTAATACTACAGTAAGATAGAAAAAAACAACTAACTTCAACAACTAAACTTTTAACAACTAACTGTTTGTTCTGGTTTCTGATAAACTAATGATTAATATTTCATACATTTTAAATAAAATACGTGTAATCAATTGTAAGATAATAATTAGCGAATATAAATTAATTATTATATTTAATAAAGAACTACAGTTTTTTTTTTTTTGTTAAGTTAAGAATGGAAAACTTTTTTATAAATTCATTATGTTGTTATAGAACCACATAATATGTGAAGATATATTATAAGAACCTCAACAATAAAGCAAATCTATATCAAAAAATAATTATTGTTTTCTTATTTATTTTAATAAAACTTGTTGACAGAATTATTAAGATAATAATTATTCCTAACTTATGTGTTTAATCAATTAATATAATAAGAAAATTCAATTAAATGCGCCTCTTATTCATTGTAAGAAAGCAAGAAATGGACTAAATAAAAAACCAGTTTTAGATAAAATAGTTTTTTAAAAGTAATTGGTTAGAGTTAGTAAACAATAAAATAGAAAAAGCCCTCTTACTATTATTCTCAACAACAAGATTTTGAGAATGGTGATATAATCATTAAAAATATGTGTATACTATTTATCTAAAACTGACCTCATTATAGTTGTGTTTCTTTCCTCTATAAAGTCGGTATGATAAGAACAGCATTTAATTCAATTACAAAGTATTTACACAATACTTTACACAATACAAAGTATTTATTCCAGTGAAATATGTCCATGCGAAAATTCTGTAGCAGAAGAAATCTGAAAAATAAGTAACATTATTAAAACTGTCAGTAAACAGAGTCTTAAAAGTAGATTCAGGAATAGTAATAGTGTTCCATGATTTATTCCATTATTATGATCCAGTTAATATTATTTTAATTTGTTTTATATTTTATTAAAATAAAGGATGGAATAAAATTTATACCCTTCCAAAATATCTGTCAGAGAAAAATCATGGCTCATTGAAAAAGTTTTAATCATAGTGTAGTACAGATTTTTATAACAAATAAATATGACAGACTTTTACTGTATTTTATCATATTTATTTTTCAAGGAAACAGGATTTTAAATTTTTTTTAGAAACAAAGCTTTTCTTGAGTTACTCAATATTTATAGTTTTGGTGTCAATTGTTCTTTTTTGTTTTTCCCATTACTTTCCAGTGTATTTCATTATTTATTTTAGATGATCGATCTGGAATTAAAATTAATATACTTTAAATTAATAATGTTATGGCCAACTATTTTTTTTTTTAATTAGGTAATTCTGCTAGTCATTGCTTATTAAAATAAAATCTTCTCTTGGCCCTTTGTACAGTTATATTGTGATTTATACTATTTAAACAGTAAAAATACTACAAAGTTAGTTAATATAGTGAGGATGTATAATAGGTGCCCCATATAACGAGACTACTATCCTATATCCTTCCTTTTAGCTCATGATTTATGTTTTGAAAATTATTTATAGAATATAGGAACTAACTAAAACAAAATTGATTGGCATGCAAATTAAAGACTCACAACACAGCTATTTTAAATTAGATTTACTTTTGAATAGGTTTGGAGTTAGTGTATTGTGGGAAATCGGGCTCAGACCCTTTGAATGTAGTAATGCGCCGAGCCAAAACATTTTCATTTCTACCAGGACTCCTTTAGTTTCTCATAGCACATTATGCTCCCTAGATTTGTACATGGTTTGATTACAATTATGTGTAGATGGGATAGGAGATAATCATATCATGTGAGGGGTTGATTGATTACAAAATTCCTCTCTCAAAATCTCTGAATATTCTGTGGGACTGAATCTGACTTCTGTACTTCGAGATGAAGGTCCGGGATTCGGATGAACACAAGAGTATTAAGGTTATTACTTGTTTTCTTACATTTAATATGCTCTGGTTTGATTTACATATCAATACTTTCTTAAGGGTGATATTAATGTTCTAAAGATCACAGTCATATTTATCTTCTCTTTTACTATCATATTTATATGATATGTATATGATTTATATATGATATGATTTATATATGATTATATATATGATGATATTTATATATGATTATATATATGATGATTTATATGATTTATATGATATTATATTCTCTTTTACTATCATATCATATTTATCTGCTCTTTTACTTAATGCCAGATCAAGAGGCTGTATGACAGAAAAGAGGCTTAGGTTGTAATATTAATATATGCTTAGTGTTGTTACAAATTCTCCAGATGTGTAGTTGCTCCACTTAAACTTTGTTGTTTTTTTCTTATGTCCTTACAAATCTACAGATTTCGTTCCAGGCTGTTTTCTTCACATCTCCTGTCCATATGACAATCGGTTGAAATTAGGCCCAATTTTCGTAAGTTTACAGATTAGTCTTGCAGCATTGACTCAAGACTCATCTGTTATTACAAGAATACTTTAACAAAAGACACATTTAATCGATTGTTATTTTGTTGTAACAATATTTTTTTTACTTATCATTATTTTTGTTATGTATAAGGAAATAACAGAGTTTTATGGAATGTCACTTAAATTATTTATCTCATTCTATACTCTTGAAACAAATTATAATGGATTGCTGTTGGGTATCAATAGCTATTTTTTAATTTTTTTTTTTTTCAAATGGATATTTTATTACATTAAAAACCAGATATAATTTTTGTTTTATTTAATTCTTACAATAGTAATATTAGATAAAAGGAAAATAAAAGTTATATCTGGTTTTTAATTGATACCCGACAATTGCTTTATGAAACATCTCATTAATTTCTCACTCAATACTATTACTGATTTCAGATCGAAGAATTGAGGAGAGGTAGTAAGTTCGAAGACGAAATACGACAAGAAAAAGAAGAAAGGAGGAGACAGGAAGAAGAGAAAGCTCTGAGGAGATCAGCTTTCAAAGAAAAGGCAGCCATTTTCCAGGGAAGCGTTGCCTAAGATGACTAAATCTTGTCTACAACCCAGTATTAATGGTATTTAAACATCTTCGCTCCTGTAGAGAAGTCCCAGCTTCTTGTGACCATTGTATACTTAGCTGTAGCAAGGTATAAACCTGAAGGTGTTAATGTAAGTGGGAGAGATAAAATTTGGATAGAGGCTGTGACTTCAGAGAATTATCTGGTACAATTATTACATTTTTAGATGTTACCTTTAATATAAGTGTTTATGACCTATCAAATGTTACTACCTATTTTTTAAAAAAATGCATATTTTCCATAATAATATAATGTTGTATTTTCTAAAACATTTGTCTTTCAAAAAAGAAAATTTTTATTAAAGCACTTTTTGGTGGTAATACCTTGATTTAAAATACATGACCACTCATGAATTACATGTGAAAATATTATGGATTTAATTATATAACAGTGACTCAGAGATGTATGCCAACTTTATTAACTTTCATAAGAAAGCATGTTAGTTAACCATCTTTGTATTGATATTATTTTATATATAACTCCATACTGGGTTGTGAGCTTTATATTTTGTTTATAGACGGTAATGTTATAAAATTCAAATAAACCTATTTATTTTACTGATATCTCGATATAGTTAATAAGCTTTTAGGGCTACATAAAATGTTTTTGATAAGCGTGTAGTACTTAATATTAGTCGATGACCCACAGTTTGTTGGACTCACTTCCAAATACTTGATTGTAATTATGTTTTAAAGATGTAAAATTATTTTATATTATAAATATAAATGTTTATAAAACATTAATAACTGTGTTTATCTTAAACTTCCTGATATAAATGTAAGTGGCATTCTTATTTAAATTTCTAAAGCTAAGCATAACACGATTTACACTCCTCTGATTGATCTTGTTTAACCTTTTCAGAATAATATTGGTACAAATTAAAGAATTTTGTCAATACTTTCCAGGTATAAACTTTTTTTTTTAAACATTTTTAATTCCAATTTATTATAATTTTTTAATCATTGCTTTAATTTCTAATTATTTTTATTTTTAAGAGAAAAGATTTGCCCCCAGCCGGGATTCGAACCCGGATCTCCTCCTCACCGTGGCAACGCTCTAACCATTTGAGCCACCGGGGTCGCTCCCTACCTAGGACAAATCTGTCCTCTTCACCGATCCCATATCCCCCATGTTCTCGCAATTTTGCGATGTATACACGAGGAAGAATGTTCATTAAACATTACTTTTAATTTAGGATCTTTTTATAATTTATAATCTATTATAATTTTTTAATCATTGCTTTAATTTTTAAATATTTTATTTTGAAGAGAAAAGATTTGAAGTGAGGCCAAGTTCATTACTTTCAGTCGATTGTTGATAGTCCAATAGATTGTGAGTTACTGAATTTGAGCTATGCTGATGGAATAGTTCATGAAATATGTTAAAAGATAAATAAATAAATACAAATAAAATAAATTTGTAAATAAATACAAATTTTTATGATTTCTTTAATGCAAAGAATGTTCACAATTGTTTATGTTTTTTGGGAAGTGTTTTTGTTATTTACAGTCACAATTTTATGCAATCGTCAGTGGCCATATTAACTCTTGAGGAAATTGTCTCTGTTTATCAAAATCTTTGCTAGTTGAGAATTCTAGGGCTTCTTAAATTCATCATAATAATCATAATGATTACAAAAAATTAACATCCCAAATAAGTAATCTTAAATCTAATGCTTGCTGGTAAAAGGCTTACGGGGGGGGGGGGGGTGGGGGAAACAGAAAGAAGAAAATAAGCCTTGTGACCATTAATGAAATAACATGATGAGTTCAGATATGGATTTTAAGAATCGATAAATTTTCTTAAAAATTGTAAATAAATGTTAAATGATAATTTGATTTATTTATAATGCTGTATGGTCTAGGCTTCAAACATCTTTTTTTTTTCTTATCTTTATTAATGTACTCATTACTCTACAAGACTTTTTTTATGGACTTAAGATAGTAATTGTCATATAAGTATCAATATAAACTTATGACATTTATATTACATACAGATTACTTTGAGTACATTAAATCTCAATCATAAAAGGCCAAGTTCATAAGGGCTTCTCTGCCAATAAATATATATAAAAATTATAAGATGCTTGGATTATTCCTTACTATATACATATATATATATACTTATTTATTTTTCATGAGAATTTGATGAGTATGTCATGTATAAGGTGAAATTAAACCGAAAGTGAAGTATTAAGTTCTACAAATGCTGTACAAAGTAAATTCTACAAATGCAAAAAAACAGAAACTTCTCATAGAATGAAAGCCACACGTTTTCACAGTAATATTTAGTAATAAAATTTATAAAAACTATTTCTATATGCATAATGCTTGAGGGTACTTATCCCACACTTTGTTAATTCTTGAATCTGAAAAAATTAAGAACACAAAATTATTTTCTACAAATATATATGATATGATCAAAGTTATAGTGAAAATATATAACCATCATATATATATATATATATATATATATATATATATATATATCCCTCCGTCAGGCGCAGCTGGCCTGAGAAGCCAGCGAAACACATTTTTACACACCCCTCCTTTATTTCGCTTCTCAGAAGGGCCTCCCCTCAGGTAGTTTCCTATCTCGTGATAGTGCATGGGACCCCACACATCATTTTACTGTTGGCCTTCACTTGACATCCCTGTACTCCTCGTGGCTTGTGAGGCCGATTGCGCCTGATTGCGTTATTATTTTGAAGGTGAGTTTTTCAATATATTTCTATTTCAATTGTTTCTTTTACTCAAAATAACCCGGTTTTGTGCGGTAATTTGTTATTATATTCAGAAATTAGTGATATTCTGACACTGGCCTTTCAAGCCGGGTGCGCCCGAACACGTTACATTCTTATCTGACTTAAGTTTTCTCGCCTTTTCTTCTAGATTTCCTGCTGAAATGGCTCGAAAAGTTTATGATTTTTCCAACCCTAAGGATGTTGCTGAAACACGGAGCATTCTTGAGGATGATTCTTATGATCCTGCTTTGGTAGTCTAAGTATGGCAGATGATCCTGCATTGAACGGTTTAGGTTTCTGAATCAACTGGAGACCAGAAGAATCCGGAGGTAATCACATTTTACAATGCGACCAAAGGTGGAGTTGATACAGCAGATAAAATGTCTGCTACTTTCAGTATAAGCCGGACTACTAGACAGTGGCCAATGGTTTATTCGTATAGGTCTTCAATAATTTTTGCAATATTAGATACTACGATTATTGTAAATAATAAATAAATAATTATTATTACTGTTAATTGGGAAGTTGTTATATTTAAAATTTTGATTAGTCTTAGATTCTCATTGTAAAAAATTTTGTTATTGAAATAATTCATATTAAA
Source organism: Troilus luridus (assembly GCA_964056705.1). Taxonomy (NCBI): domain Eukaryota; kingdom Metazoa; phylum Arthropoda; class Insecta; order Hemiptera; family Pentatomidae; genus Troilus; species Troilus luridus. The sequence continues at coordinate 94,192,796 of OZ057414.1, read as the reverse complement.
TAAATATATAAGTGTTATTATAATTAATATAAACATAGTATTATAATATAATAATAATAACATTCTATACATGAAAAGAAGAATGATGGTTTTATATATATATATATATATATATATATATATATATATATATATATATATATATATATATATATATATATATATAATTTAATCTATTAATCCTTAAAATAGAATCTTAGATATAAAAATTCTTAAATAAATTAAACATGAGAGTTTAAATTATTTCATTCTCACCCCAACAAAACTATTAACTAAATAATTATTGTTTATAACTGAAAATATCAATTATTTAATTTAATGTTAGAAAGGAAAATAGTTGACTGGAAGATCGATCTAATGGAGGATGGAAATAGTTGGGGGTTGCAGTAAAAAAAAACTCCAAATAAGTCTTCACTTATTTCCATCCTCTATTTAATTTAATAGTGAAATTCGATAGGGTCTTCTCGTCCCACTTAATTTTTATTTTTTTAATTTCTTATTTCTTATCTATTTTGCTACAATAGACCAGCTCAAATTAAAAACAAAAACAAGTCCCACTTAAAGATTTCAACCAACTAAAAAATTCAATTCAATTATTTAATGTAAAGAAAGTTATTTCCTCATTCATCCATTCATACAAGCATTAAATCAAAAGACAAATGATTATGCTACCTTCGCACAGTCAAAATATTGTGGCTATTTAACCCGTTAAAGAAGTCATTGAGCAGTCTAGACTTAATCAAAATAAACATTAAGACATGTTTTTGTTAAAGAGGTGAAAAATAAATTTGCCAAATTACAAAACATTAATTAAAAAATCTACTAATTTTATCATAATAACTATTAATATATAATCGTTTGATAATTCTTAATAAATACCTAATAATAAATATAAATAAAAAATTTAATAAAACCAGAATCAAATTTAATAACTTATAAATAATGACCAAAACCAGAATGGGACAGCAAGAAATTTCCTCCTTGCTACGCTCAGTCTCACCCTGGTACATAGTTCCTCTGGACTAGATCAGATACTAATAGCTAGTATAGTTGCATATGTAACTTGATTTCATATGTGACTTTACTAACAGTTATGCTATTCCTAGCTCACAATGAGTTCGCTACAAATTTTTAACTGTTATATTTATTTTTTATATGTAATCATAACTAATTTATATTCTAACCTCTGGTAGTAACTTTAATACTATTCTTCCAACTGATCAAATGCGTACATACTATGTATCCTCCCAGACAGACGGCCTCCAGCCCCTTATAAACTAAGATAACAAAATATAAATATTATATTATACTATATTATATTTACACTGACTATTAACACTATATTAAGGTGAATGGTAGAAACTTATTTATCTCCCTGTAATTATCCTCCTTAGAGAAAATTTATTTTAAAAATTGTTTTTAAGATCAGTGATAGAAGGTGCAAGAAAAAAACAATCAAAACATATACTTTTTAATCTAGGCCAAAGTTTAAACCAAAATTTTGTCTATTTCTGAAAAACTTGATAGGCACATAGAATTTTAGGAAATAATAATCTATCAAATTAATTATTTTAATTCAGTTAACATCATTGTCAATATTATAACCATCGAAAGAATTAACTTTATATCTACTTGTAATATCAGATTTTTTAGTATACAAATAAAATAAAATTCTTTAATTGCTCATATGTTACACATTTATGCAAAGATGAAAGGGTATAATGATATTAAAATAAAGTATAATAATAAGATTTTATTAGATAATTAAATACAAACAAGGTGAACAATTACTACAAATTAATTAATAACATAGTATGCATAATTTAGTAAAAAAAAAATTAAATAGTTTCTCTAAATTAAAAACAAGAAATACGTGTATTGTGAAGTTCATCATGAACATTCAATAATTTAATTAACTAAATAAGAAACATACACAAAATATAAAATCTTTAATATTAATTAGTAATGCATACATTTGTTTGATGTTAACAGGAATATATATTGATTTAATGTAGCACGATATTAAAAAAATATAGTTGACTAACTCTGGTCTTTTAAAGAATTTATATCTTAAGATAATTTGTTATTAAGGTTCACGAAATTAACAAAACTAGATAGAAAAGTTGTACTTTCTCCAGTAAATAGATTATAATACGAGAATGGATCGAAAACTTGGACAATCAACTGAAACTAATTTAAAAAAAAAGTTTAATTAAAGGGACAAAACAATACAAAAATTGAATCATCACAAGACCGAATAATTTTCATTGCAGGGAGGACTTGAATCTAATAAATCTATATTGAAAATGAATACCTTGAACATATTTCATCCTTGAGTAGGTTTCACAAAAGGACAGGAGGTATCAAAGGCCTTTCAAGGCATTTTCAAGAAAAGGATCGAGACAGGATGAGATGACAAGATTTAATAATATACCAGCAGTTTTAGGGATGAGCCTGGAAACCACTTTGATCAGAGGACTAAGGATATGAGCCTACGACACCACATATGGTTACTTCAAACATAATGTACAATATGAGCCTCTTGATTTTGTAATAATCTAATACATTTAGTAATAGAATTATTTTTATTTTCGAAAATAATAAGAAGGAAGAAGCGAATAAAAAGTCAAAAATTGTTGCGACTTAACTCGAAGCGACAACCTGCAGAACTTATACTCTATAATAAATAAATTATATTCTGAATGATAAAATAAATAAAATACTATAAAAAAAATTTCTTAAGGGAAACAGTTTTGCCGTAAGAGACTCAAATCCATAACAATTAAAATACAAATTCACCCTTCTCATTTTGGCTTCTTATCAATTATCACATTAATCTATTAAGAAATTGCCGTAACCTTGGCATGTTCTAATTATGGCCTTGCAGATATTTGGTGGTTAGAAAGGATTGGTCAGAAAGAAGAGAAATGTTATTTAGTGCTAGAAGAGTAGAGCTCCGAGGGTTGTCCTTCAGCTGGCGAGAGAACTAATCCTGTTAGGGTGCCTATTGAGGTAAGTAAAAGGCAATCACACTGTCCCCATTTAACTCCCTCCTGATTTGTTTCTTCCCTCTTCTTCCCTAGGCTGGTCAGTCCTACTAGCAAAATAGAGGAAAACTTTTTCCCATTAATTCCGTTTTCTTTTCCTAGACTTTCTTAACTCAATTGAAGTCTCCCAGTGCAGTTGTTGCTATCTAGTTGAGTAATTGGGACAGTCAGGAGCTAGTTAGCATGGAGTAGAGTTGGACGTGTATTCTTAATGTTTAGAATTGAAAATCTTATACTACAGTCAGACAACCTACTGCTTATACCTATTTTATTTTTCCAAGGAGGATCTAGGGTTCAGTAGACGAGACTTCCATCTTAGGCAGTAAAGCAGGAAGTGACAGCGGCAGAGATCGAAAAAAATATAATGTAAAAAGATCCTCCAGGCGGGAGCGAAAAAAAAAAAAAATGAATCCCTCTAGTGGCACCTCTTCCAATAAGTTCAGTTGGTTTGCATGCCCTCAGTTTTGGACTAACGAAGACAGACAAAAAATTAAAATATTAGTGTTGGCTTTGGATGAGACAAAGAAGGGTGTCTCTAGAATGTCTAAAGAACGGTCGACTTTCAAAACGGGCCATATTTAATAGTGCGTACTATACTCCTCTAATTTTAATGTGTGGAACAAGAGATCAATACTAATAATTAGGAGGCGACCCAAACACTTCATTATAACATTGGTTCACAGGAGTAATCCGAGGAAGAAAATTTGTCGATACTTGGTATGTCTTATTAGCTTGATATAGTTTACTTTCATTTTGGTATTATTCTTATTTTATCATTTATTATATCTATCGCCTTATGTTTTTTACCTTATGCAGTAACGGTGAGAGGTTGGGCAGGGTTATCCTACAGGCTAATTACTTACTCTTGCGAGAGCGATGTCGATTTTTATTCCGAGGATTACAAATATAGATTCTCCTAGGCCGGATTTAAACTAACCTCCTTTTAACTCGAGAATTCTGAAGTTCTGTCCAAAGCTCCTTTCCTACCAAGACCTCTGATAGTATTGTTATTAATGTCGTTAGTTAAATTATGTCTGTACTTTTGAAAATTTTCGAACAATCAACATAGTTTTAATGTGTTCATTATTAATTAAAATTAATTTAGTTGATATAACTATATTGTATATTTCCCCTGAAAAAATGGTACTTATTCCACATGTTGCCAGCTTGGTGGTAGGGATAGTTAAAGCTCCGTCAAGTGACATCACGTTACATCATTTCTACGTCATGTTCTTATACGTTTTGTAATATATAAAATAGGAATACAAAAAAAAAAAAAAAAAAAATGGCTTGAAAATGTACCTCAATAAAACAAAGTGGCGACTTATTTGAGAATGACTAACCTAGCGAGTAATGGGTAATTAAAGATGAGTAATTTCAACTAGGATAGTTTTCTATTATCGAGAATTCAAATATAACCATCATCATAGGTAAAGGAACAGGAACTTATGTCAGACTCAAATACCTAAATAAGTAATTATTGACTACGTTAAATGTCCGCTTTTATTGTGTGTTTATTTACTTACTATCATTTACTTATTTAATTGAAAAAAATGGTGCGGAACACCGCCGATACGGATATCATCCTGACGAAGAAATGGCATAACTTCTCGTCACTTGAAGGAACTTTACGCCTGTGATTAAGCTGGCAACATATGGAATAAGTACCAAATTTTGCGGTAAAATAATATTTAGATATTTTCAGTAATTAGTTTATGTGTATTATCAAAACTCTAAGCGAAGCAAACAAACAAAAAATACACTTACATATGCTATTTTAAGTCGAAATATCTAAATACTTGAATTTCCACTTACTAACAACTCATAATTGTAAAAGTAATAATAATAATATCTTAAGGCGTATGTCATGAGCAGTACTTCACCAGTTTTATCTGTGATTGCAAGGCTTGACCATGGATATACGGCACTAAACTTGCTTCGGCAGGAGCCGAACGAGAACCTAACTGAACAGGGCCTTACCGAGTCTTGGAAATGTAAACAACTTCATGGCATATTTTACAACGCCTTAAAAACTTCTGGAATAAATTTAGCAGCATCTGTCCAATGGTTGAAAATTGGAAGTATGTTTCCAGAGACGGAAGGATTCCTTTTAGCTATACAACATCAAGTAATGGCAACTTGTTCGTAGAGGAAGTATATCTTACAAGACGCCATTAATGATAAGTGTCGTCTTTGCAAATCTACAAATGAATCCATACATGTGACCTCAGGCTGTCAAGTACTATTGGGAAAATAATACCTTCAAATACACAATAATGCAGCGGTCATTCATCAAGTAGTTGCTATAAGTTGTGATCTAATTAAAGATCACCAACCTTTCTACAGATATCATCCTGAAGCATTATTAGAAATTGGTAATGTTAAATTATATCGGGACCATTCGATGTTAACAGACCACCATATATCTCACAACAGACCTGACATCGTGCATATTGACAAGGCAGCAAAGAAAGCACAGATTATTGAGATAGGAGTTCCTTCTTGATATAACGTGCAAAAAACAATAGGAGAAAAATTCGGAAATATCAGGAGCTTAGCGAAGATATTTATTGAAGCATCTTTATAGGCTGGTGAAGGTTGAGGTAATACCAACTGTAGTTTCTACGAATGGCATTATTCCAAAAGGAAACAATAAAATCCTTGAACTGAACAAGGAAGTTGAACTACTACAAAAAGCAGTGTGTATTAGGAACTGCTAGTATTGTACGAACATTTTTCAATATCGATAAATAAGACGATTAAGCTTAACTTTGACCATGGTCCGGTTAAGCCATATCAACCAGTAATGCTGAGAAGAAAAGAATATAATAATAAATACGCTATTGTTTTTATTAGAAAATTATGCTAAAAAAATAAATATATGTTCTGAACCTAAGGTCACCTGTAAGAAGAGCTTAGGGACCATTCTAAATCCATTTCACAGCTCCCAGATTAACACGGATTTAGGGGTTTCAGTGAAGAATTTAAATTCATTTCAGTCATAATCTCTGCAAATTATGCTTGTTGTTTTTTTTTTCTTTGGCGGGTTTTTGAGGTTTTTCGCATCTCTTAGGCCCTTCATAATTGAGTTAGAGGATAGCAAATATGAGCTGAGTAGGTTTTAATAGAGAAAAGCCTTTTGGGGATTTCAACTTTTTTCCTCTTACTATCACTTTTTTTTTGTATTTTCAATTCTGCATTTTATTTACTATTAAAGATAATTTAAAATTAATGGAGATCTGATCCTCGCACTTTTCATTATTTGTTCATGACATTTTGATTTCATGGAATACTCTCATCCATATTCAGAGGTGAACAGAATAATTTATTTTACCAATTGAAATAAATAAAATAATATTTCATGATTCAAAAAAAAGGCCATTTTTCATGTAAATATATATTTTAATTTATCTTTTTTTAGTAATTATACCAAAAATATATCAAAGCCATAATATAAATTTTTCACTCTGCAATAAAAATTATGGAAGCAATGAAAATTGGATTAAAAAAGGTTAATCAGTGGTTTAAATTATTATTGTTTTTGTGTTCAATTATTTTATATTCTCTGAAATAAGATGATCTTGATAAGTTACAGTTTCTTGGACTTCTCACTGAAACACAATATGTCTGCAAATATTCTATAGATGATTAAATCGTAATTTAACATTTTGTTTTATTTTAATCAAAACTAACCTGACTTGTTTTTTTTTCATATTTGATTGAAAAAAATGTCATTCTAAACAGAATATCTTTTAAAACTAAGAGAAAGTGAGCCACACAACAGCTAATCACCAAGCTAACGACAGCTTGGTTAGACCCAATGATAATGAAAATCATTATTGTAAAAGTGTTGCAGAGAATACAAAAAGATACCACGTTTTAAAGGATAGTCCAAAGACGCAACTACAGGCAGCTGTGCAATTTAAAATAATAATGACCCCCCTTTTCACTAAATCAGTTTCAACGGTATCGTAACTAGTAAGATGTAAATTAAAGGGGAAATCTATGGTCTAATGGTTTTCTTAAGAAATTTGGTGACTGGAAAAATTTAAAAGAATGTTATTCAGTACTAAACCACTGTTTGGAAAATTGGAAGCAGCTGAGGGACAGAAACTAACGGGAAACTATAATGACATCAGCTCTTTTCACCAATCAGCTGAGAGCAGTCTGAGCACATGACATTTATGCCACAGATATGTAGTTTATTCAGCAAGTTTAGTTGGAAATAAGCACTAGTAATGGAGAAATGAAGGTGCCAAGGAGAGGGACAGTGAAAGTGGCAATTTTTTCGTTAATTAATACCTAAAATAATGGCCACATAATACAAATTATCACTTAATAATTGAACTCTAAAGTAGTTCAAGTTAACCATCACCACTCGTTTCGAAACGCAGAATATATGAGAGAGAAAGAAAATGGTGGCTGTAAGTTGGAAAAACAAGAAGGGAGCCTTTTGTAAAATATAACCTACTTAATGAAATAGCCTGAGAAGTGAGATAAGGAATGAATTCCTCCGGTTTCAGCCTCCGGTTCTCCCCGACCTTTTAAATTTTCCAGTTTCTTAGATAAGATTTATCTCGGTAGTGGGCTTAATTCTGTATAAAGATGACTTATATTGGAGTAGTCAATTTATTTTACTCATTTTCACTAGGACAGTTTATATTATTGCAATAGTTTATAAACATTCATGTATAATATTTCATGTATTTTGTTATTTATATGCAAAGCTTCAGGAGATCTAAAAAAAGTTGTTAGATTCTAAAACATCCGGAATAATTGGGCAAGGAATATGCTGTGTATAACGTCAGTACTAGTCTTTTCTAAGTCACTTTTATGCTAAAAATTAATATTATTATTAAATTGGTATTTGTTTCGTTGATTTTCTGTATTTAATTACCAATCTGGTACTGTAAATTTTTGTTGCTATGCCCTGAAAATTCCTACATCCAAAAGTGATTCTACATCTCTAAACGTGTTCCACGTCTTCGCCAATTTGTCCGTCCATATATCCGAGGCATTATATTTGTTTTTGTTTTGCATTGTACATTTTTTACAATGAGGGAGGATCAAGGCCCCTTATAAACCCCCAACCTGGAGGACCAGAGTATTGTCCACGACAACTTATTCGTTGGACTTGACCACTTATTTCGCTGCTCACCTTCATATCTGAAGACCGTTCCACCATCGGCAACCCGTGGACGGGCTAGAATAGCTTTCACCATGCCACGGGTGAAACTTTGAGGGAACTCTCAATATGAAAAAAAAAATTACCAATCACCTGGCGAATGTTAAAAATACATTAATTTAATTTAACTCCGACCTTTTTAGTTTTGGTTATTCATTTTAATTATTGAGATAGTAAATGTAAAAAGGATCACCACATGTTGGGTCAGGAGGAGAGAGATTAATTCCAAACTTTTTAATTTCTTTGAAAAATTCTCTGGGTTAAATAATAAGCGTAATGATAATAATAATAATAACAACGTTGTTTTATGTGTTCTGATTTAGATTAAAATTGTATTAATTTATATCCTTTTATGTATTAAATTATATATTATTAATATTCTAGAAAAAAAAAATAATCGTGAATTTTAGTATAAAAAAAGAGTATAATTACGGTGAATGTGTATATTTCGTTAATAATAAAAGTTAATAAACGTTTCGACAAACTTTTGAAGTATAGGAGAAGATAACCTAAGCAGTATGTGGAAGTCGGTTCTTTATTCAATATGTAGTCAGTCATGGATGGGAAGTAGTGGGAATAAAGGTCCCTCCCCGAGAAATATTAGTGACGTTCCATTGACGTCAAATTTACGTCACTAATATGGTCTTTAACTGAATTGACAACCTGTGGAAGATACCAAAATGAATAATGCATCGAAAGTGACTTTTTTTTTAAAGCAGTGTACGTCTCTTTTCACTGAAATTATTACAGTTAACATAACTTTAGTATAAATCAAGAGCTCCGCACTCTTATCAAATCAAGTGCCGCTCTTGCGCTATCTAGCGGAATTTGCTGTAACTAACTTTTGAATTCAAATATTTGTGGAATTGAAAAATTATTACTTCTTTAAATGGACATAATTTAAAATTATTATTGGATAGGTTTTCCGCTAGCTATAAATGCTCAAAAGCTACAAACGAAACCCAACGGACCTTTTTAATTTGAGCTCTTGTCTTTACTATAATTTTAAATATTGCTGCTTTAATTAGGCTACAGAGGTTATCTTCTGCTTAACCAAGGTATATATAAGCATTCAAAGGGAATGCAAACGTTCAGGTATCATCCCAACAATCTCGTGAGAGCGATTCGATCTAGGAGAGTTCAAATTAATATCCTGGTGACCCCAAGAAATTAACCATCTTACTCTGGTTAGAAAAATTGGTAAAAAAATGCCCAACATCTCCAAATCGGCGGGGGCAACAAAAATAATAAAATAAAATAAAAACAATAATAATTTTAGTTCTGCCAATGATTATGTATTTCGCAGTTGAACACAGAGTGATTAGTTACAATGATTCTGTTTGGAAGCACAAGTGCAAATAACGTGATGTGAAATAACGATATTAGACTTGTGGTATAGGCGTGATAGTTTGTGGAATTTCACTTTGAACACAGTATATTTTGTTCTTACTTTACAAAAACGTAATAATTTTATTCTTTGATTTGGTAATTTTCAAGAACATTATAACTTTCAAGTAACCTTCGTTTCTCCGATATAGGGGTTATTTCCAAACTACTAAAATGGTTGAAAAAATATCATGTGCTTAAACTGCTCTCAGCTGATGGTAGGAAAAGTTTCTGATGAAATTATGAGCTGATCATAATTGTGTCACGTTAGTTACCAAGTTGTCATTCAGTGGTTTAGTGGTAAATAACTCTCTATTATATTTTACCGGTCGACATTTTCCTTTCTGATTATATCTAAAGCCCGGTGAATAAGTGGTTAAGTCGGTCCAGAGAGTGTTAACTGCTTTCAGGTAACCAGAATCATACCATTCTCTTAGAAATGGAGTTGTAATATAAACAATAACTCCTTTTCAAGCCAATGCCCCTTATTCGCTACGAAAATAACTCGATTCCGCTTATATAAGTACAAAAAACTCATTTTGGAGAAAATTAGACTTAACCACTTCACCGTGCTGTAGGTATAGAGCATCGAAGTTTTTGAAGGAAAAAACAGATTTGTCCAATTAGATGCATAACATTGAACACTTATTACATAGAATGGGAACACTGATTCAGTGGAATGGTGGGAAAAGTGCTGGGCCTTACTAAGTTAGTGTAACGACCCAGCTTCATTATTATTTTCAAGTGAATAGATGCTTGCAGTTTTGTCTTTGGACTATCCTTTATACAAAATGTTAATTTTTGATTTCTCTGAAACATAGTTACTATACAATTTTGTATTATCTTTGAGGCTAATCAAGTTGTCGTTTGCCTAGTGATTTGTGTATACTTGTGTTGCTCTCTTAAAAACATCGAGGGTAGAATGACATTTTAAAAATATTAAATAAATCGATAAAGAAACAGTCACGTTAGTTGCTTCAGTTACCTAGTTACGAAAAAATTTTGTTTGTGTTTTATTTTTTAATTGGCCCACCAAGTTTTGCGTTGACCAATACATCATTTTTTATCGTTTTAAGTAACGATCCCATCTGTTATTCATAGATTTGTCTGTGCTTTTCATGGTAACTTCAACTCTACATGGTACATTAGTTATTTAATAGAATATATCATATATAAAATACATACACACATACTGGTTGAGTATATTGAGCTGTATACTCAAAATCCATATGTATATTGAAATATTGACAGGTTAAGTAATCGAGGAGGGAATATTGAGGTTTACACAACGGAAGTTGCTCTATCCGGCGTCCTCGTGGCTTATCCCTTCCTGTTATCTCGAGCTGTAAGAACAGCTGTTGGTATTGGTTTTCGTTCAGCCATCGGGTCCCATTCAATTGAATATATCAACTTACCAAAAAAATAAATATTTTAAAAGACAAAGAGAGAAATTGAGAATACCACTGCAAAATGCCAGGTTTCTATATAATAATGCGCACTACTTATTAATTAGAGGGTGAAGTGGCTTAGTGGTAGAACGCTGAGTTGTCATGCTGAAGGTCCTGGGTTCCAATCCCATTGCTGGCAAGACTTTTATTTAATTAAATCTTAGCAGCAGGAGATGGTTCCCATGTGATCTAGGACCCTCCTGGGGCTCACCCAGCCTCTATAAAGTGGAAACCCAAACTAAGGGAGAAATATCTGGCGGTTGAGCGTGATCTAGGACAGATCGCTTCCCTGCGAATATACTGTATTACGAATATAAACATTTTAAAAGTTTATAGATTAGCAAACATTCCATTTTACCGAACTAGGTAACAACAATGAATAACAATGAGCAAAATGAATTTCACTCACAACTATGAACAATCGTGTTCATTGAATTTAATGGTTATTTGAAAATCTGTTGTTTTTTTTACCATAACCTCAAGTACTTTTCATATTTTTCTAATTTATATTTTAACCTTTCAATATGTCATAGAAAATGTATAAAATGAATATAAAAAAAAACAATTTAACAAACAATTTTCGGTCAAAATCTTAACATTATCTAGATAATAGGTTTTTTAAACTTCTCCATCAAAACTCTTCTTTATTTTTTTACATGAGGGTTATCTGATCGTATGAAAAATATACACTCGGTAAATTACAAATAAAAGAACTTAATTCTCATTAAAACCATATAAAAATATACTTTTTAGGATAGATTTTAATTTTCATACAAATTATTTAAAAAGTATTGTAGGAGACACTAAATATTTGTTTTATAATTATTTTAAATTAAAACGAAATCAATGTTCGGAATTGATTCGATGTATCGATTACAAATAACCGATTGATAAAACTTGTTGAAGGTAACAGCTGTTCATTAATTAATAATTAGTGTTAACATTATTTAGAGTCAGATTGTGAATTTAAAAAAATAAAATAGTTTTGTAATCCGATATCATCTTTTTATTAATAAAACTTACCTACAGTATTATTGAGCAGATTCCAGCATTAAATAAAATTCATGAAATTTAAGATCTACCTTAAAGCATGTTTTTTGATGGTTTTAACGAGAAATATGTTTATTTGTAACATGACAGTGTTACATTCTTGATAGTGAATAATCGAAACAAAAATCCTTACAGTTAGGTTTCGACCTAATCTTCCATTAATATTTTACAGAGATCGTGCTACTTAACACCTTACCCCCACAGTTGGACGTCATGAACTTCGTTTATTTACAATAAATAATGGTCGAAGTATATGGTAATTATTATAGAGATTATATAATCGTAAATTATGTGCTTAATGTGCCGGCAATTCCCAACTGTTGTTTCTACATAAAAATATACAGATGGCCCATCGGACTAAAAAATATTAAAATAATCCTTGCAATAAATCAGTTAGGATTAGAGGCTGGAGCCGAGCCAACTTGTTAATACATTACATGAGCCTGGGGCTGAGGTCCAATGTTTGGCAGTAGGGTTGCTTTCTCATTATTTTTTTGACAAGCATAATTGTATCCGAAATTAACGCTTTTATATGAGTCTTCATTACAGCAATTATTTATCATAAATTTGACTGATTATAAACCGAAATAAGTCAAATATTGTGTCACAAATCATTAGCTTAAGCAAAAATCAGGAATAATTGCTCATATTGTGGTAATATTATAATTTATCTTATCCCAGATAAGGTGAGAAAATATGATCAGGGCAATGTGATTTAAGGACATTGGACAAATCGGTCTAAATCCATAAATCCATGGATTATGGTTGTTTGAGGTATACATGTGTGTGTGTTTTTGTGTGTGTATATATAATTTTTTTTTTCAAATTCGAATTCTGATTGATCTCCTCAGGTTTATCGACAGATAATATTTTATCATATTGTTAAAAACCAAATTTTTCTTGTTTTTGTTTCGACGAACATCATAGAAACAGTTGCTTCCTGCAAAGATAATGTAACTGCTTATTTTCCGGTCAACCAGCTACCATGTTTGCTGTTTTCTTTTTTATAAATTTAACTTCAATTTATGCTGCTACTGCTTCTTAAGCGTGTGATGCTCCATAGGGGGTCCTAAATTTTGCCTACCCAGGTGTAATTAGGATAGGGATCGTTAACGAGTACCTGACACCACACAATAACGCCCCTAATTTTTCTTTCCCAAAGAGCGGCATAACAAAGTGTTTTTTACTTCCTTTAAAAAATGTTTATTCCACCAGCTCCCATGTAATACGTAAGCGAGATAAAGCTTAATAAAAATATACTGTATACAATTTTTTTATTATGCAAGTGAGACAAAATGTAAGACATGTTAGATATTTCAGGAACTTTACTCATTTAGATGTCTACAAGTCATATTGGAGGTAGCAAAATCTTCACAAGTCTTTTATTTTATTTTATTTTTAAAAAAGAGATAGAAGGATTTTAATTGGATTTTTTTTTATAGATGCTAGTAATTTTATAATAAAAAAAAATCAAAATCCATCCATTCATGTTGGGTTTCTAGGTGTAAAGCTACGGAAGTTTTATTGTCATATCCTACAGTTTAGATCTTTGAAATAATAAACCTAAATTAATTATAACTTATAATTGTAGTTCAGAAAAAACTAATCACTAGAACTACGATAGGATTCCAAGAAGCGAATCCTATGCCTCTGGGCATTCTATTTGTTTCTTTGATCATGGCTAGATCGATGAGTGATGAGCCCATCCCGTTTTGTTAATCCGTACATCAAAGGATATTTAATAAACATTCCCAAATCCATAACTACTTTGTGATCATTGGCTATTATGAACCTAGGGGATGATTTATAGCTGAGAATGTGAACATATTTCGAGGAATTTTCGAACATTAAACGTCCTTTTGGACCTCTGTGGATATTTCGTACATCGAAAATGATCAACCTAGTCTGAAGATTCTTTCACCGTTTACAATCCTCCAAACTAGGTTTCAAAAAGAACATTAAAGGGAAATACATTAAAACCATTTTTAAAAAAACTATTATTATTATTATGATTTATTTTATTTTAGTTGTTACTAATATTTAGTTGTTACTAAAATAAAATAAATCATAATAATTATAATGACGTAAGTCAACTAAAATAAAATAAATCATAATAATTATAATGACGTAAGTCAACTAGATCCAAATTAAAATAATGTTCAAAGAACATTCTTCCTCTCGTATAGTTCGCAAAATGCAAGAACGCGGGGACTTAGGATCAGAAAAAAAAGAAAAGATATGACCATGGCCGAAAAGCGTGCTTCATTGGGGCCCAGGATAGCTCAAATGGTAGAGTCCCAGACTAGTGATCTGGAAGACCCGGGTTCGAGTCCCGGTCCTGGACATATCTTTTCTTTTCAAATGAATATATTATTATTATTATTAGTTATTAAGTGAATTAAACTCGTGGTGGTTAATTTTCAGCTTTAAATTTCATTATTTAATATAAATCATATATATTTAAAAGTAAATAAAAAGTTATTATTATTGGTTCGGCACTACAACACCTTGACGCGTCCAGGCCTCCTCAATCAGCTTCCGCATGTAGTCCCTGTTGAGTGCTGCTGCCATCCATTTGCGGACTCCCAGGTTCTTGGCGTCTCAGCCACACAGTCAGTCCACCGCAGTCTTGGTCGGCCGACTCTCCTCCGTCCGTGGATGAACTCCGTCAGCACACGCTCTGGAATTTCCTCCTCGCTCATCCTCGCCACATGTCCAGCCCATCTAAATCTGGACCGCTTGGTAAAACTGACCACATCAGGCTCACCAAAGAGATCGTACACCTCCTCTTTTTTTCTTTCTCCTCCAACTTCCATCAACATTGATGGGCTCAAATATTCTTCGGAGGATCCTGCCCTCAAAGTCAAGAAAATTGCAGTATGCCTCTTTTGTCAATCCCTCCATATGTAAGCCCTGGTCGAATATGGGTTTCGTACAGGATGATTTTTGTTTTCCTTGTTAGAACCCTACTTGTTAGGTGTTGTCTTAGCCCGAAATAGGCACGGTTTACGGTCAATATTCTTCTCCTAGTTTCCACTCCGATGGCGTCAGTACATGAGACTTGGGATCCAAGATAAGTGAACTCTGAGACCCTCTCAAAGAGGTAAGTTCCGAATTCCACCTTGTCTCCGGGGATGTCTTGGGTACTCTTCAGCTACCATGTATTTAGTCATGTCTTGGTTAAATACCAGACCAAGTTTTCTTGCTGCCTCTGCCAGGGAGATAAACGCTTCTTCGACCGTCTGCGTAGATCTTCCAATTATATCGATATCGTCTGCATAGGGAAGGAGCTGCACGGATCTATTTACTATAGCCCCCGTTGCCTGAATTCCAGAGTCTACAATTGACTTTTCTATGGCCAGGTTAAACAATAGACATGATAGTGCGTCGCCCTGACGTACACCTTTTCTTGATGGGAAACCCTCGCTGCGATCATTATGTATTTGGATGAAACATTCAAGTTCGGTCATAGTCATTCTGACCAGACTTATGAGACAAACAGGGATGTTGAATTGGCCTAGTGCACTGTATCGACTTTCCCTATCAACACTATCATAGGCCACCTTTAGGTCAAGAATAGTTGATGGGTTTTGATACGATGTTCACGCCCCCTTTCCAATGTTGTCGTTAGGCAGAACAACTGGTCCGTTGTGGATTTGCCTCTTCTTAATCCGCTTTGGTATGGGCCATTTCTCTTTATGCGTATGGAAGCAAGCGTTGGTAGAGGATGTTTGAGAGCACTTTATAAGCATTTGGGAGAAGAGATATGTCTCTGTAATTGCTACATTCAAAGGGATCTCCATTTTTGAATACCAAGACGTCCATGATGAGGTTGTGGAGGACCATACTTAATAAGCTCTACTTGTATGTCGTCTATTCCTGGTGATTTTTGGTTCTTGAGCTTCTCTATTGCATCCGACACCACTTCATCATCCGGTGGCTCAACATTCTCTTCTGGCAGTGTTAACTGGTTGTCTTCATGCACCTCTTCCAAAACATGAGAGAAGTGTTCTTTCCACCGATTTAAACAGGCCGCCTTTTCAATAAGGATGTTTCCATCATGGTCATTACACGCTGCGTGGGTTGGTTTGAAAGTAAATAAAAAAGCCTATGTTTAATTGAGAATGTTGGTATCTTTTGTGACGTTGATAACTTTGTTTTGATAAGTCTCATGAGCTTGCTTCTAATGCTTCAACAAGATATTAAGGAAGTTCGAGATTTGTAATTTTTCTGCTATAATTAGGGTATTGTTTTGTTGATAATACCATACCATCACGGCGGCAGTGACTGAATCTCTTATTCCTTCTATGGACTCAAAACATGATATAAAACATAGGGCTGGTTAATCATCGGTTTTACTGGTAAGTGTATTAACCAAGATCACTCTCAACCGCTAGGATTTTCCTCCAATTAAGGGTACCTACTTTATAGAGGATGGTTCCAGGAATTTCTTCAGCTCCCGCAGGATTGATCCATATTTGTTCAAAGAATAAATAATCCATTTATCACACACCGGTTTTGGACCCGGGATAAGGGCTCAGCTCCATAACTCACACCAGAGTATCCCCTTCTCCAATAATGTTTATTTCTCTTCTGATTTAATTTTATTCCATAAAACTTGATTTCAAAAAATTTGAAACTGTCTTACCAACTCTTCGAGGACCAACTGTCATTCCCGGCAAAAAAATATGACGTAGGAAAGCATTCGGGCTATTTTATCTAAACATTTTAAAGTGTGAAGAATATTATGAGCAGGGATTGTTTGGAGAACACTGGTTAAGTATGTTATTAATAAGGATAACATATGATAAGGATGTTTTAAATTTGTTTGACAATGATCGGACTATCCTGCCTTGATAAAAAGGTGAGAATTTAATAATTTTGTTGATTTTTTTCTCTCATAATATACATATATATGAATATATATATATCCTTTCAACTATAAACTATTGACAATCAGCAGATTGACTGTCAATAGCATTAAACAAAATGCCATGAGAGGCAGGAAGAAGAATAATACACAGTAGTACCTTTCCTGTGGCCAGATGATAGCAAATCCCTCATCCACCGTATTTTGAAAGATCCCTGATCCACGTTGTTTTTAGTCTCCTCCAAGTTTAGTCTGTTCCCAGTCATGAGAGTCGTGGCGTCTTGTTTATGATTTGAATATTTTTCCTGAATAGAGAGTTCATTAAATTGAGTTTTAGATTTAGTGTCTGGTGTATTCTTTTTAATATGAGGCCTACGAGCCATTCTCCTATCAAGGCTTAGTCGAAGGTATTGTACTTTGTCTCTGTGTGAGTTATTTAGGTAAATAGGAGGTTGGTATTTTTAATTTACAATACATTTAAGACGAGTCAGTATAAATATGTTTCAATATTACATCAGATATCAAGTTACTTTCCGAGCATAAATATAGAATGTATGTGTTTTATCGGGAAAGTTTTTTCTGTATGTTTTCCTTTATATAGGACCCCCATGTCAATTCATCGCCGTACACAATCCAAGGGACTGATCAATATGTTTGGTAGGGGTATCGGCTTGTAGACAATACAAACAGGAAAACGTGTTTCGTGTTGTAATGCACTGTTCTACTGTAATGCGCTGTCCTTTGTCTTGGTTCAAGGATCAGGTTTACATCAGGGATCTATGGGGATCAGGTTGAGTTCTAATCTTAGACTGATTTGTTAAGTCGTCGGCATAAGCCATTAAACAAAAAAATAATTAAAGATCACGTTTAATATATTTCTATTCATAAATTATCTTATATACATGTATGTTATAATATAAAATTCTGTCTACAATTATTTAGCCAATAAAAATAGTCCTTTTTTCTCACTGCCTCAGCCATTATAATAATAAAATTACGTTTCTATCTCATTGGACTACGTTTAATTACATGAAAAAGAATATTGTCCTTGTTAATCATAAAGTAATGTAAATAAAAAATGTGTTCAAGCAGGCTAAGCTAAATGACAATTGTATTTTTGAAAGATTCAGTGATTGCTGTCAAAGAAATATTGAGTTACTAAGCTTACAAGCTTCAAGGAAATTCTAGAAAATAAGGTAAATTGTACTTGATTTTTTATAATACAATCGTTTAAGGTATCAGGTGAAAATGGAAACGAAATCGCTCCTTAACGACATCGTATGAAATGACCCGACAAAGAATGCCATTTAAAGGAACAGAAGCACTCGCATCTATGGAACCATTAGGGGAGCATCGAAGGCGCTTGTTGCATACGAATTCGGTTAAAGGTGGAAGCAATTTCCATCGTCGATGAGCGAGAATCGATCATGAGCCAGGGCTCGAACACGTCCTGGAAATCTGACGATGGAAAGGGACTCGCGGACATTTCGTCAGGAACGAGAGACATAAAAAACTTTCTGCTGGGTCATTAAATATAGACGATGTCGTTAGCAATGTAGCTATGTTACATGAAAATCGATTCATAGAAAATATTCCTTCTTACTCTTAATAAGGTTTCAATGTTGATTTGCCTAAAATAGCATCAGTTCCGTTCTTTAGTTAGATCTATTGTTGCGTATTTGATGCCGTCGTGGTTAAATGTCGCACAAATATTTGATGAATAGTGGATCATTGATTTGAGAAACAGAGCCGAATGTTTCAATTTGAAAATCGTTGACTCCAGATTTTTATCAAATTAATCAACCTAAGGGAAATAATAAGGTACTTGTGTATTACCCAACTGGGTACCAATGAATCTCCTTATCTCGTGTAACCTTTTCTTATCATTCGCCTTATTTGAGTTATTTGTGTGTGCGATATTAAATTGTTTTCTGTTTTGTTTTTGTCTTGCTAATTTTATTTATTGCCTATTTAAATTTCTGTATTGTTTATTAAATTTAACTTTGTGTTTGATTATTAATTTTGATATTCCTTTTGTTATTGCCTATTTAAAATAAGGATAATAACATTTTGAAGACGGCTGTTTAAAGGAGAAGCTGACCAGAAGTTTAGAATAATTCCATTACAAATTACATTTTCTATATTTCAATTTGCGTTAAGATAAATAACATGGTGGGTGTTATTAGTATCAGAATTATCAGTGTTCAGGTTGTGAACAGTAGCGGATGACAGTCTTTGGGTACCGGCTACGACACAAATACCAATAATAATTACCAATAAATTTGAAAAAGCATTTAATAATTATAAAATGGTTGTTTCGTTTCGCCTTTACTTCGACAAATATAATTATACTAAGATCCACACATGTGTATAAATGCTTCTTTTCACATTTATTGAAGCTGTATTAAATTTATGACCCGATACAGAAGACAAAGAATAGTTTTCCTGAACTGTTTTTTTCTGTACATCTGGTAAGAAAACTCTGAGCTAAGTACAATTGAATTATTGTAGAGCTCAATAAAGTTATTAGCTGTTAAATATTGACGGTTGATTCCTCTATCTTATGTTTCAGTTGATTTCTTGCTTATTATACATTTCCTTGGTCATAAATGACAACAAAGACAAAAACTAATTCTGAAAGAAAAAATAAGGGACAAAAGCCCTAAGAAAGTTAGGGTGTTGCCGAGAGCAAGAAACCGTGAGCTTTTCATTAGCTCCCGGTTTTTGTAGCCAGCGGACTTCACCTCCCTTAGCTCACACTGGCTTTGAATTAAGCTTTATTGAATGGCTTAATTTCTAAGCACTAATTATTAAAGTTCTTTCTTTTATCTTAAACATTTTTTATGTGAAGTTATCTTTCAAATTGTTCATAATAACTTCAATTATAATACCCGTTTTAAAGAAATATGAATAGTTTCTAAGGATTTTAGAGTCAAAGACGTCAAAAATTCCAAGTAATTAGTTCGTATCGCTAATTCAAAAGAATTACAACCTAACTCCAAAATTGGCATTTTTTAGTTAATTCTTCAGTAGCCATTTGTATTGGTTCAAGCTTTTTAATTCAGGAACGGCATTTCTGATATTCCATTTCCAACATTTTTTTTGTTTTTAGGAAATCATATTTTGAATTGTATTATATTTGAACTTGAAGTTTTATAGGAACAATAACATAAGTTAAAAATCAAACAAATTTCAAGCTTTTAAAAATGTTCTAATGGTTAAATAAAGAATTTCAATACCATCATTACAATAGGAATATACTTTGTTTAATCAGCACTAAAATTTTTATTTTTATAACTTACCACGAACATTCGAAGATATCTATTACAAACAAATTTTTTTTGAGTCTTGACGTTGTTTTGAAGAAGCGTTATGTATAAGTTGCGTCGAGCTTAGCAGGTTTGTTTTAGATTGATATGTTTTTGGAAATACTTTACACGATTTCGTATTTCTGCGAGGCATAGGCTAGGTTTTTAATGCTAGGTTTAGTATCTGAAAAATTTTCATTCTCTCACGATTTTACATATCGTTATTAAGTGCATTTAAGATAAAAATAAATTATGAAAACCATGAACCAAATTGATATCGTGTGTAAGAACCCTGGACAGAATTGCTGTAGACGCACCTGCAGTACAGTAAAAAAAATTTAATTGCCTACCTGCTGAATTGAAGGAGTAAATTTATGAACTATCATCCATTTAATATAAACTCTGTAAAAATGAACAGGGATATTACTAATTTTGTAGTTTATACTTTACCTTGCATTTATATTATTATATATTTAATAACTACATTAATATTTAATGTAGTATAATTTCTAATAATATTAATGCTATTTGTAATAAAAATAATATCGAAATGCTATGCAAAGTAAATAAAACAAAATTAGTGGAGTCCTATTAATTTTTGCGCAGTTTGTGTAGACGCGCACATACAAACACAAGTGATTTATTTTTTCTTCAATTTACGATGATTGTACATTGTTTTTTGCGGTATATTGTTTATTCTAAAAAATATATTTGGTTTAAGTATAGTTTTATTTGATTAAAACATGAAACACGATGTAATGCGATTCGGAATTTTTATCAATGCCATGACTGAACGAGAATGGTCTTAAGTATGTTTTTATTATTCTGAATCAGTGTTAGCGTTAATATTTAAATAATTCTGTAATTGTTCTGATATAAAACGTTGTTGGGTTGCTTAATTTTGACATATCCTATATTGAATGCATTACTATAAGAAATGTCACAATATCGTTGTTACAAATATCAGATTTTATTGAATAGACAATACTTTTAAAAATTTTAGTTGTTGACTAAATCGCAGTGGGATGAGGAAAAGTTATAGATTTTCAATCCCTCCTGGCACTTAAAAGGTTTACGATCGTAAGGTCGATATGGTCGTTAAAGAAGTTTCTAATGCTATACCCTTGATTATGGCTCTTGTCTCCGATCTGATTTCTTTACCAATTGAAGGATGCCATTTCGGCCTTTGTGTCCTTTTAGGAATATTATTTTACTTTAAAAATCGTTTCAATATTTTAGTAATGAAAAAAATAATGTGAAACCGTTAAAATCGTGAAGGGTCTTAGATAGGCAGAAATTTGGAAGGAATAAAGGGTTTACATTAAGACAAGATGACATGAATTTTTAAATAAATTTAAATTGTTTTCAAAGATTTCGTATCTTATTATTTTTTCTTGTACCCTTAAATAAACATTTGCATTATAACAAAAGTGATCCAGGATTATTATTATAGAGGTTTATTATTACCAAACATCTATACGCGTAATTTGTGGTGTGTCCATTGACGAAGGTTTTCAATATACGGACCGCTTTCACTTTGAGCCCATGCAATTATTTTTTTTTAAATAATATTTAGGAGACTTCATAAAGTTAATACAATTTTCTACCAAGTTCAGCAAAGAAATCATTAGCAATATAGTGTTGGATATAGTGCCTTGTACTCATACTTGCGACTTCTCAAGTTTCTAATATGTTATCTCCTTGTATGAAAAGTAGAAATAAAATTATACGAATTTCTTATGAGATAATTAGTTAAATAGTAGAACAGAATTAGGTGTCTATTCCAAGATGATTATAGTAAACTGAAAACTGTTGGAAATAAACTCGATCGAAGCAAGGATGGCTAGGTCATATCTATACTTGTGATGAGAATGGGGAGTAAGATGTTAAAAATCTATGTTTTTGAAGTATACATATATCAGAATGGGAAAATGGAATGTCCAATTAGCTAGAAGTTGAAGATGGATGCAAAAAATGTCTTAAGTGATAAGTAGGGCCCGGATTTATATGCAATAAAAATCCTTAAATATGTACATATAATATGCATTTATTTTTGGGAAATATGCAGGCAAAATAAAATAAAAAAAATAAATAAAAAATGTATTACGTACTTTATAATAATTTAATATTACATCTTTATAATATGAAAAATTAGTTACAAAACGCTTATTCCTCTTTCAAATTAATATTTGAAATTGTGGACATCTTTAAAATTAATTGTGTAATCTTTCAAATTAATATTTGAAATTGTGTACATCCTTGTGTACATGATGCTTCACTGTGGCTGACATCTTTTTCTCTAAAGTTTCCTCTTAGAATGTCGCAAATGGATCGTAACTGTTTTAGCCCAGGGTTGTTTTCGAAAACGTGTTGAACTTTTTGTGTGGTTTTTGGTGCTAATGTTCCATGGACGCTCTTTAGTTTTTGTATGGTATCATCTACTATTTTCAGGCTTTCTGATAAAAGCAAAAATTTAGATTTTCAAATCTTTTTATTTTTCAACTAAAAAAACAAAATTTGTCGAAATATGACATAAATTTTGTTTTAAAGTTGTTTTTTCCATTAATTTCTTTGCTTTTGATATTGCCGAAGCTTTATCATCTAATTTGAAAAGCAGGTCCTTGATCTTATCAAAATGTTGATAGTAGTAGTGGGATGCATCTAGCAAGATCCCCCATCTTATGATTATTGGTTCCGGTGGTAAATTTAATTCTGGGTAATTTTCTTTCAATACTTTTACCCGACTTGACGCTTTCAGAAATTTTTTTTTACATTCGAAATCAGCAAGTCTACATCTTCAAATTCATTTCTGACAGTTTCCGCGATCCTATGAAATGCATGGGCAAGGCAAGTCACGTGAATCATTTTAGGGTAGAATATTTTCAATGACTTCGTAGCCTCGACCATGTACGGAGCAGCGTCAGTTGAGAATAAAAAAACTTTTTCCTGTTGAGTTCCATTTGGCCAGAGAAAAGTCATGGAATCATTACAAAATCTAGCTATGGTTTCGTGGTTACATTTGTCCAACAACTGCATGTTTAGAAGAAAGGGTTTTGACAAGTCTTCTGACAGCTTTCCGACAATAATATTGGCCACGTACCTTCCCAGAGAACGAGTCGTCTCATCTATGGACACCCAAATTGGTACGTCTTTTATGTGGTTGCGTATTTTATTCATGGTCTCCTGGTAAATATCAGGGAGATAATTTTTTCGAATAGTGCTTTCGTCTGGCAATTTGAGTCCGGTATACTTTTCAAAAAACTATTTTAATTTAGAATTATTGATCTTATAAATTTGAATATCTACGCTTATAAAAGCACGAGTCAAATCATTTAAAAATTGTGACTTACTGGAAGTCGAAGTTGATGTAAATGATGTAGAAATGAATGTCTGGATGAATTGTTTTTTCTTTGTAGGTTTTCTTTATGTTTCGTTGTTTCAATATGCTGCGTTACTAACGATCTTCGGGATGTCGAAACCACTCAATCACAACTGTTACAAAATAAAACGCCCGAATCACTGCGAAAAGTTTCGTCAGGGAATTCGCGTAAATATTTGGTTACAAGTTCACTAGCTTTAGCCTTAACATTCGGCTTGTTGCAATGTTTTTAACCTAACTATAACCATTTTTAGTTATAGAGGAGCAGCAGAACCAAGAGTGGAAATGGATTCTAAGAATTTTAACATAGGAAGGAGAAGGGCCAATCTTCCCAGAAAAAGAAATCTTATCCATGAAGGGTTTGAATTATTAATTGTTTCCTGTCATTGAATTGAATGTTTTTATTGATTCATCGTTTTTAAAAATTACCTAAACACTTCTGACAACTCATAAAACCTAAAATAGAACGAAATGCATTAAAAATATGCAAAAACGATTAAATATGCAAAAATATGGATTTTCCTTCAAATATGCATAATAAAAGATACCCTAATCGAATACTTTTGGCCCAAAACTTGTTTTAAAAACTTCAAACGTGATGTACAAAGCATAGAAACAAATATGCAAATGCATAAAAATCCGGGGCTTAGTGATAAGCATTACTAAAATTAACATAAGTATTTATTCGCCTGGGAGATTTGTATATTGATTTCACTTGATATTCTATACTCACCACGGTATTTTTTTATAAAATACTTGTTTATAACTTTTAAACTCAAAAAACTGAAAATTCTTTCTATAGTTGGTATCACAATATTTATTCACTTTTATTATTAATCAAGGTTCACAATTTTAATATAAAAAACATAATTTTAATTCCATTGTCTAATTATTCTTTATCTTATTACTGCTCTTAATAATGACCTGAAGTATTCTAATTTCTCCCATATGCAGTACTTACTATCCAAAATCCTTGGTAAAATCCTTAATGCTCCTTACTTTGTTACAAATAAATTCATCCATAATTACTTCAGTGTCCCATTTGTCGCTGATTTGGCCCGAACCCGATATCAGTCTTTTCATAAAAAACTTTTTTCCACCCAAACCCACTAGTTTCGAACCTAGCTACCTATTCAATTCCCCACAATTTTATGAGGTGTCAGTAAAGAACATGGTCCCGTGATCTTAAAAGTTGGATTTGTTATTTCAGTACTAGTAGTGGGTACTTTCTCAAATTCTCAATTCATGATATTATTTATTTATATAATACAGTTGTAAATTTTAATAAATACATTTAAAAATAAATAATGACATGTAGCTAAAAATAGAAATAATGAATTGTAATTCCTATAGTGAGCCGATTCTGTGGACTTTAATATTCATTCATTTACTTTATTTTTTCCCTACATAATCCCAAAATAGCCCTCTAATTTTCCCTTGAGGGTATGGAACGTGACAAGAGGAACTAATACGGTAACAGGATTCAGCGGCGGAGGAGTTAATGCCGCTGGGCAGGAGAGGTTTGACGTAGCCTGTGCGTGGGCAGGACTTTACAGTATTGACTGCAAAGGAACCCTGTTTCAAAATAACCGTTTATTTCTTTCCCAACAAATATATGTTATTTTAACTTGATTATAATAACCTGCTATTTATTCAATGGGATCATGCTTATGCCTAATTTCATACTTTTTTGTGTGATCACTACTACAATTACTAGGGATAGAAGAAGATGCAACAAGTATTGATTAACTTTGATATCGGCGTTAATGAACAATTTTTTGACATTAAGAAAATACAGAAAATAAAATGATAAAACTATAAGAGGATTACTCCTGTACCAATGCTACCCATGAAGAGTCTTCGGTTAAGAATCTGGTAGGGAGTGTTCTTTTTCTTGGACAACGGTTGAGGAGGGATATGAATTATCAGAGACCATACTCAATTTTCAGGTTTTCCCCCTAATTCCCAAATCCCTGGTAAATCCCAGGAGGATGTCCAGAACCCACAAGTCCATCCCCAGCTGTTGTCAGATTAAATAAATTAACTGCAAGAGCCGGATTTGAACCCCGGACTTTCGGCACGAGAACTCAACGCTCTACCACCGAGCCACTCCGCTTTCAAAGATATTTTTTCTTAGAAATTTTTACTGTTGCCATGCCAAGTAAAAGGTTGAAGGGATTGAAATCCCGTTTGAACGGTTGTGAAATACTTGGTTGATCATCTTTCTGTGTCCAAACTCGTTAGCTATTCTGAAAGGGAGAGATTAATGTTCGAAAATTCCAGGAAATATGTTTAGAATCTCAGCTATAAATCATATAGTAATGTACGAATATTCAATATCAATCCGTTCAAACATGTTAAGCTTAATGACGTGCTAAGAAAAAAAAAATATTGATGTTAGGCACGGCAACTTGGCGTTTTACCACTGAGCTACTCCGCTTACTACTCACGGAGGATTAATACTTGATTTCTATAAGGTTTTATTTTTATCTTGTCTGGTATTTTTTATCTAGTTTATGTTTATCGAATTTGGTGTTATCATACAGTTAACACGTACTGGATCTGATCTTTGGCGAAGGAAACTGATTAGCTCAACCACCTCATGTTATCTCTATGTATCTAATGATATCTTGCAATGGCACCATAGCGATCCACCTCAAAGCGTCTCTTCCTGCTTGGAAATCCTCTCGCTTAAGTGGAGTTATTAACCTCATCTTCCTGGACAGCGGATAACCAGGAGAGGAGGAAGGCCCGGAGGTTTGTCAGGAAGTAATCTAGATGGCAGGTCAGGCCAACAGGTTGGTCGCTCCTAATCAATACACATTACCGTCTTCTTGCGATCCAGGGAGTGGAGGCCCCGGCCAGGACCTGAGGAAGGCGGTGGAGGCCCGGCCATGGAGTGGGGCCGCCCACGGCTCCTGTCCCCGGGCCTCGTGGGCCTTCCCGATGGTCTTTGCTGGCCCAGGGGGTGCGGGGCCAAGCCCCGGGGAGGGGGCCTGGGCATGCGCACTGCGCACCTCCCCGGCCGCCTGCTCAGTCAGTTCTCACTTGTTGCCCTGACAGGTTCTATTAAGATGACAACGCTGTAGGTCAGTAGTCCATATAAGTCTGTGTGTTTTCATGTGCCCTCATGTATGTCGGAGCATGGCCACGTTCCTGGGCCATTAGGTATGCCCAATATCTAGTGGCTTGTGGGCCTGCCTGCCATGAAGTGATGAATGAATGGGAGTACTTACTACATCATTGGATTTCTGACGTTTTAGTCCTTAGCGTTTATGAATGATATTAGTTTATGTATGATTATTTTACCTTTTTTACTGGTTTACCTTTTTATTTCTTCATTGAAATCAACGTATTCTTTGATAGAATATCATATCTGCAAAAAAACAAAATGAAAACTAACCAGTCATTTTAAAATAGCTTATCATTCCATTTGAATTTCAAGATACAATTTTGAATAATAAAGCGATTAATTGATATAAATATATATTTTAAAAAAAGCACTTTTCTGCTCATTAAAAATATCAAACAACCACCACCAACTTTAATAAACTGAATCCAGCACAACCTACATTGCCTGAAAATCTAAAAAAATTTCAACCTACTATTCAACCTAAAATTAAAATTGCAAAATGCACATTAAATGTGTAATGGAGCATCTGGCCGTAGAATGGATGGAGCCGTGTTCCTAAGTGACTCTCATTTTAAATGGCGCCTCCCAACTTGAGAAATAATTGTGGGTTGCACGTCAGTTCTAACCCTTGATGGTGTTTATTAAAAAGGGGCTTGTTTAAATTTCCATACACTTTATATTAGTGAAGAAACGGTTCCGCCCTTTCAGAATTTTCCACATTAATTATATAATTTAGAACGTTTTGTTGTGAATATGATTTACGGATATCGTTGATAAGACTAAAGACATGATAATATCAAAACTCGGAAATGGAGTGTAGTATTGTTTTTCCTTTAATTCATTTCTAATGTTAAGGGAAATTTTAAGGACACATTTAGTTGTTGTAAGTTATTGCCTTGCGCAGG
Source organism: Troilus luridus (assembly GCA_964056705.1). Taxonomy (NCBI): domain Eukaryota; kingdom Metazoa; phylum Arthropoda; class Insecta; order Hemiptera; family Pentatomidae; genus Troilus; species Troilus luridus. Next base: position 94,165,085 of record OZ057414.1, on the reverse strand, counting down.
AGAAATAAACAAAAAATATATTTTATAATTTAACTCCTATAGAGGTAGAAATGATTAATCTAATATTAATGATATTATTGAAAATTATCTCATAATCTTTAGTTTAAAATAATGATTTTAAATTTAATTTTCCTTATACTTGGATTAAAATAAAAATATTTAGTTTTGAATCATGTTAGTTTTAAACAGTTATTAATAAAAAATACAATTTATGTACCTGATTTATTGAGTTATTTATTTTAAATTATTTTACTGTGTATTTTGTAACCAAGAAGATGAATTAAAATAAAAATCACATAAATTAGGAAACAGTTCTCAATAATATATTCAGAATGATGTTTTTAAATATAAATATTATCATTTATTATTTAAACTGATTTTTAAACCAATTAAAAAACTGGTTGTTATGTAGAATTTTAAAAGTGCTCAATAAAATTTGTTATTCAAAGAAACGTATTTATTTATTCAATAGTACACTAGGAATCCATTATAGAAACTGTTTTCAATAAGATTGAATTCCTTAATTAAATTTGTATAATGAATATAACGAACAATAGACGAAAAACAAGCCGAAATCGAACAAACAACTCGTACATTTTATACATAATTTCATAATGCATGATAATGTAAGTTTGATTATAATTTCGTATTGGTGGTAAAAATCGAAATCTGTCTAGTATGTCAAAATTTTGAGGGGAAAATAAAGAGGGTAGAAACATTAAAAATTGACACTTTACAAGTAAAGTTATTGTATAGTAACATATATATCTTGTTTTTGAATCGAATAAGGCGGCTTCCATAACTATATGGCCAATAGTTCAGAAGTTGTATTTGATCTGAAATTTAAATAATTTCAAAACATTTTTCGATTGCACTACAGGCATTGCTTTTTTATATAATTGTACCGAAAGTTATGGAAAATACTCAAAGAGATGATAATTCAACCACTAAATATGATCTAACTGTTTTTGTTGTTTTAATCTAAAATCTGTAACTACTCGTGAACTATTTATTGTATCGTCGTGGGCTAGATCTTTTTATTTTTTCAGAAGTACTGGTATAAGAAACAAAACCGCACTTGACTTAATCCAAATTATTTTAAGCATTATAGTTTTCCAACTCAAGTTTCAACCCTCCAGGGACGGTTTTCATCCCCAAGTTCAACAAGACCAGGAAATCTTAATTTTTACTATTCAAGACAAATTTATGACCTAAGTTTCACAATTTTGGTCTATTTTTCTTCTGTTGAAGTGAATCGCTTGATCCTAATGCATAGATGTCCCATCATACACATTAATTTACATTGTTTTTCATATCCGGATAAAAAAATACATTATTGCCTACGATAGAAGATTACTAATCATAAACGAAAAAGCCATTACAACCCATAAAAGTTTTCAGTTATCCATTTCACAGATGCTGAGTGTGCCCTAAGAGGGTCCCTCCATCTCTCTGAGTTGATCCACGCCTGATAACAACATAAATACTTTATCCGCAACAGCAAGTCTGAAACCCTATAGCTAATTTTTTATAAATTTATTTTAATTGCCTGAAATATGCAACTACACGATTATCTGCCATGTTTAAAAAAAAAAGAAGATACTTTTTGTTTTAATGTAGCTTTTTATTGATTAAAATAAAATTTCGGTACAGGGTCGGCTTATCGAGGATTGATGGGCAATCAGAAGTAGAACTTACAATTCATAAAATAACTCACATTTCATTTTGATAGGTCTATTATGTATTTATGTTTCATAATGTTCAAAGAAATCGACAAACGAAATTATATTTATGCCTACTTGTTTCTCAATTCGTTCCCAATGAGTGACCCAATGATACCACAACGGTTTTAAAACATAAAGAATAAGTAAAATTATTTGCTTCAATTTATTTGATTCAATCTACTTTTGACATCAGTTTAAACTGCAGAACCACACAAGACTTATTTGAAATGTACAAATTTTAAAAATGATATGCATCTAACATTTATATGAAACTCTGATTTTGTAAAATTTGTTTTTACAAAATATGTATACTTCTTTATTTGTTGTTCTTTTTTGTCTATGCTCAAATATTTAAACTGATCGTATAAAAACAAGTGTTTAAATCACACTTATTTAACCTGTTAGAGTCAAAATTTTCTGGAAACTAGTATTATCTTGTTATCACTCTAATCGGTATACTTATTTCTACGTAGATGTTGGTTCAGAGTCACGAAGAATATAGAAAGTTGAAAGGTTAAATTTGTGGGATAGCAATAATATCAGCATGTCAAATCATAAGTGAATATCACAGTTTCCTTGTAAAACTAACCGGCTCCCATTTAAAGGAACAGCAACTCTGAACACGTTAGGTTATCATTACATGACAGTTTAAGTTAAATTTTTTATAATTAGTAAACAAAAAAGAAAAAGATCTGTACCATTACAACCCATTAAGGGTCTTTGGGTAGAGACTGTGCTGTTTCTAGAACAACGATTGTGAAAGGAAGTGATTTGTCCGAGATTATGCTCAACCACCTCGTTTCCCCCAATTAAGGGTATCCACTTTAAGCGGGGTGAGCCCCAGGAAGGTATGCAGATCCCACAGGGTCTATCCGTTTCTGTTAAAAGATTAAATAATTTATCTGCCTTAGACATACTTTAACCTAGAACCTTCAGCATTGCAACTCACCACCCTACTGATTGTACTACCTCGTTCCCAAATTACTAATAAATATCGTATTAATCATATCCGGATGTTATAATTTAGAAAGAAATAAAATGTTCATGTATATTGTTTTACTTCAGGAGCCTAGTATGTTTGATCCCCTAGCTCTGTACCAAGCCGCGTACAACGTAAACATCCCAACTTGTAGTGCTGATGTGTAATTACAAAATATTTAGACAACAAAGTCAAACAAGAAATTCCATCTCAGAGCTACGATCGGTCTTAGGCACGAAACACTACTCTAGATTTTATATTTTATTCATAGTTTTGTTATTATTTAAATATTCTTGATTCATGAAATGTAATTATAAGAATTTAATTGAATTCCGTGATAAGCAATAAATCTCCTTAAGAAATTTACTGAACGAATTAATATAGGAACATGTAGATCTTGACTGTGCAGAAGATTATGAATGAAGAAAAGTAAAACCAAACAACTTAGCAAGCAGCTACAAAATACAAATCTTAATAAACTGAGGGTTAAACAAACTACTAAGCCCAATATCGCGGGTTCGTAGCCCGGCAGGTGACCCTAAGATTTTTTTAAGGGAGTAAAAAATTCTTATTTACGCCGTCCTTCGGAAGGGACGTTAAACGGTGGTCCCGAGCCTGTACGATGTCAGGTACTCGTTAAAAATCCCTATCCTAATTAAACTTGGGTAGGCAAAATTTAGAGCACAGTAGCATCGTCCGATTAGCCATAGCAGCATAAAGTGACGTTAAATGAACAAACAACAACTGAGGGTTAAGGCGGTTAGCTTCAGTCAATACTAGAAATAGAAATATATTCGTTTTGTCGAATTAACTCCATTTTTTATTATAACGGTAGCATCAAGTAATTATTTGAATTTAAAAAAAACTATAATTTTTTTCAGGGATAATTATTTATACTAAAATTCAGCTATGTTCTATGAGAAAATAAAGAAGTGTTTTGAAAAAATGAATGTTTTATCAAAATTCATAAAGATCATAAAAATATGAATCGGAAATTTCAAAATATACTGTTTCTATATTAAATAAAATCTATTACTTTACACTAGAAACGCAGTAATTGTATATATTAATAGCATGTAAACACAACAAATAATATAAGAACAGATTTGTGTATGTTTAAAAAATAGTGTGAACAGGAACGAAGTAACCATATGTTGTGATATATCTAAATCTGCTTAGTATATGAATATATCTAATAATAAGCCTTAGGGAACCAAAAGGCTCGATCCCGATATCTGGTTACAATCTTCCGCCCAGGGCTCAATACTCAAACCAAAATCCGCCAGATCACTTTTAATGCCAACCTCGATCTACCCTTCAGACGTTTACTAGTCGGCGCAGCGCTTATTTACTGAATCTTTCTAAAAAACGTTTCTTTTGTGACCAGAAGTTATAGATATGAAGACAGGATAGAAATATATTTAGGCTGTAAAGTACTTCATAAGAACAAATTAATTAATAGTCGATGAACGTTAAAGATGTTCGTCCTGAACACTAACAGGATACTTGGGAAAGAGTTTCAAGGATTTGATAGAAAAAGTCATCCAAATTTTGACTGGATTGAACTGTTTTTAATTTACACATGACTGGCATCTTTAAAGAATCCAAAATAAATATGCTATTTCAAGCAATTAACAAAATGATAGTTTTGAATATACTCATAAACAACTGACTGAATCAAAAAGGCTATATATTACAAATGAGTCCGAATGGATGATGATGTTTTCTGTTAATATTCTCCAATGATTATTATTATTGAATCTGACAGCGTACTGAGTTTGAAAAGCAAATAATTATAGAAGACGTTACTAGTTCTTTTTATAAATATACAGAGGTACGAATACTGATTTTTTAATATAAATATATCAAGATCAATGCGTCAATATAACAAGCTAGGATGCATTTTAATATAAATATATCAAGATCAATGCGTCAATATAACAAGCTAAGATGCATTTTAATATAAATATATCAAGATCAATGCGTCAATATAACAAGCTAAGATACATTTTAATATAAATATATCAAGATCAATGCGTCAATATAACAAGCTAAGATACATTCTAATATAAACATATCAAGATCAATGCGTCAATATAACAAGCTAAGATACATTTTAATATAAATATATCAAGATCAATGCGTCAATATAACAAGCTAAGATACATTTTTAAAATAAATATATCAAGATCAATGCGTCAATATAACAAGCTAAGATACATTTTTAAAATAATTATATCAAGATCTATACGTCAATATAACAAGCTAAGATACATTTTAATATAAATGTATCAAGATCAATGCGTCAATGTAACAAGCTAAGATACATTTTTAAAATAAAGATATCAAGATCAATACGTCAATATAACAAGCTAAGATACAGTATACAAAGTTACAATACTTATTTAAACGCGTTTTCGTATATTTCTTACATTAATTTATTCATTTCATTTGAAGTGATAGTTATTATTGATAATTATTATGATTGAATAGTGATCATTATTATTTAATAACTGACAGTTCTATAAGAAGTTAGGATTGTAAATTGGATAAGACGCATTCATTTCCGTTATTTAAAATCGAGTCATTTAACAAAAATTATAACAATTCCATGATCAGATAGACGATATTCTCTGCACTTAAAATTGACTTTTTACGGACGATGTAATGCAATAAGTTTCAAGTCCCGGACTAAGGCGAGGGGCTTGCTGATAAGGCGGACTTGGGTGCCAACTTTATCAAATAGTCGCTTTGAACTGCCTCTAAATGGGTAATAGGCTTGAGGCTTTAGGGCGAAAGTGGCAACACCATTCCAGCTACTTGGGTTAACTGTCGGATTTATTATAATCTAATTTATTCATTATAATTATATATTAATAAATATTTATATGTACATATACATTTTTTCTTCCCCGGAGTATAAAAATCATAAAACACAAAACTGTCATCCTTGATGTTCCTTGTGGATGTAAAGCGTAGCGGAAGAATAATGTCTTAACTTTTAAAATCCATCACATATTTATCCTGGTTTCGACCGTTTCGTCTAGTTCTTTGAGGATGTTTTGCTGACCATACTTCCTGAGGACTTAACCTGGGACTGAAAATGTTCTTCTATACTTCGGTATTTATAGCTTTCCGTATCCGGGGGTGAAGTCTATTCTTCCAGTCATCTGATTGGTTGGTTCCGACCGGGTGTTCTCTGATTGAGTAGGCCTCGATTGGCTTTTGGGAACCATAAGGAATATGTGGTGAATGGATTAAAAATATTGAATTGGTAATTTAGGAAAGTATATAACGTCTTAAGTTACCTGAACATAAGGATTTGTGTAAAATATTCAATCCGAAAAAGGATGAGACCACTGGAGAATTTAGCCGATTACGCCATGCGGAATTGCAGAGGAGGTACCCGTTTAATGTTATTGAAATAATCGTGTCGCGATTTATATGGGCTTGTAAAGTAGTTGGACTGAGTAACGAACGAATTCCTAAAAAGTACATAAGCGCTGTGCCTACTAGTAAACGTCCAACTACAAACGTAGACGAAAACGTTGACCGAAACCTAGGTGGGAGGATTGCGTTAAGATTGATCTATGTGTATGTTAGGATTTAGGTGGTGGTTCGTGGAGGGAAGTTTCTGAGCTGAAATCAGTGGTATCGCCATCGAACCTTCGTGTTCGCTAAGAATTATAATTAATACATATAAATAAATATATATATATATATATATATATATATATATATATATTTATTTATTTATTTTAGGATGCCTCTTTCCTAATTTCCGCGCCACGCTGTCAATCATGTATGACCTCGTACCGGCATGATTGTAAACATGTAGGCTTATCTATTATCTGTTTACGGCATTAATTCGGTCGCTTCGCAGTTTTTTTCAAAGGATGTTTCGTTGGTGACAAATTATTAAAAACTTTATAAAAAAGGGAAGAAACTTATGACATTAACATTGAACTTATATCACATCCTAATACAAAAAATATATATCAACATTATAAAAACTAATAATTAATTTTAAAATTTGTATAGACCACTCACGGAATAGCTTTATTTCTTATTTTAATATTTATTTATTATTATTATTTAATATTTTGTAAGGCATATATAGTTTTTTTGGCAAAACCATTTGGATAATAATAAAGCATTATAAGTTTTTTAATACGTATTTTGTTCTCAACTTCGAAAGGACAAATTTATTTTATGATTTTAAATTGGAAATCAATATTTCTAACGTTTCTATTATTAACGAAAAATGAACCCTTATTGTGTCAATCATAAATAAGATATTTTTTTTTTAACTTGTGCATTTTTTTCTCAAGGATGTTTTAGATAATTGAAGTACGAGAAGAAGAAAGGCTTTATGCACGGTTTTCATCAAAATCATTTTTTCTGTTTTGTACACTATACTAAAAGAAATGATAAAACAAATGCTATTTTCCAACTATTTCTCTACTAGTTTCCTAGATACTTGATTCCCTAAATAGTTACATTGATGATTTCTAATAATTCAATTTAATTTGGAGCATTTGTAATTGCTTAAGTTTTAATTTAGATAAAGTAAAAATCATCTTGAATCTAGAATTTAGTTACTAAAGAATATTTCCAATTTAGCTCTTGTTAGTTTCCAATTACAATTATTGGGTGAGTTAATTAAAGCAATTTTCAGTATCAACCTATTGTCATGTCTATACTGCCTTCATTGAAACCGTTCAAAACAAAAAAAACTCCCTGTACCGTGTTCCAATGTGTACAGTGTTTCATTGACAAAAGTGTGAAGGGAGGTGATTTGTCCTAGATCAACTTCAACCACCAGCTTTTCCCCAATTAAGAATACTCACTTTATAGAGGCTAGGTGAGCCCCAGTCTCCAGACCGCACTGGGTCCATTCCAGGCTGTTAACAGATAAAATAAATATCTACCACATACTTTATTTAAGACGGATTTGAACCCGTGTCATTCGGCACGGCAACTACTACTGAGTTAACCCACTTAAACCCCTAAAAACCCTATAAACAGGACGTATTTAAGGGACGAATTTTAGTTAGTTTAATCTAAAGAGTACGGTTTCTTTTACTCTTTTATTATAAAATGATTTATGAAGAGTGCTGTTCAGAATTACATTTTTTTTCTAGTAGTCAGTAAATAAAGAAGGTTGTATTTGATAGGCCTTATTCTGTACCTCACTATTCTATTTATTATGGTTATTAATAAAACAACCTAATAAAGGAAGCAATATACTTTTATTTCTATTTTTATTTTATTTCTATTTTCACGATTGAATACAGTGATTTCTTCTTCCTTTAATAATCGGTTTTCTGTCACACTGTTACTATGGCGTTGAGCAATTTAAATTAATATTATAAGATCTGCTTTTTGATAAATAATAAAGGTATGTTGCTCACAGGTTTTCTGTGCTACAACATACCTAACATGTATTGATCTCGGGTTCTTGATTTATAAACCGACTATTGTGCAAGTGACGTGTACATCATACTCAAGCGACAGGGTTTTGTGCAGTTAAGGGAACTCAACAAAATGGAATACTTACAATTTTTATTGTTGAAATGTGATTCTGTCAATGGACAGCAATACCATAAACGAGGTTATGTCCAAAAACAAAAACTTAACGAAAAGAGTAAGACAACCGTTCACATGTTAGAAAAAACCGATATTTCATTTGCACCAACCTAATAATCACCCGTTTCAAGAGAATAGTAGCGATGTGCATGTCCAAAGTGTACCATCTTTTAATATGCATAAGTTTGATTTTGAATCTAATTCAATAATTTTACTTTTAACCCTGTCCCACAAGAATTTTAAATGATTCCCGGAGTTTTTAAAACTCCTTTTGATGCATTCTGGATGATCTCTTTACCTTTCGGGCTTTTAGATGTGGGTTGAAAGCTTAAAATGCAAATCCAGTCAAGACATATGCTAGATATACCGAGATATGCTACACACGTCGGGGGAATAGTATGGAAATGCTCGTCACGAACCTGTACAGGATATTCCTGTTTTTGAGGAAAAAGATATGAGACGCTGTAGAACTATTCAGGATATTCGTTATAAGTGATTGTGCTGTATGAAACCCATGAGATAGTTTACCTTGGTACACAGTGATCTTGGAGATCAGCGTTATCCACTTGTTGTTGAAATAATAGTTCTTCGTGAAAACTTTTTCAGGTAAGGCTATTCTGAAGATACTCATCACTACAGTCTCGTCGAAAATGAAGGATTTTGTGTTAGGGAATTGTCTCCACAGATGAACTTGCCATGATAACGAACATACTACTCGTGTCTACACAATCAAGAAGAAAAACTACAAAACATTTTATGTTTTGCACTTGCTGGACACCCAAGTGGTACGGACAGAGTTTTCGAAAGATCACAAATACTATGTGTGTCAAATGGCATTTGTATAATTTCTGTCAATAAATATTTATTATTATTTTATTTATCTAACATTATTTTTTTTATTATTAACTGCATTAATATTGAATTAAAATTATTATTTTTCGCAGGAAAATTTATTCAAGGGATTTTGAAAAATTACAAAATAAAAAGGTCAAACCTTACAGCAGTGGTTATTAAAACAAATATTTAAAAATTTTTGGTAATTGGTTTGTATTTTTTATCACGTTTGAACTAACTAATTCTAAATATCGCGTAATTTAATTAAAATTAACAGCTAAAGAATAAATTACGAATATCCCTATTCATTTTTTCCAAGTCCAGTTAATATCTGTTAAAAGTATGGTTATTTTAATCATTTATTTTTTATTTATAAAATAAATAAAGAAGTAACAGTTACTAAAATAGAGATAAATAGACTAAAATCGAATTATCCTTCAATTATGGATTGAATGGAGTAAATATAACTTTTGACTGGGTTTATATTTGTAACCAACTTTCCTGTGATGCATGATACCAGTGATTTAAACTCCACTGCACATCTCAGATGCTAGTTTCTTCTGTTATGTACGGAACCATTAATAATAACTGAGTTGAACACATTAGAAAGCAGAATGTACTTTGTTGCTTGTGTCTCTATGATGTGCTTGTAAACTTCAAACAATCTAAACAATAGTTCCTGATTGTAGTTCATAGTTAACTTAATAGCACATAACGGAACTGAAAGGGGTAAAGGGTTTGAATGTAATTCAGGTGAAAATAATGAAGAAGTACTTGATTAAGGATAATGGGAAATTCACGTGGAAAATAGTTATGATACTGAAAGAGTTTTATGTAAACCGAAAAAAAACAAAAAAAAAACTAACTTACTACATCCAGGGCATATTTTAAATTAATAATATTTTAGAAAGAATCATGAAATAAATGACGTGTGTGAGTAGTACAAACAGGTATTTATAAAACATAAACAAATGGTAACTACGTGGTATTCTCCTATGAGGTTGAGTCTAGAAGAGACTACAACCAAGTAACCATTGTTGGTGATCATACTATCCATAATCTTGACTATCCATAATTAAATATGGTAGATTTATAATAGCGAGGTCGTAATTTCTTAAGAAGTACTTACGATAATATTCATAAATTTGTATTTAAATCTATTATAATAAAGAACATAGAAATTATTATGGAATTGTTGCTATTGACAAAGGTAAAAGGAGTACACGGCATATTATTATTTTGTTTTAGTTGGCCCTTTTTAATAGGTTGGGGAAAAAGAAATCCATTATTTTCACGGTAGATGGCTGTAGTGATCGATATCTCGTAAAGTATCGACCAAACAATTGCAAGTTTATGCTCGTTGTCAAGGTGACATTTCACACTAAAAAAATTGTTTGGCTGTTTTTTGTTTGTTCAGTTGTGAGTTACAGGGTGTTAACAATGAAAGTCAACAAAGAGAAAATTCGGTACATTTAGCAGTTTTTCTTTGATAAAGGCGAAAATGCAAGCCAAATATGTGCTGTGTGAAGTTGTGAATGGTGTTTATGGTGCCGATACTATAACAGCTAATTACGTGCAATTTTAGTTACGTCGATTCCGTTCAGGCATTTTTGATGTTAAAGATGCACCTCGCACAGGCAGGCCCGTCGTGGAAAATGTCGATAAAGTCACAGAAATAATCGAAGTTGACCGGGATGTTAGTAGTCGTAGCAGCGCCCAGAAACTAAAGATCGACGATCAAAACGTTTTAAACCAAAAACTCGATGTTTAGGTGCTACACCAATCAACTCCAAAAAACATGAGGGATCGAATTTCCATCTGCGTAGCCTTGGCCAAACGGAATGAAATCGACCCATTTCTTAAACGGATGGTGACTGGAGATGACAAATGGGTCACATACGACAATATTGTGCGAAAACGATGTGGTGAAGCAGCTCAAACGGTGGTCAAATCAAGACTAACGACCAGGAAGGTAGGTTCTACTGTGCATTTGGTGGGACTTGGAAGGAATCATTTATTATGAGTTGCTTCCGTATGGCCAAACACTAAATTCAGTTCTCCACTGTCAACAACTGGACCGTTTGAAGTTAGCGATTGACCAGAAACGGCTAGAATTGGCCACACGTCTGTAATGACTCGCCAGAAACTTCGGGAGTTTTGGTTGGGATGTTTTAATTCATTGGCATATCAAGTTCATCTGTTGGCTAAGAGATGTTAATAATTGAAGTCAACCAATCTATTCGAAGTAGGGGCCAACTCTACCTAGAAGTTTTACCAAACCGCAAATTTTTAAATCGAGTAATTTTTTGCTTGTATTTGTATGGTTATATATTATTACTATATAAAAGAAAAAGCTCAAAGTAGACGTCACATAATTTTATATTAATATATTTGGTGGAATAGCAGGATGTCCACTGCTTGATAATGTCATTTTTTCTCTTGCCTTTTTACTTTCCTTTTTAATATGGTTTCTTGTATTTTTCTGTTGTTTATTATTAATATTGTTTTTCTTATTTTGCTTTTTGAAGTTTGATGATTGTATTTTGCATTTTCTAGTTAGTTTATTTCAGCTGTTATTATCTAATCTTTTCCAACTGTTCTCTGGCAACCGTCCTTTTGATTCAGTAGTTTTGTTTGGGCCTTGGAGGATGCTTCCTCTGGTTGGTTGGATTTTGAAGTTGTGCTTCATTGTTTTTTTTCCTTTACTATGATTTTCTTTCTATCCTGAAGATGGCTGAATAGGTGAATATTGACAGGCATATTTGTTTCCTGTTCTTAGCTTAGAGACTTCAAATCTTTTTGGTTGGAATTTTTCCACTAACGTCTTAACAATCTTTATAAATGATAACATTTTTTTCGGCTATATAATTTTGAACTGTAGTAATTTCTTTTTTTGTATTATTTTTTTGTTTTTTGAAGAAAATCCTATTAATGTTGAATTCGCTGAAAATTGAAATATATGTTATCATAACAGCATTGTTATGCTTTCCTAATTTGTCTCTTAACTTATGCATAAAATGTTAAAAATCTCATTTTCATATTCGTACTTATTGATCATCTGATTAATGAGAGGTGCTAATGATTGAAGTCGATCTATTTGTAGTATGATTCAACTCTATCGACCTAGAAATTGTGCAATTTTTCACTTGTATTTGTACAGATATGTATTATTATATTTTATTTACCATCAATTTCAGGCATAGATTTCCAAAGTATCATGAGGCCATATTTATGTTATATTATATCTATATCCGTTATATTTTTATATTAGTTTTATTAGTGATTATTGCATTTAATTTTAAGAAATGACAGCTTGTTGGCAGCTATCCGGCCTACTGTTTAGCATGTGGTTTATTAAACAGAAGAGCTGGTAGGGCAGGGAGCATATCCCACATCGACAGGATTTATCGCCCTTATGCTGTTGACAGGTGCATAATCCCAGCTTTCGCTTCAGCCCTTGTTATCAAGCTGCTTTTTGTCTTTCCCCTTAACTCCAATAAGTTATGTACAACAGGAGCCGTTCTTTGGTAAATATACAAGATAAGGAATATTGCAATTCAGATCCAGGTTTATTATAAATTGGAAAGTGGCGTGATATATTCGCATCTAACGAATAATACACTGATGTATTTTTATTCATGGGTTTAAACAATTATTTGTATTTCTAATTTTACTATTTTATATTCAAATCCCTGGAAAACAAAAACCTTGAATTGATATTGAATGAAAATGTTATTTCAAATATGGTTCTCTCCTAAATCTTTGTTTTTTTTTTCTATACCGTTCATTAAAAGTGACTAAACTGATATCTACATTCGTATAAAGATATAAACTTAGCTATATAAATAAACAAACTAAGAAGTTTTTAAGATATTTTCATAATGACTCTACTTTTGGCAATATCAGCCAGTAAAATGTTTATAACAATTAACATCAAGTACCCCACGCTTTTTAACGATATAGATAAATTTAGTTCATCGCTCAATTCTTATTTTAAACTTATTGAAAATTACTGCCCACATTTTAGTTTTGTTTCACATTAAACTATGTTTCTTAGTTCTCCAAAGTCTTCTTTGTAACATTTGTAAAGAGATATAAATATATCTATAAATATAAATAAACTATGAATATTTTATGAAGTATCAACTCATAGACGAAATTAATTTCCATCGATGATCAATTAAACCTGATAAAAACCTTTAAATATGTGCGTATATTTATAAAAATGACTAACCCAATCGAATCGGTATATTTTTATTAATCACCGGTACACTATTATTTTTTTTCTTTATTTATCAAGCTGTTATATATTCTCTATTGCTATTCCTTTTTCTAATTGTTATTTTCTAACTTCTCATCCCCACCCTCTTTATGGATTCTTTTAATTACTTTAGTTTCACATTTTACATTTGTTAAATGTATCATTTCCTAGCGTTCGTAGGTTACTTTTTAGGTTTACCCATATACAAGTTTTGATGTTTTTATTTGTGGCTTTTTTCATCATTGTTGGTATTAAATTTTATCCTTTTGTTTTAGACCAAACTTTTATATTATTTTACAATTTAAATTATTTATACTTTTGTACTGGTGTACTCCAAATAAAAATGACCTTTATACATTATTTTATTTTTATTATAATTTATCTATTTCAATTATTCACTCACTCCCTGCCACTACAGTCCTAAAAGGACCTGGGCCTCATCCACCACTGGCTGCCAATCATTACGGTCCATAGCTAGTCTTCTTCAATGTCTGATTCCCAGCTGGTGAAGATCGGCCTCCATATCATCTAGCCATTTCGTATGGGCCCTTCCTTTCGGTCTTCTACACCCGAGCTTCCCAAACAACAGCCTTCTGGGCATTCTTGTTTTCGGCATCCTCATCACATGGCCCAACCATCTCAATCTAGCTCTTTTTACGAAAGAAACTAAGTTTGGCTCTCCCTAAAGTTGTCGGTGTTCTGCGTTATTACGGATCCTCTATGTTCCCTGGTCCATAAATCTGCCGCAGTATTTTTCTCTCCCAGACATTCACCATTCTTTCTGCTTTTTTATTCAGGACCCAACTTTCACAACCATATGTCGCTATTGATTTCAATTATTCACTTTTAAATATTTTTGATATTGTAAATAAATTCCTGAAGAAGACTTGCAATCTGTTTCGAAACCTCGGTCTCTACTAAATAGTTTATCACTATTTATGGAATTAATTCTTAGACCTCCCTTCTTCCCCTTTTGTAATAAGTTTTTTCAGTTGTTATTAGAAATATTATTGCCACTTTATTTTGATTTGAATCCTTTGGCAAAAATTTGGTATGGTCGAGAGAATTAATATTCTGGATCATCAAGATCCCTTGAAGGGTCTTGATTCGAGTTTATAAATTCAAGGGTCAGTCCTAGTGATGGGAAATCGATTGAGGGCTTTTAAAAGTTAAATTTCTCTATAACCAAACGTTTCTGATCAATAAACTGGTTTAAAATTTATGCCATTTTTATATTATATCCGTTATGCCCTAAATTTCTTTTGACTTGAGATTTTTTATGCATCTAGTATATCGGGCTGATATACTCAAACTGAAAGTACGTTATTTACTGAGTAAATTTATTTTACAAATAAAAAGTTGCCTAAATCAGATATATTATTATGTATATGTTGTACAGTAATTTGTCTGAGTAGTATCTCTTAGAAAATAGAGTGCTTCTCTCTTTTAAAATGAAATAGAAGAAATAAAATTTCCCAGCGACTGTATTAAAGGTTCTCAAAGCGCATAGACACGTCAGCAGTAGTAATGCAATTGTAATACTAAGAATAATAATTCTTTAGAAGACTTATCTCTAAGATATAGTTTTTCTGCTCATCATCCATTGCCAATTCGAAGCATTAAAAAAATGACTAAAGCTAAGCTAATTATAAACTCATTTGAAAAGTCAAAAAAACATTTAAACAAAAATCGCTATAAACAAACCGTAAGATCGAATTAAATAGAATATGTACCGTAAGATGGAAATATGATACTTGCATATCATGCCACATAAATGTCATGACCAATTTATGATATTCCTAGTTCTACCAACTGTACCACGAGACATGACTATAAATTTCATTCAATACATTTCTATATTCCTCTATCTAAATACAGGCGTGATGGGAAGCCAGTATGTGTACGTGGAAATATAACAACTGTTTTTTTTTGTTGTTTTTTTAATACAAAATCTTCGATAGTTTAGTGGGTCGGTTGTTTTAAAGTCAAAGGGAAAAACCAATTGGTCATCAAGGCCTAAGTTCTTGTTGGTATAAATATATAATTATTTGTATACGTAGTTTTACTAATATTTTTTATAACACGGAAAAAAAGATAGTTTACAGGGAGAAAAGTTGCTTTTGTAATAGGATGCGTTATGAAATCTGTAACATATATAAATATTCTAATATACTTGATTGAGCTACATGTCAATACGAAAAATTTCAAATATAAAGCTTTTGAGTCAGTAAGTTTTATGTCACAGAAAATAAATTTAATTATTTTATTTTACTTTGTATAATTTTATTGTATTATTTTATAATTTCAGACGACTTGTAACATGATTTTAATAATGAACAAGGAAGATGTGCACAAGATAAGTTACTCCATTAGGAGGAAGTTTGAATGTTATTATCTGATATCATTTGTAAGAACGTCATTACTATCACTTACGGATATAACTAGAATAGACCGGGAAAACATAGATTTCAAACAATGAAGTTGATTGAATGCATTAAAATAGTAAATATTATCAGATAATCCGATGATGGTGTCACAATACCACAATCATTATAAACAGACTGATAAAGAAAAATAAAATAAGAATATTTGTTAAAAAATAATTGTTTTCCTTTTATTAGTACTTGAATATATTTCTTATTTAATATATTTTTATGAATTATGAAATATTTTTAAAAACTTGTCGTGTTTTCCGGTAACAAATATCTTTTATCAACTATCTGCTTGATCCGCTTAATAGAAAAACACCTCCTTCCAGTTATCTAGCCATAAAGCATTTGGATGCGAACGGAAGTAATTAACTATGATCTTAGTATTGGAAACCAATGTACAAATAATTGTGATTTTCAATTACAATTTACATTTCAATTTCAATTTACAATTACGATTTACAATTAATTGTGATATATTAATAATTACTATTATTAATAACATAAAAATCTAATATCCCAAATGTGAGGCTTCGAATATTTAAAAGAATATCGGTGTATTATGTAAGGATTGTTGGAACGAACAAAAATCTTTAATATATATATATTAATTTATTTAAAGACATAATTTTGTCAATTTTCTGAAGCCCTGAAACGTAGAGGACCACTGCTGCGATAACAGACCAACTTAAAATATTCAAACAAAATGTTTTTTTTTAAATATGGGCCAGTTTTTGATCCTATGGAAAACGTAGAATGGCTTTGTATTGATGCCGAATTAAATTCTCTCATGATGATATCCGCGTAATTCAATTGTCCTTATTGCCCTTGCACGAAGAATTGAATGGTTAGACCAGAATCATTTGTGTATATTCAAACTTTGTCCTGGGTTCTTCCCCTTTACAAAGTGAATTCAGACTCAAGAAGTATCCATAACATTCATCAATCCTAAACCAATCATTACGGTTGCATTTCAATATTGACATTTATCTGGGTACCAAGATATTTAAATTCGTTCACGTTCTGGAAGGTGTAGTTTCCTACTTTGATTGTGTCCCTTTTTTGCAGTTCATTTCCTTCCTTCGTACACTTGTATTATGTTTTGGATTCGTTGACAACGAATCCTATTTTAGCGGCTACATTAGTTAGAGCTAGGAGCCCATCCCTAGGAGCATTGAAACTTCTCCCTATGATATCTAAATAATCGGAAAACCCAAGAATTTGCTGTATTATTATATATAGTGCCTCCGATTGGTATTCCTGACCTTCTGGCCGCACCCTCAAAGGCTAAATTAAACAAGAGACAAGCCAGGAAGGCCTTGCCTGAGGCCTTTATGTATCACAAAACCTTCTGAAATTCCGTCTTGTACTGTGACATTGTACTGCACTTGTTTCATTGTTACCTCGCACCAATCTTGTTGGGATCCCCTTTCCAGCAGCTGTTTATATAGCATTTTCCTATCAATACTGTCATATGCTTTCTTGATATCTATAAACACATGGTGGTTAGTGATGTTGTACTCTCTTGATTTTTCTAGAATTGTTCGTAAGGAGAACATTTGGTCTGTGGTGGCTTTGCTTCTCATGAACCCTGGTAGCGCCAAATTTCCCGTTCTGCAAAAGGAAGAAATCTTAAGAAGACAATCTTAAAAGTGTATGGGACATATAAATGTCTGATTCCATTCTTCCGGCATTTGTTCCATTTGCCACACGTCCAAAATCATTTCCTGGACTGTCCTGGATACCTCCTCTCCTATATATTTTAGCAATTCAGAAGGTAGTTTATCTGCTCCCGGTTCCTTGTTATTCTTTAAGTGCCAGATAGCATCCTGTACCTCTTACAGATCGGGCGGTTCAAGTTCCCCGATGGGAATTTCTTTCACTAACCCAACCTCAGAGGGCTCTTCTCCATTCAGAAGGTTCCTGAAGTAGTCACTCCACTGCACTAATATTCTTTTCTGGTTCGTCACCAAGTTGCCCTCTGTATCCTTACATGCATGAACGGGGCCTGAAAGCTTTTCGGGCGTTGCTCCCACGTTCGTAGAATTTCCTCGCTTCAACTGCACAAGAGAATAAACCACAATGAAAAATTAAAAAGTTTTAGTGAATAAAGAATGTTCAACTTAATTTGTTATTAAATTGTATATTTGTATAAATGTTGTATACTAATAATGCAGGAAAGAGATGTGATGAGTGAGTTAGGTAGCCTTAAGTTGGAACTTGCGGAGGAAAAACCTTGTGTGCCGGTTTGAAAGCCCCATTCTTCTACATAACTACAGGCATCTATGCTATCAAACGTTGAACTTTTTAAAAATAGTTAATAATTTCATTTCATGGAAGACACACCGTCGAAACCACCTCCTCTGAATCGGTTGCTTTCAACCCCTGAAGCCTGAAAAGAAGACTCGAAGACTCTCAAGTTGTCTGATTGGTCTTGATGAAACGGAGGGGCCGAATCGATAGCTAACCATTATTTGAGAAAGGCCAGATTTGATTAGATTTTGAGCAAACTGGCGAAATCAAATCAACCTCCCTCCCTCAATAAGGCTTCCGATCACATTTAGCCAGCTGCCTAGTCTATAATCGGATTTTTTATTTCCTTCTTTACCTTTTTTGCGGCATCGCCTTTTAAGTGTTCTTTACAGCTTAGTGGCCACTTCTTCGGAAAACATGGAGAAATACTTACAGCACTTTCATCAATTGTTTCTGCCTCGAGGCCTTCCCTTCTTCCATTCCGAACGTTCAGAACTGTTTTATAAAATCTTCACTACGTCCTCATTCTAAATACGGATCACTTCTTTATTACTTTCTCAACTACTTATCGATAAGGGGTACAGTGATCGGTATGGAAAAAGTATTCTTGAAATGGTTATGTGAAAACATAAAAGTTATTGTATTGCAGTCAATTTCTCGAATGATCCATCCTATTCCTCGACTAATTTTACCAGTTTTCTGTGAATTAACAACTATAAACTAAAGCCATAGATAAAAAATAGCAAATGCGATCCATGATACTTTTAATAAGCATAAGAAATATTGTTTTTTTCCATTACCAAGTAGATGGTACTTTCTTCCATGCTCCATCACTGATATTGGGAGAGGGTTTAGCAATCTTTTAACCTGTTTACGTTTATTAGTGTTTGTATATGTTTTCTATTTGCCATCTTTATGGGTTTTCATTTATAAAATTTTATTTAAATGTGGGATCTTCCGAAAAGAAAGATCTAAGCGGTATCATTCTTCCAAGAAAAAATGATATTGCCTTGGAAGTAAAGTTGTAAAGAAGGTAATATCATCAAATTGTAATAAAACAATGAATTGGAGGTGTCATTTAAGAAGTTGTAGAAGTAAGTACAGTAAGACCGAGGAACCAACTGAGACTATTAAGACTCGTACTTTCTCAAATAAATGTTTCGAGGAAAAAACAAAGAAAAGAACCTATTTAAAGAAATATTAGATATTACAACCTTAAATTGGCCTGTAAATTAAATATGAATCTTATTGGTATTATTTTGATAAAGGTGGAAACCTGAGTTCCCTTCCGAAAGTTAATAACTTAGCGACCGGAGATGGATCCTATAGGGTCTAGGACCCTCCTGGGACTCACCCAGCCTCTATAAAGTGGGTACCCAAAATAAGGGGGAGGAATCTGGTGGTTGAGCGTGATGTAGTACAAATCACCTCCCTGCATTCCCGTTGACAACTCTTGGAAGACACAGTACATAGTCTCACATGTACTCCATGCCCTTCACGGCTTGTAGTGGTACGGGTTTATTATGATTAATTAAATATTATTATGTCTTTATTATATATTTTTTTACGTCGTAACTGCTGAACAGAGACGCTATCGGCGGAAAGTAAGGCTTAGCATTCTCATCAATGGCGTCCACATACGAGGACAGTACTATATTTAGATAATGAATAATATATGTATATATATATATATATATATATATATATATATAGAGAGAGAGAGAGAGAGAGAGAGAGATCATTATTGCACAATCTCACCTAATCGGTCATGTCGACAGTTTTCTCTACCAAATTCTTTGCCAAGTCTTCTTCCTCGACTTTTCTTACCTAATCAGGCCATCTTGATCATGGTCTACAAGGGTTCTTTCATCAACTCTATAGTAATTGCATGCATATGCTTCCTGGTCGCGTGAAAGTGATGCTAAAATGATGGCTAAAACTCAATTTCTGTTTTACTTTTTTTTTATTTTTTATTTAATTCAATGATATTTACAACTATAATGGTATTATATCAAGTAAATGTGCAAAAATGTAGAATATGACATGAAAACACTTGTGGAGAAACTACCCATCAATAGCACTCCAATAAAGTTCTATAGTAGATGATCTCGAGGCCATCTTCTTTTCAGACGCCTCGGAGGGTTATCAGGAATAGTATGGGGAGCAAGCTGAGAGACTAGCGGATTCAAGTGCGTATGGAGCTTGTTATGGAAGGATAGGTATCTAGTTTGGGCCAAATCAGTAACATATGGGATATTAAGATCATGATGGATGAGTTTGTTTGTGACATAATAAGGAGCGTTTTAATTTAGATGTAGAAGATTTCATTTTTATCCTTTCCTATACTTCACGTTTACGTACGAGTACGAGTTTACGAGTTTTTTTTGTATAATTAAATTATTTCAGTTTATTTATGTCTTATGTTAATATTTAATCTGATTTACTTGTAGCCTACCTCTATGGGTCCTTCACTATATGACCATACGTTCTGTTTTAACGGGAATGTCTTTTTTGGTGAATTGTCCCGTTGTCCACAAACAAAGATCTGGGTCGCAAAATAGTCTCGTTTGTTTTGAAGCCGAACAATAATTTAAAAATATGGAGCTCATCAAACACGTAGAACAGTCTCTAATGAATAAATTGAGGACATCCGAAAAAATCACTTGCACTTACTAGTTTCGAAAGCAATGTTGATAACTAAGTTCAATATAAAAAAAATCTGCCAAAAATTTTATTCTGATTTAAAATGATCACCAACGTTATTAAAGTTAATTCGGTCTACTTAAAAATATAACATGTTGCATATAATTTAAATATTAATGTCAGGGGAACATTGCTTTTATAAAGCTGGTGAACTGGTGATGGATTTTTATTTTTCACAATTTTAAAATTAAAAATATTATAATTAATCTGAATATCATTATAGCAAACACTGGTTGTTTAAAGTTTTAAAAGTTTTTATTGTTTAAACTTTTTCCTAATAAAAAACGTTGAATGTAATGTTTATTTTCTTTGTTGACCTACAAACTAGTATATATAAATCCATGTCCCGTTTTGAGTTAGAAAATAAATGGTCAGTTTACCCATGGGCCACAACGATTTCTCCATAATGACCTGTAATTATTTACAGTCGAAAGTCCAATTTAATTATTGAATAAAGAAATAATATGATGTAACTCGTTTAAGCTACTTCACCTGTTGACGAAGTACTTAAAAAAAAAACACTCGCTTTTATTTTTTATAAAGCACCCCTGAATACAAATTTAGGCCATTGAAGTCACAAATCATAATTATTCGGTGCTATTGAAAATTTTCCACTCGAAGAAGTCGCTAATTAATATCAGGGCTACAGCCTCTGGCCGAGTCTCTCACAATATCCGAGTTATAGGGCAACTGGTTCCCGCTCTTAAAGATCAATAGTCAGTCTTCTGATTAAAATTTGAAACTTTAATTAAACATTACCGGTTCTTTCTCAATGCGTCTAGTTCTTTTTAAATCACTCTTCGTATGGTTATCCAGGATAATTTGTTTTATAATACTTATTGATCTAAGGGGCGGATCCACAGGTATTATTTCTTTTGGAGGGGGAAATATCAGGCCAGGCCGGAACTTCTCCCTCCTCCAATAAAAGTGAACAAATATAATATAACATCATAAAACTTTGACTGGACTGAGGTCAATAAATCTATAAAAATAAAACAAATAGTGACATTCTAGAATGCAACCGCCGAAGCTAAATACTCACCAGGGTTTTCAGGTGAATGAGCCGTGAGGCAATTACTAAATAAGGTTAAGCATGAGCCTAGTGATTGAAGACCTTACTTATTCATAACCAATTGACTTTTCTTTTTTTTTTTTGCATGATTCTGTTAATATTTAATATAGACTCAGGTAAATCAAACGACGCTGGCAGTAAGGTTTTGTTTCCAGTTTATTATTTAAGACTCTATTTTTTCTTTTAGTGAGGGAGGCTAATTGTAGACTGGCGAGGATCCATTCAGTTTGAACGACTGACTTATTCATTCCTTAATTGCCCAGTCTTTAATTAAGCTTGGGAAATGTATTCAATTTTTTAACAGAACGGCGAAAGTTTGTCGAGATGCTGCCTCTTGTATAAAATAGTGTAGCGAATCGTCCAAGACTACAGGCTATTAATATCAAATATTATATTAGCAAAACAGCTTGTATAAATCATCAAATTCATTCTTCCAAGGATTTAAAAATAACAGAACTTGATTAGCTTCTTGTTGGTTTGTTATGCACTTTATTGTTTACATTAATAATCACGTTTAGAATGCTTGTGTGATCAGTCATCAAGTTTATTTATGACTATTTGCTATGTAAAGAAAATAATATATTCTTCCTAAAAGACCCAAAAGACTATAGAGATACAGAGTCAATCAATAAGTTCGTTCATTTTTTGAAGGGTGAAATAAAATATTAACTTTCCATACAAAGATTAAATTTTATTCAATAACTTATTCGCCGTTTTTATTAATATCTTCTTAACGTATTATCATTAACAATTTCATTATTCCGCTCTCGTTAAACATCTGGGGTTTAGAAGGGAAAACTTATAAAGATATGTTTTCAATTCTCTTTTATCAGCAACTATTTCTCGTTGAGAGAGTTTCGCAAAAACGATAATAAGTGGTACTCAGATAAGTGGTACATAATACACTAATAAGTGGTGCATGGTTTGGAGAGTACAGTGGGTGTTTTAAAACATCCTGGTCAAGTTGCACTAACTTTTTCTGCGTTATTTTTTGGAACATTACACCTTTGCGATTGACTAGGTTTGGCGTTTCCGTCGCTTTGTCCAATTTAGTCACCTCCGTGCATTAGATTTTCGAATCAATCGTTTTTCTTTTCTTTGCTTGGATGCATCTTGTAAAAAAGAACACCGCGATGATCCTACCATATGCAGGACCCCAATCCATTTTAGAAAAGGGTCCTTTTCGAGCCGGTTCTGAAGAGAGTTGCATATTTATACGGCAGCCAGACATTGAGGTTGCCAAGCTGTTTTAAATGCCTTGTAGGGTTCCAAAACCATTTTCCGGTGTTATAGCAATTTCTCGTACATGTAGTGACCTGTCTTGTTTCATTAGAGCCTTCATATCAACCTCGGGTGTCCCACCGGTGTGGCGTTCACCTTTGAGACACCTATCTCTGAAACGAAACGTGGCAAACCATTCTTTTAAGCCATCGTCTCCGTATACCTTACATATCTGTGGCGAGCCTCCAAAGCAGGCTTTTCTTCATATAAGAAACTAAAATATGCCAAAATAGCCATAACATCATTTGACATATTCATCACGCTGTAGCACAACATTTTCGAAAAGCAGACTTTGACTTTTCCAATAAGTACCATTATCGTCAGAAAAGGTTAAGAGAAGTAGAGATATTTGAAAACGATTCGCACTAATAACACAAACCGAACGAACTTCTGGATCCACTTATTCTGTATAAGGGCTATGATTCTTTGGTCGGCGTGTCTTTACTGTTGATTTCATCTCAATTAATTCGATACTGTAAAACATTATTATTTAAGTACATTTTTACTGTCTATTCCGTTTTGATATTAGAACTTCGTATGAGCAATGTGCTGTGTACCTGCAGACACCCATCATGATACTCTTCTTTGGGGAAATTATTGAGGTTGAGGGGAACTTGGCCAAATCAACTCTCTTCAGAGCTGATTGGCTTAAAAATAGTACTATTCAAACCTATAAGCCAAGTCCCTTCATTGTTTATTATGATAACAGTTTTTTTATTGGTTTTGGATAGGTTATAGAAAAGTACATAACTTAACATTACATCGTAGTAACAATGGTTTGAAAAAATGAGGCTTGAAGAAATCTTGATAGGATACTCGTGTTCTTTGACACATTTAAATTATGAATAAAATAAAAGTGTTTTTTTTCCTTTTTAGATTTTTTTTATACTCAAAATCAAAATTCTTATAAAGTAAAATTAAATTATTAGGTTTTAATTTCATCAAGAATCATTATGAGGTGGTGACCATTAGCCAATTTTTCGATAACTCCTTATCAACCAATTTAAAGTTTTCCCATCTTTACCAATAGCTCCTTCCGCTAAATGATTCGTAATTACAACTTGGGATTTCTTGTTAAAGCTCAGAAAATTATTCTACCCGGCGTTGAGAGAGCTGTGTTTTAATAACTTTAATTAACAGTTTAAGCCGATCATGAATCAGAAAAGATTAAACCTTTTTCAAAGCAGGAGAATTAAATAACAAATAATCTTTAGTATAAAAAGTTTATTTTTTTCTTCAGTTTTTAAACTAGAAGGTGGATCGAGTTAATGATGTTAATGGAATACTTTATTTCGTTGTGCTTTAATTTTATCTAGAGGGACTTAAGAGTTGTTAAGGGGCTCCCAGGCAAGACGCAAATTTAGTTTCCTAAATAATTAATGAAACACATTTTTCTGTCCCTCCTGTTTCACTTATAATTCCAGTAAAACACTAGGATAATGTATTATATTCACTTATTCTCTTTGTACTAAAATTAAAATATAGGTGTGTTACACTAAGTATTATCCATAATATATCCAAAAATATATTAATAAAATTAATAGGTGTTGTTTGATAAAAAAACTAGGAAAAACTTGATTGGTTTTTTTTTATCACGATCCCTTTACGTCGCCTAACATTCAGCAGGTACTTAACAGCAGTTGAGAGTTGAAAATAACGTATGTGTTTATGTATGTAGATGTACGAGTATATACATGTATCTAATAGTTTATTTATTTATTTATGAAGCCATATAAATAAATAAATAAATACAGATATGCATGTATCTTATATAGTTAGGTCTAAAAATTTAATTATTAATTACAAATATGAATTGGAAATTAAAAATAGAACAAGGACAATCCTATGCAAAGGAAGGTCAATTATAAGCATATTGAGGGGCGACCTAGGGTCTACGTTAGCATAACAATCTGCTATGCCCAAGATCGGGGGTTCACACCCCAACAGGTGGCCCTTGGGTTTTTAAATTGGTTAGGCCGTCCTTCGGAAGGGACTTAAAATGAAGCTGTAAGGCATCAGGTACCCGTTAAAGATCACTATCCTAATTGTACCTGGATAGGAACAATTTAGGATTCGTACTGTAATGTCGTCTGATTTGCCATAACAACATAAAGTGACGTTAAATGTACAAACGAACAACAATAGATAATAGTTTTAAGTATCTCTTTAATTCATATAGGGGAGGTATTCGAAAGACCATCAAAGATACAATATGTGTCAAATAAATATTTGTATGGTTATTATACATATTATATATCTTTTAATTAGATTCTAGAGATGTGTATTCACATGTCACTGATGAATGATAGATTATACGAACTTATAGTTCTGTACAGTGATGTATATATATTAAATTTATAACTTGTTCCAATATTTTCTACCAAAGATACTATTGATCTCGTTTATTACTAACCGAAAGAACATCCAGACCTGCTAGTCGATCCTGAATTATCATTGAGTACGCATATTTATTTTTAATAATTTTCATTTTACTAAATCATAAGCGCTCAGAATTTATTAGCTAACATTCTGTTAGCTAATTAAAAATAAAGCACGAAACAAAAGACGAGCCTAAATTTAATATTACGACTTAACTTTTTAATCCATTCTGGGTTTTCCCTCCAGTTAAGGGGGAGTCTCCCGAGTCTCTCCCCCTTTCGCTAGGACCACATTGATTTTAGATTAGTATAGAAGGTAGTCCGGGGCTTAAAATGTACTTAAATGAGATGCCTAAAGTTTTATAACATAAAAAGACACTTAGGTTTGCTTTTCAGGCTCATAACTTCTTCTCATACAAGCTACTTTACTGATTTTGTTCAATTTAGTTCTACATAAAATTACTTGCTTCGCTGATTTTTTCAACACGTTATGGGACATGATCAACGAATATATCTACTTCCCGATGAATAAGTGATTAACTCGAATTTTAACCAAGATGAGTTTCTTATACATAAGAAAGCGGAATCGTGTTATTTTCCTGGCAAAGAAGTCAGGCATTGGTTTGAAGTGAAGCTTTTTCTAATACTACAACCCCATTTGAAGCCGAAAACTAGGGTAATGGTACGATTCCGCTTCTGTTAATGCTGCCAGATCTATTAACTTCGATATTTTAATTGTTTTCTTATTTTATAATTAATTAAAATGTATGATATTAATATTTTTTTTAATATTCTCCTTTTCTTGTTATGACATAGTTAACTTTACCGTTTTCTTTACCTTGAAAGAATTGAGGTCTTGAAAAGTTCTCTTGCTTGCTTGTAGATGAAAATACTTATGATCTTCATACACTTTAAAGATTTACTTATTTATCTTTTAATTAACCTCCACCTCTCAGTAAAGTAAAGTTACAGGAACAAAAGGATCTAAAATTATACAATTATTTAAATTTTATTTCTTCATAATTACTCAATCTTTTAAATTGAACTTTAATCGATATGTTGGTCAAAGTTATTTGTCTAACCTGTTCTCACAAATAAGTAATCTTAATTTAATTTTATAACTAAATTAAATACATGAAATGGGCATCATATGAGTTGCTTCTGTAACTTTTGATCCGTAAATAGATAGCTCAAAAAGCAAATTAATTGTTATACAGAACATCTATATTCAAAAAATATATAGGTTACTTTGTTAAATTAAAAAAACTTTTTTTATCAGGATCTCTTAAATAACGCACGGCTGGATTTCATAAGCAGTTTAGAGTTTGAAATAAAAAATATATGTATAGGAAGCGGAGTGGCTCAGTGGTAGAGCAATGAGTTGCCGTGACGATGGTTCGGCATCGGGCTATTGCTAATTTTAATTAATCTGTTAACAGTACCCTTTGGGAACTGAGACCCTCCTGGGGCTCACCCATCCCATATAAAGTGGGTACCCAAAATAGGTATATCAATCACAAATCACCTCTCTGCACAAACGTTGTCCGAGAAACTACCACTTACTGAACCCAACACTATTCATGAATTGCAAGGGTATAGGTTTATTTTTTTGTATTTATATTTATCTAGTACGAGTTTCCCAGGAAATGTTTAGCAACATATTCTCCACTTTAGAACCCACATTTTTATGCGGGGGAGATTTCAACGCCAAACATCCCCGATTTGGCAACTGGGTGCCAAATTCTAGAGGAAATGCTCTTTTTAATACGGGTTTAGACCTTCGTTATGACTGCCTTCTTCCATCTGAGCCAACTTATTGGCCAACAGGCACAGACCGACAACCAGAACTACTTGACTTCATCACTTCTAATATAAGCACTCTACATCACCACATAAGTGTTGATAACGATCTTTCATCTGACCTTTCCCCAATCGTTCTATCTCTCTCAAGACAAGTACTCACTATAAATCATATACCGGCGCTCACTCCTGGACCCATAATGACTTGTGAATTTCATCGTATAATAAATGACAAAATTAACCTTAATACAAGGTTGAAGACTGCAGATGACAGTGACAACGCTGTTGAGACGCTTACTAATACTGTACAAACTGCTGCTTGGCAATCATCTCACAGGGATGAGACATTCAGACATAAACAATACTTACAACCCGACATTATTGAAAAGCGACGTGCACTGAACCAATGGAAAAGATCTCGATACCCTAGTGACAAACAACTACTAAACCAACTGTCTAATAGATTAAAAAAACGAGTACACTAATACAAAAATGACATTTACAACACACATCTGACTAACTTACAGACAAGTGATAATACTCTATGGCAACAAACTAGAAATATTCTGCATTACCACAATAAAAAGACGCCCCTCCGTAAATCTGATAGAAGTGATAAAGAAAAAGCAGACCTATTTGCTTCTCATCTTACAGACGTATTTAAACCACACGACGACCTACTTGACCCACAGCACAGCTCTGACGTCCAACATATTCTGACTTCGCCACTTCCTCTGCCTTTACCACCAATCAATCCTTCCGACGTTGAATTTTGTATAAAAAAATTAGCGCGCAGAAAATCACCTGGTTATGATCTTATTACACCTAAAATTGTACGACTTCTTCCTAGGAAAGGCTTACTTTTTCTGACAGCTATCTACAATTATATTCTTCGACTTACTTATTTTTCTTTAAAATGGAAATTTTCCGTTGTAAGAATTATCCCAAAGCGAAACAAGTCATTAGACCTAGTTACGTCCTACAGGCCTAACTAATTTTGTTAAAGCGGCTCTATCCATTATTAGAAATAAATAATTTAATTCCTATTTTCACCAATTCGGATTTAAGCCTGCACATTCTACAACACAACAATGTCCTGGAGTGGTTGATAGCATTGCCGTGGCACTATAAAAGAAGGAATATTGCACATCAGCGTTCTTGGATGTTTCACAAGCTTTCGATAAAGTTTGGCACGATGGTCTCTTGTACAAACTAAAATTAGTTCTACCGCAGGCATATTATCTGATCATAAAATCATATCTGGAGGACAGATTTTTTATTGTTAATCAGGATGGTAAACTTCAGAATATTGTCGAATTAATGCAGGAGTACCGCAGGGCAGTATTCTAGGTCCCGTTATATACTCTACATACACCTACGACATCCCACAGACGCCAGAAACACTACTCGCAACATATGCGGACGATACTGTCATACTTTCGACCAGTACTAACCCCAATATAGCTTCTCAGAACCTACAGACACACTTAAATTCATTACAAAATTGGCCCCATAAGTGGCGTATAAAAATTAACATACAAAAATCTAACCAAGTAACATTTACACTTAGACATTCAGACTTCCCCTCACTAACACTTTACAATACACCATTGCCAAGACAAACACAGACAAAATACTTGGGTCCTACAATAGACAGACGACTGACTTGGAAATCACACGTAACTAATTTAAAGAAAATAATTAATCACCGACTCTCACTTCTTAGAAGACTACTCCATCACAAAAATAAATTATCACTAACAAATAAAATTACAATATACAACATGCTACTTAAACCAATATGGACCTACGACTCGCAAGTGTGGGGGTCATGCAAAAAATCCCACCATACAAATTTTTCAATCGAAATTCCTTCGGTAAATTACACATAGTCCATTTTACATTACTAATAAAACATTACACAAAGATCTCAACATACCACTCGTGACTGACACAATCAAGAAAAACTACAAAAAATTTCATGACTCACTTGCTGGACTTCCAAACGTACTGGTACAATCACTACTGACAGACACATTGCCACAGAATCCGACAAGGAGACTGAAACGTCTCTGGAGCAGGGATCTGCTACAGTGAGATGTACCACGCTAGGAGTGCCTTCAATGGGAGGTTTCTCCATTCACGCTTTCACGAGAATCCCTTAGGGGAGGTTTTCCCAAGGACATTAAAAATACAAAATGTGCCAAATGGTATTTGTATTATTTCTCAAATAAATATTTTTATTATTATATTATATTTATCTAGTATATACTTACACTTCTTTTATTGTACAAATGTATTGCCTCAATCGGCTCTGTTCAGACAGCTATGCCCCAAATCAGTTCAAAAGTACCAACTGTAATAAATCTTTCAAGTATGAAAATTCGAAACAAAACAAGATGTGAAGTTGTTTCATACATAAATTCAGATGGCTTTGAGGCTCTGGGTGCGAGCGGGAAAGAACTTACACCTTGCGCCGTCCATCACTGATGATTTATCATTCCTTTGTTCTAGACAGCTGTAAGGTCTCAACTTTTGCCCTGTTGTTATGGATCTTCTTAGCTATGACAACCGATTTTTCGTTGATCGACGCAATTGTTATTACTGACAGTTCTTCTATTTAAAGTCTATAATTTTTTTTTTTTTAAATAGGCAGTCATGAGGACTACCAACATAAATGAAAGCTCAAAACTCTGGAACAACTGGGCAAAAATTATATACATGTTCAAATAGTTTCTTTTTTTATCAAAACATATGATGGGCTGCACATGGTCAAAGGAAAATAACAATAGTTTAACTGAAATTAAATTAGTATATAGATATATTATTTATACCTTCTATTTGTATTTCCTCGTACATAGATTTTATTTTCATTTTTAGCATAAATATCATCGTTAAGTTGAACAATACTTAGATCATTTGTACTTTCAATTATTTCATAAAACTATATATATATAACTATTACAAATAAAATCTTTTTAGGGAAACGAAAACTCAACCAGTTTTAAGTTACTATTAGTATCAATTGTAGAACTATTAATCGACTTTTTAGATTATGGGAGTTCTAATATCAATGGAATTCTAACGTTTAAACTAAAGTTGATTAATATAAATAGTATTACTCTTGCAGAGGCCGCTAGGTGTCACCACTCTCGTTCATGGCTAAAAAAAAATAATTTAGTTTACACTTCAAAAAATAATTTTGTTGATTTTAAAATGATGTAATTTTTACACTTTTTATTGTCAATTTTTATTAAAATAACTTCCATTCGTAACGAAAGAGCAAGAGAGAAAGACGCGGTGAAAGTAGTCCTCGTAGGACATCAACAAGTTCCTCATTTATCTTCTTCGCCGAGACCTTTTTGATGGATGATAGCCCGGGGGTACGGTAAAGGCCTCCCTTCTGATACTTCTCTTACCCAAGAAGCAATCCAATTACCAGGAGTGCTTCCGCACAAACAAATCAGCTCCAGATGAAAATTTTTACCTGTATACGTCTTGCTCATTATCGTCCAATATATATATATATATATATATATATATATATATATATATATATATATATATATATATATATATATTGGACGATAATATATATATTTCGGCATCTACTTGTATATGTGATTATTTTCAAATTTAAAATGTTTGATAGGGACAACGACTATTGTCGGCTAGTTGTAACAATTTTTTTTATGTATGTTATAATAACGGCAATATATAATGTTGTTATGAATTTAATATTTTATCCGTAACGTTAAAATTAGAATAAGGAACGTTATTATTAACTGAAATTCAGGGAATTTCAGATTTCAGTGGAAATTTCCACTCGTATATTTACTAATTGGTTAATTAACTTTTCAGTATATCGGATTTCTCGGTACGGCTTCCGCTCGGGTGAAGTTTCCAGGGAATAATTATGTGTTAAATTCTGTGAGGGCTCATTATTATATTTAGAACCGTAAATAACATTTTTTTGTTTCAATTTCAGCCATATTAAGATCAACTCAGGATTTATAAATTCAAAACAACATATTAATTACCTGTTAACATTTATATAAATTGTTATATATTAAATAAAACTCTGTTTTTCCTAACTTATCCTTTATAATTAAAACAACATATTGAGCGATGCTTAATACTTTTCGAGACTTATATCGTTCATCGCTTTATCAAAAGCTGTAAAAAAATTCAGGCACAAAATGTTTGAACTGGCACTAGCGGATTCAAGGAGGTAGCTTTCAGTCTAAAGATGTTATCAAATTTTTTTTTGTGTCCATTTTTATTTCTATTTATCAAATAATTTTAGTATATTCACGCATTAAAAATTAAGGCATATTAAAAATATCTCTGTTAATTTATAATTACAAAAAATGTATTGTTGAGATACAATTTGAAGGCATATTGTCTTCGAGGAGCCTGCTTGTTTTTCGTCTCGTTTATTAAAACTTTCCCTTATCATTTGACAATGCCTCCAAAAGTTTGGACTTTTTAACATTATGCAGTAAGCTAGAGAAAGGTAGAGAAATGGCTTAGTTAATTAATTATAATTAATACGCAAAATATTCTATATCAAAGTAAAAAATGTAAAGTAAAAATTAAATTCATCCATCGTTACAATTATGGACATTTCACCAATCAACGTTTCCCTTGAAAATGTTCTGATGGGACGAAGAATTAACCATAATTGTATATTGATCCTTGTGCATTTAATACTTTGTAAAATATTTTTAAGTCATTGATAGTTAATTCATTTTCCATTTAAATTATAAATAGCCTTTAAGATCGGTATTTTTTCTGTTTCAATTCAATGTTCAATGTGATGCAAGATTGAAAACTAGCCATAAAATAAGAAATGACCGTTAAAAAAGAATCCTGAACATTTTCCATTTAATGAGTCGGAGCTGGTTCATTATTGGAAATCTTTAATGAGCATTGGAGATTCCTCTGAGGAAAGTCAAGAATTTGCATCTTATGTGCTTTATCTTCTCTATCTGAAATTCCGTGGTTTACGTTTTGGTAAATTTTTTTATTGGGATAATTAAAAAACTTCTCGGTAGAAGCATCTCTAGGTTTGTATCTTTTATCTTCGAAACATTAAAGGATTTTATAAATATTTTTATAAAAATATTTTATAATGAATATTTTATAATTCATTATATTTTATTTAAAACCAAGCCTAACGAGAATTAATCTAGAATCTACAATAACAGAATCACTCCATCAGAACTCTGTACACCTCTTAAAATGTAAAATCATCGAGGTGTATTAAAAACACAGTTAGAGAGTAAAACAACTCGGTTCATTCATTCACATTTTATTAATAAACTGCCACCTCCTTAATATCAATATTGTAACGCCATTCTTACTGCGTCACTTATTTTGAAGAATGTATTCATTACCTTGTAACATTAAATAAAATAGAACTTGCTCCAAATTTATCGAAAGCAATTGATGACAAGGAAGATTCCATCATGTCGGCATAACATTTTTGAAAGCGCACCGACTAATGTGTGTTTTTGTGTTATCCATCTACTTTGTATACCAAAATTATACCTACAGCCCCGGTAAATAAGTAGTTAAGTCAAATTTTTTCCAGATAGAGTTAATCATATTGAGGGAAGCGGAATCATGTCCTGTAGTTATTGGCTTGAAATGGTGATGTAATATTAGCACTAACTCCATTTCAAGCCAATGCCTGCCTTACCACGAAAATACTACGAGAAACTCATTCAGGAGATTCGACTTAATCACATATTAACCGGGGTTGTCTGTATATAGATATAGATAATATATAAAGGCGTTGATCACCGAATGGTTTTACGCCTTTTATTACAAACGAAGCAGGGAGTTCACTTATTCCAGCAATACCTAAAAGCTTTGCAGTATAGTATACCCAGTGCGCCGGCCGGGCTAGATGCATTCTACAAATCATAAAAAGCTGTGACAAAGAAAAATGTTTTTTTTAAATTAACGCAACTACATTATGACTGTTAAACCCTATCAGACGTAATTACACTAAATTACATTTAGAATACTTAAGATTTGAAGTGTTTTTGGAATTGTTGAGTATTTGGAAGTAACTCACTTTTTTTAAATAATCGTTACAAGCCATCTAAAAGCCCTTTTATTGACGCTAAGGTAACTATTTTTTTTCTTCTATTTAATTATCATCGGAATGAGCTAAAATTACAAATTTGAATATATGATAGTGAATTGAAGTGACTAAGAAATATAATAGCGAATACCTCAAAAAATAAAACAGATTAAAAAAAATTAAAGAATGAAATGATACCATACAGGAATAGAAATTATATTAGAATATTTAATATGTTTAATTTCCTCTATATTTTTTTATCGTTTTCAAGATAATAAGTGAAAGGTCGAAAAATAGGGTTATTCCCTTTCCTCCATAAATCTTTTAGAGAAACAACTAAAGTCTACCCATGTTCTCTACAACAACATTTTGGTCATACATTGACAGGTTCAAGAATACTTAGCGTACTCTCTTCTTGATAACTTTTTATATCATTGAAAACCATCAAGAATCTTATTTCTAAAATTACTAACTCCCCATAAATTTTGAGATTAAAAATTCAAACCCAGACATTTTAAATACATCCGAACATGAAACATTAGGCTACAAACGAATTTTTTCAATAGATTAATAATGTTTCTAATCGTTGGTTCCCTCCCAAATATATATATATATATATATATATATATATATATATAGAGAGAGAGAGAGAGAGAGAGAGAGATCGGATAAAACGCAACCCATGTTTCAGGAGGCGGAAGCTGGCTGTGTAGGATTTGAATAAAAGGCCGTGAGGCTGACACAGTGCTTCCCTCCAGTATTGTCTTCTCTACAGTCCCAATGCCCATTCAGTCAATACTTTTTTTTTCCTTTCCAATATTTTATATAAATCACCGAAAATGTATGGTTATATTTTATTTTTCATTTGCATTACTGATAATAAACCCTGATTTCCAAATAAAACAATTTTCGTAAGTTTTTATTTGACGTTTATTTCAAATAAGAGAATAATTAAAATAAATGCAATTTTGTAGATTAATGCATAATATTATAACATTGGGAGCAGTGAGTTGCTATGTCGAAGATCCCCGGTTCAGATCCAGCTTTAGCAGACTAACTATTTAATCTCTTAACAACCGCGGTGGACCCTGTGAGATCGTTACCCCCTCCGATGACTCATACAGCCTCTATTAAGTGGCTTCCCTTAATTGGGGTAAAAACCTAGTGTAATCTCGGAAATATCACCTCACTGCACAACCATTGTCCTAGAAACAGTACAATCTCTACCACGTACTAAACCCAAGATCCTTTATGGGCTGTAATGGTACGGGTAAAAATAAAAATATAAATATGTGTAAGAAAATGGTCCGGGTAGAGGTCAATAAATTTCTCTGAATATCTAGATATATTTATTCAGAGGAATTTATTGACCTCTGCCCGGACCATTTTCTTCCACATATTTCATCAAGGTCAACTATGTTCATTAAAAAAAATATATATATATAAATAAGTTTACATATTATCACATTCTTTTTTAAATCATTAATTCGTTAACATAATTAATTATTACATTCTAGTTTGATTTTTGGTTTAAAAAAGAAAGAAATAATCATTTACCGTTTTAAAAAAATATCAAAATAGAGGTCCAGAATACGTAATAAGTAATTGGGTTAGCGAAATCTATTATCTCATAAAACGTAAATAAGCCTCCAGATTTAATAAAAATATCAACTCTTTACTGCTTCCTAAGAGAGATTCTTTGTAATTTTTTCTTAAATTTACATTCATACATGGTATCATTCCTCACTAATTGAGATAGCACTTTATATACGTCAATTGTAGGTTTTGTCTCGTGAATTCGAAATACCATCCAGAAAACGAAATTTAATGATCTATTCAAAACGTCATACTAATTTAAATTGTTGGGGCTTTTTGGTTTTCAGAAATCTAGTGTTTGAAAATGAATTAATATGCTGATATACGTTTCATCTACTATAATAAACTTTGCCTGGAAAGACACATCTATTCTTTATAACTAGTAAAAAAAACTGTAGCATTACAACTCATTAATACTCTTGAGTTCGGTACATGGTAGAGACTGTACTTTTTCTAGGAGAGCTGTTGTAAAAGGTGGAGTTTGGGGCGCGATCACACTCAACCGCCTAGTTTTCCCCCAAGTTAAAGGTATCCACTTTATAAAGGCCGGTCCCAGGAGGGTCTGCAATTCCCTGGGTCTATCAAAAGCTCTTTACAAATTAAATAATTTGTCTCCCACAACTAGATTTGATGATTTGAGGATTTGCAGCACAGTAGCTTAGAGCTCTACCTAGAGCAAACCAATTCCAAAACAAAAAATATTTTTTTCAAACAATTTTCTTTTTAACTCAGATAAGAATCATGAAGAAGCACTCTTAACAGATTTATATTACTATGATAAAACTTGATAAACAGCATTGTAATAACAATATTCATAATTATACTAAACACAAAATCAGTGTAATTTTACACTAACGGGGTATTTAAAGATCGAGATATAAAATAAAACTAACATAATTCCTATTTAGTTTATTAGTCCTGTTTTGGGATGTTTCACTTGTCAATTGTTTGACAAAAATGACACTTGGAAATTCTAGTCGGATTAATGTCTGATTGTAATCCGAGGGTTCCAAAAGCAATATGAGCAATTTATAATGCTTTGTTTGTGAAGTTTATCCTTCGCATTGGCATTCGTATTTTCATGGATTATTTTATTCCATGTAGTATGAAACCGAATTCCACTTATTTCCACATTCTGTTGAGATGGATATTTTATCCCAACTTTGCAGCATCAAATTCCATCTGTCAGATGTCTACTGCTCTTCCAGAATAACTTACCAAGGAGTATTTTATGTGTATGTGTTCAGTTGTATATTAAAATTTATTTGATTTTAAGCGTCCCCCTAATTTTCTTAGAATTTTGTTTTGAAATAGCCGTACTGTTTTCCTTTTGTTATTGTACTAGTTAATCAAATCTTAATTTAACCAATTTTATTGTATTTTTCTCTTAATAATTTGTTATTTTTTAAATCAATATATTCATCTGCTATATTAAAGGGCAATAAAATGATGTTCTCGGTGTCATGAAAAAAAAATTTATACAACTAATTAACCTTATCAATCTAGTAAAAATCGAATATAAAAGAAAAAAAGGATTTAACTTTTTTAAAAAATTACAAAAATGCCATTAGAAAATCTCAAAATACAAAATCTTCATTCGCTAAAATGCTGGAAAATAACTAAACAGCCAACACTTTCCATTCACGATTCAACTATTAGCAAGAGGTACGTCGAAAATTCCCATAAACGACAATCAAATGCAGCACATCCCAAATCGACATTCCAAACAAACACATCTATCGCAGATAGACAAATAAATCACTCTAAGATGTTTAAGCAAGTACTAAGACAAATAAATAAAGCATACCGAGATTAAAAAGTTGATGTTGGCGCCTGTGTGAAATGTTGACGTGGGATGGGCTGCAATTGATCTTCATTGATGGGAATATTTTTGAGTTTTTATCTTGATCCCTGATTTGTAGAAATGTAGACTGATTAGTTATTTTCCAGTAGTTTAAAGGTATTGTATTTTTGAGTTTTCTAATTACATTTTAGCGATGATTTGATGTCTCTTTATGAGTTTTAACTCATTCCTATTGACTAGAAAGTGTAGGTTTTACCGTCTCTAAAAGTGAAACTTTATTAAATCCAGAAAGCATTTACCCTACATAACCTTATACGAGGCGTTCAGTTTTGTTTAGATTCTGTAGCCATTAACAATGGTATATCTTACCAATAACAAACGATCTGAGAGGTTACATCGAAAGATCATAGATATCCGATGTTTATGGTTATGAAAAAATATATTTTCCTAAAAACGTCTCTTATCATAGAACATAAATAGTGAACCCGTCAATATATATTTTTCTGTAGCCCGATTGATTGGTGATCCGTGTCCTGAACGCGGATCCTGTGGGATAAACCCGGGCAGAGTGGGAAGATCTCAGACCGGGATACGCCCGGGTATTGTGGCTCACATATTCAGCCGGAGACCATTCACGTCCAGTTTATCTCAGGACAATAGCGCTCCACCTCTCATTTCGTTGCTAATTACTGTGGTTTGTGTCTCTGCTATCTCCCAAGTCGTGTGTTTCTAGAGTGGAGGTCTCCACAAAGGAATATAAACATTTATTATTGTGTTATTTATTTATGCAAAAAAAAAACACTTTTAGACAAATTGATGGTTGAAAGTTATGTATTTTGTTACAACATATTTATTGATTCGTCCCATATAAAATGTCTGTTTTTATTATCTCTAAAATTTCAAAGTGGAATTAGCGGACTTCTTTGTTTATGTTTACTATTTTCATGTTTACAGATTGTAATGATGTGTTATATAATTCTTTAATTAATAAATTTAATAAAAATGTAATTACATTTAAATTAATTCTATAAAAACATTATTCCGTCTTTAGTTTTTGACCATGTTTTAAATATTTAAAAAAAGTAATGAACTGAGAAGTAGTATGTTGTATATTTATTTCTTTTGAATAAATTAATTAAATTATTTGCATTCCATTATTATTATAATATTTACTATCACTACAATTGAACGAATATTGTTTAGTGTTTCATCAAATATGACCGAGGAAACGGGGTTTTCGTAAAAAAAAATGTTTATGGGTTTAAACTTGGACACTCGGTAGCCGAAGCTGCAAGAAACATTACCTCCGCGTTAGGGGAAGGGCGTCGGAACGAACGGACCATTCGCCGTTAATTGAGAAATCTTCAGCTGGTGACACAGATTAATTCATAAATAAATAATTCATTTCTCCTTTCTATCCAGAAATACTACTAGGGTATTGACAAAACGGAACAAAAGCCTATCAAAAAACAAACTTGCATTTGTTAATCGGAAGGGATCTATTCTCTTACTTTACAACGCCAGACCTCATGTCTCACGTCAGACTGTACAGAAACTATACAAGTTGGGTTACAAAGTCCTTCCGCACCCAACTTATTCTCCAGACTACAACAGATTTCCATCTATTCATAAGTTTAGACGTCCATAAGGATATAATTTTTGAGAATGATTCTCAAGCCAAAAACGCTTTTTTAGCCTTATCACATCACAAAACCCTAATTTTTTCAGTCTTGGGTTTGAAAATTTGATAGAACGTTAGTAATATTGTATAAAATATAGGGGTAGGTATTTTGAACAAAAATGTATTGACTTCATGAAAGTTGTTTTACTAAATAACGTTTCCTTTCGAAACGGCAATTTCAAACGAAATGACTCAATACATCCCAGATTATATACTTCCTAAGAATCATGTAAGCCTATATTTTCATTAAGCTCTAAACTTTTATTGAGGCAGGAGAAGATGAAATATTTATTAAAAATATAAGAGAAAGTTCTAGCAAACTCACCACCTCTGAGGAATAACGAGCGCAAACTTGGGGATGATATTCCAGTTTCTGCCTTCAGCGATCCTTCAACATTTTTATGCCAACAGGTCCTGTCAACCCAACACTTTTTCTTCTGAACAAATATTCCTTCGCACACTGATTGATCCCGATATTTTAAAGTATAAAATATAACAATAAAGATTTAATCCAAATTTTTAAAGAATAATAAACTGTCCAATTTTATTTGTACATTTATTAGTCACAATGTGAGGATTCTATATGTGTCTCCTATACTTCAATGACACTGAATACAGTCATATAGTTTTTAAAATTTTGGATTGTGTAGAATATTAGAGGCCAACAAGCCCTTTGGGCCCTATAAAAAAATGGAAATGTCCTTAATAACATTAGACCCCCTCCAATGGTTTCAACTATTAAGTTTAAAAAATACGTTTCGGCCTACATTACAGGTCTTCTTCGGGCTTGTAATAGCTCACAAAGATAGTGATGATGGTATGTAGCTCCATTACTACTAAACTTGTCACCTTTACAAGCCATGAAGAAGACCCACATTCTATTTAATAAATAGTTTATCACTAATTAACAAATTAATTCTATGAACTCCACCCGTGCCATTTCCTTGTACATATTTATACAGTTCATCTTATAATTATTCAAGTATAACAAAAGCGAAAAACTGTCCAGAATGAGGTAAATAAGTTTTGGGACTGTTAACTCAATATTAAATCACACAAGAATTATAAACCATGATTATATCATCAAATTATATTTAATGAATCTCCTAACACAAAAAAAAGTTGTATAAATTTCAGGCTTCTGAATTTCAAATGTAAACAAGTATAAACATTAAAAACTGTTTTTAAAAAATGGCCTGTTGAGTAAAACCTTTTTTAGCAAACAACTTTATTTATATTTTTCAATTTCCACAAAGATTAAAAATATTTTTTGGGGCTAGGGATATGGAATTAGTAAATATGATATTAGTTTTATTTACATTATACATACATGGAAACACTTACGCCATCCTTTCCTAGTCAATTCGTTGCAACGGTTTGAAGTCGAATCTATTGGAGATCGTTTGCTTCTCCGCTGTCGACGATGAGGAGTTATATAAAATTTATCGCATGTGGTAGCGAAAATAGTTGATTATAACAGGACAGGTAACACTGATCGATACTCAGCAGAAATAGACCAGCGAGGGCAAACAGAAGAGCTCCGTTTCTATCGCCATTAATAGAGTGGTCAAACCGGGCAAACATTGGCAAGCTCCTCCAAACCACTTGGGATTGCCATTACCTTCGGCCCAATCTTTACACAGGTATTTGATTTCTTATCTCTGTAGCTCCAACAGCCAATCCTCGTTCTCTCATTTAATCTTGAGTTGCTTTAGTGATTAGAGCTCTCAGATGATATTAAAGTTTTTCCCATATACACTTAATTGAGGAATGGTTTTATATTTATCAATAATACATCTATTGATTTCTATTTCTATAATATATTCTGATTTTTTTCTATATTTCTTTGTAAGATAGTGATTAATTTGGAAGATAGAGTGAATTGGTTGTTTAGGATTATCTCAAAAAAAGCAACGTTTCACAAAGCTTTATTACACAACTAATAATAGGAATTACTATTATAATATCTAAAAATAGTATAGATATTTAAAAATTAACGGTAATAATAAAATAATTATAAGTATTTACTTTACTCAGGGGGGCGATTATGGTCGGGCTGTAAAACGTATTTCCTATCTTACTAGAATTAATCTACTGAAGCAATTATAAATTACATCTGATTATAATTTTTATTTATTTTATTTTTTAATTTATGTACTAATTTGTTAATCTCAGTAGTTTAAACATGGATGTTCTATATTACCTTGATGTTTCGCATCTTAAAACATCTTACCAACTTACCAAAAACCATATCAGTTTCATTTTTTAAATTGTATTTAATTAACTAAATTATAATTATAAGAAATAACTTTAAAATAGGAAAGGCGATGAATTTGATAGAACTTAATGAGCATGAGCATAGATAGTCTAGAAAATTATTTTTTGTGGTAGATTAGGCATTGCTTGAAGATAATGGAAAAGGATTTTTTTTTAGATTTATAATAATTATTAGCCATATGAATTGTTTCTAAAATATATATTTTGACATATTATAAAATGAATCATTAACTGTACAAATACGAGAGGGAACTTGGGATGAGTACATACAAAAAGTAAAATCTCTAACATGTTTTAGGATAAGAGATGTTTAAGAAATCTTTTTTTAAATACTCGTAAATATTACAGATATTTCTTGGGTCAAAAGCTCGATACCGATAGCACTAATTTCTGCTTACCAACTCCTGCCCACGGACCACAGCCCAGACCGCAATCTGTTAGATTACTTTTTATTACTCACACTTACGTCTCAGTCTTTCTTTCGGACATTAAAAAGCTGACTCAGCAGTGCTTATTAGGATTTTTTTCGCTGCAAAGCTCGACTCTTATGCAAGCCCCAACGTCCAACTAACCAAACACTACAAACCCAAGAACGGATATTTTACTTTCCATATTCAAATTCATACCTTTTTCATTGTTTGTCATCTTTCTCAAAGCATGTTCTTCTGTTGAAATAAATATAAATCGTCCACTAATGTATTTACAAGTTAAGTATGTGTCTCTTTTGAACTTATGGTCTTCTATATGAAAATATTTGATATTTTAATAAATATATTATATTAAATACTCAGAACCCGATACAATGTTAACTCCTTGAGCTAACTTAGAGGACTAATACATACACAAAGGTTGACAGGGGAAGTTAGTTAGCCGACTGGGTAACTTGTCCCTTTCCACTAACTTGAAATCTTATCGGCCTGTCTTACCAAGTTTAGTCGACTTGTACTGAATGGACGTAGAACAATTTTACAGCTTGTATTCTCTATTATTTATTATTAATAAAAGCATTTATTGAGGTCGTTGTAGTGTCACTTAGCGATATATGGAATATATTACAGGGAAAAGAATTGCGACCATGATAAATTCCGAATCGTACTCTTCCACCGAAATACTGGTTTAAGCTTCCCTGATTCTGTGTTTGTGTATGCCTTTTAGCGTGCGTTTGTGTTTCGTTGGTACTTGTATATGTATCAGTCTATGTACTGAACAAAAAGTTTTAGGAAACTCAAATTACAAATTTAAGTTAATACCTATGTGTTAAACCAGCTTTTTCACCTAAGTCGACATACCAGAACATCAACTTTAAAACACGATTTTACAATGTTATTAAATGTTTTAAAAAAACCTTATTTCAATGTAGAATTAAATGCTCCATAAAGATGCAGAAAAGTTCCCGCAAAAGATAAAAGTGAATTTTTAAAACTTATTTCTATATAGTAGTATAGATTGTGTTGTGTGTTTAGTTATGTAATAATATACTGCGCAAAAAATGAATATTACTAATTTTTTAGTATATGATTTACCTACCATTTATATTATTATATATTAATAACCACTTTAATATTTAATGTAGTATAATTTCTAATGAATATTGACGCTTTTTATAATAAAAGTAATAAAAAAATGCTAGGCAAATAAATATAACAAAATTAGTGTTAATCCAATTCATTTTTGCGCATTTATATAACAAGGGTGTGAAAAAGAGCTAAAGGGAAGTCTCATGGGATTAGTCACCTGTGCTGTAGTTGTTCGCATAACAACCTTCTATTCCCAAGGCCGTGTGTTCGAATACCGGGGTTTTTTAAAGGGAACATGAAATCCTTGGTAATGACGCCCTTCGGAAGATACGTAAAATGGGGTGTTTAGATCATGCCGAATTGACATAAGATGTAAATTTATATTTAAATAATAAGTTTATATATATATATATATATGTATATATATATATATATATATATAT
Organism: Troilus luridus; assembly: GCA_964056705.1. NCBI lineage: Eukaryota > Metazoa > Arthropoda > Insecta > Hemiptera > Pentatomidae > Troilus > Troilus luridus. The sequence goes on along the minus strand of OZ057414.1, from coordinate 94,122,370 downwards.
ATATATATATATATATATATATATGTATAAGGGTACATAAGTATATATATTATTAAAAAAAAGTTTTACAGACATAATATGCCTCATTACTACCTAAAGAGCTTACATGAAATTTGCTTTATGTTAATTTATTAATCTTGATAAATAAATTACGTATTTAAATGATTATAGCTAATTTTATTAAATTGTAATTCCATTTAATTATTAAATTATTTACTGCTATTCCTCCTTAATTCTACGATATTTTTGAAATAACATCTGATATATATTTTTTTTAAATAAAATTAAAAATTTTCAACGATTTCTTCCTATGAACCATCCTTCGAGTATATTGGACGCTCCACACGAGTACGAAACCTTGTTGTTTGGACCTACATAGGGATAGCCATTAGACTAGGCTTGTTCCCAGATGTCCTTCTATGTCCTCCTGAAATATGCCCGGGAGAATTCCCAGTACTCGGTCGTGGGCGAGAACAGAGGAAGAGAAAAATGTTCGCACTATAGTCGCACTACAATGAACGCTATACGATAAATAGTATACAGTATTAAAATATAATAGATTATTATTCAATTGAATACATTATACAATACAAAATTGAAAGTTTTTATGCACTTATCTAGCTCTAACACAATGCAAATTCAAATTTTCAAAAAATTTCTCTAATACAATTAGGGGTGTCACTATATATACGCGAAACCTTAAAAATTTAGGGGAAAAACATTTGGTATGTCGAAATTTCATTAATATTATGTTTTATGAATATTTTCTTTTTGTAACGAATTTCAAACCATTAGTTGCAAAAGAATAAGATAAAATTTTAGGGAAACATATATAACAACCATGTTCGAAACCTGCACGAGGGGTTTTAAAAGGGTACTCAAGTCTTAATTTTAGTCGAATTAAAAGAAAAAATAACGAAAAGGCACATCCTGCTGTCTCAAAATGGGCATATAATTAAGTATTAATTTTTGGAACCTTATTGTGGCAATAAGCTTAGAAAAATCATCCCAATGCACAACCGTTGGCTTAGACAGTTATACAGCTTAGTATTGGCTTAGAACCCAATACTTTTTATGGATTGAATGGTAAGGATTTTTTTGATTTATTGCAATGGTAGTCAAGAATATAGAGCACACGTGGTGTAGTCCTTAGTGTAGCAGCCCGGCAGGTGGCCCTAGGATTTTTGAAAGGGAGAAAAAAATTCTTAGTTATGGTGTCTTTCGTAGCGGGCGTAAAATGGCGGTCCCGAGTATATGCGGTATTCGGTTAATATTCCTATCCTAATTATACCTGAATAAGCTATATTAGGACTCCGTCTGAAGCATCGTCCGATTTTAGCCATCAAATTATGTTAAATAAATAAACAAGGAAGCGTAAATTAAATAAATAAACAAACAGTTAATAGGTTTCTAATTTTTTTTAAAATAATAAAAATAATATCGATATAGTGTTATCATTACTAATTTTACATTTACGGAGAATATTTTCATATAGGTCCATTTTTTTCCTGAGTTTGTTTTCTTATCACGATTAAAGGAAATATTCATTGTTAACAGGGACTGTTCTATTAATGGCCATCAGTTTGGAACAACAATTATCTTCTTTTTACAAGACCATTTTTGAGTTGGTAACTCGCATAAAACCCTTGTGCTCCCGTCCCATGACTATTATATAATCTAAAGTCTGTTAAGAAAGTTATTAACAAAAAATAAAGTTTTCTATTGTTCTCGGATACTACTTCTCTTTATTGCCGGCGTGGTTTTAACTTTGAAAGAGTTTTAAAGCACTTTGTCTACTCCGGTACTTGAAGTTGAGGGCCGTGTAATGTCTTCAGGGCTCCCTTCAAAGGCCCGATATTAAGAGCATCTTGGCACCGACTTAGCGTTTCAAATATCCCTAGCAAGAAGTACTTAAGCAGCGGGCTGAATACTTTAATGTTGTATGTTGGAATTATTACTGACCTTATAAACTAATAATTTTTTCTGAAGATAGGTCATTGTCTATTTCAAGAGACATACAATTGACCGAATGTAAGCAATATTCTATTTGATGGTCAAAGATCATTTATTGTACAATTCCATCTCTTAGACTCTCGTTTCCATTGATTCATATATAGAACCTCTGCCTTGGATTTTATCGTCATTACTGAATATCAATTTCGTGGTACTCAATTAAAGCAAAATTTAATTTATTTTCGTTATATAACAATAATTAAAAAATTAAGTAATTTTTCATAAATATACCTATACCTATATTGAGTCTCGCTGGATTAATCATTTCGAGACCCAAAATAAATCATTGATAAATAAAATTAACATAATAAATTTTTTAGAGCAAACCGAAATTGAGTATGAAAGATTTAACAGAACATATGTTAGTAATAAAAATTGAATAATAATGATAAAAATAATTAATATGAATTTGTATGAAATGCAGGAATTTTTAAATAATGAGCAGTTTTATAATGGTATAGTATTTTGGGAATAGCGATTTAAAGGGAAAAAATTGTAAAATTATTTATTGCTAATTTAAACTTTTTAAATCGTGTTAAATTTTTTTATTCAATCTGATTCTTCCAAGAATTTAAATAAATTGATTTTGAATTATATATATATTTTTTTTGCATATAAAGGATTGAAGAAGAATGGAAAATGTTTAATGTGGTCCAACGGAGTTTCCTGGGAAGAAGGAGGTGACAAAGCAAACCAAGCTGGAAGTCTATAAATCGACCTTCCTTCCTATCCTATCTTACTCATCGGTAGGACCTTGAACTCAAAACACAAAAGTCAGATAAAAGTTATTGAAATAGGGATGCGGAACGCCACCATTCATGGCAATCTCGACGTTAAACCAGATGATACTATCCTAGAGGAACACAAATTAAAGTGGTTCGGACATCTCCTTAGGATAGAAACAAAAAGAATCTCCAAGAAGCCCCGCACGGAAGGAAAAATACCCAGAGGAAGGCCTCGCATCTCCTGGAAGAACAGCGGAAGGCAGCCTTTCAGGAGATGAATGGACTTGAACAAAAAAGTGGCTGGGGAAAGAGTGACTCGGTTTTTTTTCTCATGATTTTCAGAACGTTCGTTTTATGTTAGATATGAAAATTGGAAGTTTAGGCCTGTCAATTCTATCGAACTATTATAAACGTGTGGAAATTAAAAACTAACATCGGACATAAGCTAATTTCATTGTTTGGCAATACAAACTTTTATCAGTTCTATAATCATAACAATAATACCTTGATGTAAATAAATTATAATAGTTATAAGAGAATCGCTATAATAATATTATAATGTGATATAATACCGTAGCCCATAATCAAATATTTATCGGTGGCAGTGTATAAATATCTTCATCTTTCCACCTGACGTTCCATCAGTGACGCGCTTCTTCCGCTCTGTTCGGCAAAGGAAGATTTAGTCTCTTTTTATTGACAAGTTGAAACCACCTATTGCGTAAAATATATTTATAGAACTAATATATGTGTATATAATATAATATGTATGTTAACTTATATGTACTCCCAAAACAGATATAAAAATAGCCAAACCATAACAATCGAATAGCCAATATATTATATCAATTATTATTATTTTTATTTGTTCAATCATAAATATATTGGTTTCTACTTATCTTGACTGTGATGGAAATTATATGTTTTGGTTCTTGAGTTTCAGTCCTTCTTTGAACTTCTTTTGGCGACGTATCGAGACTAGGTTAGTCTCATACTCATGCCCTTACAGTGAAAAAATGGGCTTTTTAGTAAAAACATTAAATATTTACTATTTAATGTGCACAATAAAATAAAAGTCATTTTATAAAACTTGTAAGATGTAATTGGATAGGGTGTACTTACAAGTTCCAAAGAATAGATCAGTTTATCATCAATCTGTTACTCCTCAATATAACATGAAATGTTTACATTGGAATGGCTATGATCAATGAGTAAGTAATCTATTTTTAGGAACAGCAGTTTTATTAGATTGTTGAATCATATTAGATTATTTGTATTATTATTTCATTAAGAATTAATTAAATTTGCATAACACGAAGATCCGATTTTTGTTTACAGCGCGATTTTTATACTTTTCTATGCTTATCATTTCTTTTATATTCCGTTTGAAACTATTTTTCTCTAGATGTATTATTTTAGGTTTATCAAATTTAAGTTTATGTCTAAAATGTGCAGTGAGAGTTTTTTGATCTGGTTTATTAAGATTTTTTATTATTGAATCAACTATTTTGTTGTTGCTACACTCTAAGTTTTAAGTATTGCTGTGATGTTCCGAAATAGGATTTACCGCATTTATCTTCACATTGTATTTCGTACACGGCATTTGATTTTAGCTCTAATTTACCTGAATCTTTAGTCTTTGTATATAGCCATGACACTGAGGCTGCGTTTTTGAGACAATGTTACTTTTATTTATCGGGGAATGTTTTTGCTACTTTTTCTGACTGCTATTAATAAATTTTACTTTTTGTTCTTGATTCACTCTATTCTTTTAATTTTCTTTTGGCGCGACGTTCGAGATTATATTGGACTCATAATCATGACCTATTAGTGAAAAAATAGGCTTTTAGTCAATTATATTATATTTTATAAAACACTAGTGTGTAGCCAAACATACAATTGACATGTGCACGATGTCAGTATATAAATGATACAAATTGATGATGAAATAATATTACCTCATCAATCTACCAAAATACCAGTTCAATACTTTCATATATGTGTGAATAGTGTTCAAGAGTTGTAATCAATGGCATGTGTAATGTTGGGTTTTCTATTTTAGATGGTGAGAATTAGGATAAACAGTTTTTATTCTATTGCTTAATCATTTTTATAGATTTATTAGCATTTTTATTTTTTATCCAACTGACCTTGGAAGTTGAATTTGTTATTTGAATACTACCACTGGGTAGTTTCTCTACTTGCATTTATCCATGCCATTTCGTATAATTCATGTCATTATATTTACTTGTTGTATTGTTATAATACAGTTGTAAATTTCAATAAATAAATCCTTTTACTGCCTCTTAGCAGTGTATAATAATTATTTTAACACACTGTTCACAGCTGCCTTAGGATTATAATAAAACAATGTTGATGGCAAGATGGATTATCGGGAAATAAAATTTATAGCCCCTTCAATTGTAAAGTCTGCAAGCCCGCTACACCGACCAGCATCGCAAATAACTATCTAGTGCAATTGAAGGGGTAACTAGGATCTATACTCATGTTCAAGTTTTTACTCATCAGTGATTACAATTTTATTTTAACACATGCATTATTACCTTGTATTATTCTGTATATGTGTGTTTTTTTTGTTGTTTTTTACGTGGGCAGGTGGAAATCTTCAAAAGACGTGGATAGACCCGTAACTATATACACGTGTATGTGTGTGGGGGGGGGGGGGCGGGTTGTAGAATATAGAACAAGTCATTATTTCCATCCTTTCGCAATTAAAAGCAATTAATCGATATCTCATTTACGAAACGAGGTTCGTTAATTTCCAGAAACGTAATTATTGGACTAAATTCGGTTTTATTAATTTGTAACATTCGACTGAGGCCGCATGCGTGAGTACCTGAATTGTTTAATTCTAGTGACTTGTCATGTCTACTTTGTATTAGGCAGATAAAAATCTAATTACAGGTAACTGTGTTATAATACCTATGCGTTTTATTCAAATCGCTTGCTAGTATGAAAAACAGATTTTATCGTGTAAGGAAATCAATTATGAATAATTCGATTGAAATTGTTATTAATTATAACAAATTAAATTATTAGTAAAGTTCAAAGATAAAATTTCTGGAATTTTTGGTGAAAGTTATTTTAGTATAGTGTATCTCAATCCAGCTTTTATATCTGGATTTATAGTTAGGACTTTTATCAAAAGAAAATAATTATTATATATTATAAATAAAATAAAATAACTCAAAGAATGATATTTGCATAGAATCCTCTCATTATAGAAAACTTTTAAATTCTATTAGGGCTGATCAGATGTCTGCTATATATTACTGATGCTAATCATTCATCGCGGGAATCATGTAGGGATATAGAAGAAAATGTCGATATATTTAAACTATACCTATAATGTATACTGTATAATAATATAGATGAAACTTGTCATCTATATGATCTATACTCTATTATTTGTCATGAATTTCCTTTTATACCAAATTTTTATGTGAATTATTTTTTTCCAGGTAAGCACTGCACATGGCTATTTGATGGTTAATATTCTGCTAATCAAGAGTAGGAGGTATTTAGTATAATATCTTTTTGTATTATTACATCATTAGGGGTGAATGTTTCCTATGTGGCTCGGTGTACAGGTAACTCTTCTTCTCACAATGCGAGAAATCTTTATTATAAAAATAAATACTATTTGTAGATTTTCATAAGACGTCGACTTCATTTGTTTAGCAATTTAGTATTGCAATTTTTTAGTTCAATTTGAGCATAAGAGTAACTATGAGAAAGGGTCTGAATTATTAAAAAAAAACATACTTTATAATAAACCCTTGGATACATACATGTAGTTAATTCATGATCTAGAGAAAATTATTATCTCGAATTCCTAAACAAATTTTTCATAAAATATATTCTTTCAGATTCGTTTGTCGTCCGGAAAAATTTCGAATTCTATTATGTTTTTATTAGCTCAATTATTATAAATAATTTTACTATCAAGAAATCGCGTTTACAGAATTTTCTTATGGCTTGAATTTAGGGTTCTCTCTTTACAGAGACCAGGTGAGCACAAGAGACCAAATAGATAATGATAGTGAGAAATATATATATATATATATATTGTTACGGTCAGAGCGGGGACGAGAACCGGCTGAGAAGATTAGGCAAACAATGGGATTAAGCGGAAGGGATTATAGAATGGCGTAGAACCTTCTAGATCGGTCTACGTGGTCCTCGTCCTTCCGAGAATTGTCCCACCCCGACCTACCTTGCCTATATAAAAAGGCGAGTTGTTCGGCCGGCCCCAGTAGTAATAAGACGAGTCTGTAATAAGCCAGTGAGTAGCAGTCGTTAACTAGTGGCAGTGTGTGTGAGTTAGTTAGTATTAGTATCAGTCTGTAATAAGTGCTTAGTGAGCAACAGTGACAATTAGTGACCGTGTAATAAGTGTAATAAACTGTGTGGCAGTTTGTCATATTTGAAGAGTCTTACGGTCGGTGGACTTTAGTTAGCGAACTGTAAGTGTTAATTTGTAATTGTAAACTATAGTGTAATATTATTGTATTTGTACAAATTTATATAAATAGTTTAGTTACTTAGTATAAACAATATCTTATATTATTTGTATATTATCTTAGAAATTAGATAACATTTAGTAGAATATTATTATTGTATATTGATATTAGTTTAATAATTAAACTGTTTTAAATAATCTCATTGTATTCTTGTTAATTTGTTAATAAATATTAGATTCTTGAATTAAGTAATAGTTTAGTCCATTTTACACCCAGTAGCCCGTAACAAATTGGTGTCAGAAGTGGGATGACGTTGCAGCTGACGAACCACTGAGGTAGCGGTGGTACACTCCCCGACTGGTGTTCCTTTCTTCAGCGTTACCGGGAAGCTGTTCAGGTTCATTAGCCGAATTGGAGTGGTAGGTCCGATCTTGATGAGAGACCTAGCAACCAGTACGCCGCGCCCGATCTCTTGTTCTTCGTGCCTTCCGGGTTCAACTAGTACACATTGACCCTCCGGTAGATGTCCTTCGACTGTCCCATGTGTTACGATTTGGCTCCGTGCAGGTAAAGTGGTGTCTTCTAGTAAGAGCACTCGTGCGTAGAGATCCTTTCCCTGCCGAAGGATGACTTCTTCGTCTCCCATCGTCAGCACACCTCTCGACATGTCCAGCTTGATCCCGTATGCCATCATGAGGTCCATGCCCAATATGACATCTTCATCGATCTCTGCCACGAGAGCGCGGTGCTTCAGATGTTGACCCCCGATGATGAAGGTGGCAACTGTCTCCCCGTAGACCTTGGCTGGCTGTCCCGTTGCAGTCCGTAATGCCCAAGTGGTCGGTATGATCTTCTCAGCTGGATGTGTCTTCGAGTTCAAGATCGTCATGCTCGCGCCGGTATCCACTAGAAGACTTCGCAGCTGCCCGTTCACCATCCCATCAACATAGAAGCTGTTTGTTCTGCTTCCTATTGACGCAACTCTGATGGCAATCCTGGGGGCTTTGACGTAACGGGTTGGACACTTGCTTCTAGGGTGTCCAAGCTGGCCGCAGCCCCAACAGCGTATTTCCTTCTTATGGGTCCTGAGAGCATCCAACACTTTGGTCACTATGTCCTCGACGCTGGTTACCGCATTAGGCTCTGCTCCTGCTGCTCGAACTCGCGCATGGCCCCGTACAGACTGTCTGACAGCTTCAAACTCCATGGCCTGAGATAATGCGTCTCCCAACGTTTTCGGGCGGGCGAGCTTCACCGCTTGTTGTGTCTCTGGGTCCCGCAGTCCATCCAGGAATTTGTCGACAGCCAAACTCTCGTAGACATAGTCAGTGACCGATGGGTAGGCGTTCCTCACCAGCCGGGCAATATCCGCTTCAAATTCCTGCAGCGTCTCGTTGTCCTTCTGGACCCTGTTTCTTAGCTGTGAGCGATATAGCTGGTCCATGTGGCGGTGGCCGAAACGCATCTCCAGCCTTCTAATCAGCTTCCCGTAGTTAGACCGCTCTGACATGGGCATTCCCTGCAGCACTCTCAAGGCGTCTCCACGCAAGGCCAGGCACAACGCTGAAGCTTGGGTCTCCTGCGACCACCCGTGGATTGAAGCCGCTGTCTCGAAGAGAGTCATGTAGTCCTCCCACGGCGTCTTTCCGTCGAATACTGGAATGGTGTTGTGAGCTGGTGGCGTCCCATTATTGGCGGGCAGAATAATTTTATGAAGACTGGCCTCGGGGGAACGGTCGGTGTCGTTCGTCGGTGGGTTGCTCATACGTCCCTCTAGAGCCTCTACTCTTTGCCTAAGTTTGCTTTCAATTGAATTCAATTTTTCTCCTAACCTAGATTCTACATCAGCTACTTTATTATCTACATTTTCCATTAACTTAGTTTCTAATGTGCCTAATTTAGACTCTAGCCTATTTTCTACATTGCCTAGTTCATTTTTAACACTGCTTAATTCATTACCTAGTTCATTTTTAACACTGCTTAATTCATTACCTAGCTTATTTTCTACATTGCCTAATTCACTTTTAACACTGCTTAATTCATTACCTAGCTTATTTTCTACATTGCCTAATTCATTTTTAAAAGTTGCAGACAACTTGCTTAAATCAGTTTCAAACAGAACGTCCTCTGGATTTTCCCCTAACTCTACAAAAAATTGACGCAAGCGAAGTTGCAGTACACTTTTATTTCCGGAAGAATCCAGATCACGTTCTTCTAATTCCCGTTTTAAATCCGCAACTTTTAAATCCATCAACTTAAGACTTTGAGAAGCCATTTTTCAAACAGTAGCCCAATTATTACAAAATGCTAGACAAAATAACAATTACACAAGATCCCACTTCTGACACCAATTTGTTACGGGCTACTGGGTGTAAAATGGACTAAACTATTACTTAATTCAAGAATCTAATATTTATTAACAAATTAACAAGAATACAATGAGATTATTTAAAACAGTTTAATTATTAAACTAATATCAATATACAATAATAATATTCTACTAAATGTTATCTAATTTCTAAGATAATATACAAATAATATAAGATATTGTTTATACTAAGTAACTAAACTATTTATATAAATTTGTACAAATACAATAATATTACACTATAGTTTACAATTACAAATTAACACTTACAGTTCGCTAACTAAAGTCCACCGACCGTAAGACTCTTCAAATATGACAAACTGCCACACAGTTTATTACACTTATTACACGGTCACTAATTATCACTGTTGCTCACTAAGCACTTATTACAGACTGATACTAATACTAACTAACTCACACACACTGCCACTAGTTAACGACTGCTACTCACTGGCTTATTACAGACTCGTCTTATTACTACTGGGGCCGGCCGAACAACTCGCCTTTTTATATAGGCAAGGTAGGTCGGGGTGGGACAATTCTCGGAAGGACGAGGACCACGTAGACCGATCTAGAAGGTTCTACGCCATTCTATAATCCCTTCCGCTTAATCCCATTGTTTGCCTAATCTTCTCAGCCGGTTCTCGTCCCCGCTCTGACCGTAACAATATATATATATATATATATATATATATATATATATATATATATATATATATATATATGAATAAGTATATGTATATGTATAAAGTAGAGGGGTAGCTCAGTAGGGCACTCAGATCCCGTGCTTAAATCCGGCCGTGGCTAATAAATAATCTAAAGTATTATTTTAGCGAGGAGATAGTTGACTGGAAGAACTGAGTAAGGAAGGAAATAGTTGGGGGTGCAGTCAAATTAAACACTAAATAAGTGGGTACTTATTTTATTTTTGTGCCAATGTTTCGACCCACTTTGTAGGTCATCTTCAGGGCTAAGAAAGAAAACAGACAAAACAACAACACTATGAAAATACATTACAGTACCAAGAATATGATAATATAAAAATATATGTAGAGTAAATGTACAGAAAGGTGGTGATGTAAAAATTACAAAGATAAAAGAAGGAAGTAAACAGAAAGTTTACAAAAAGAAAAAGTATAAACATCAACCTAATGGATTAGGTTAGATTCCATTAGGTTAGTACATTTTTAATATTCATATCTTCCCTTCACCTCTCTCCTACTCCGTTCTTAACACCCTTTTCTCCCATTAGCTGTTTGGTATCCATCGTATGTTATTATTTAAGAGTTCATTATTATTTAACATCACTATTTTATATTTTTATATTCTATCTCCATTCTCTAACCATTTCTTTACTTATTTTTCTATACGTTCCTTGTATATTTGCAACATATTTTATATTTATACCACTTCATTCTATTTGTATACATTTTAAAACTTCCCTTACTTATATTTTCTACTTTATATGTTCATTTTACTTGTCTACTTGTATACTCTAGATTTCTATCTTTACTCTCTCTTTTCTTTTTCCAGTATTTACACTTTGACATCAGTTTTATTACATTTTCTTTCATTTCACTTATGTAAACTCTCTAGGAGTCTATTATCATACATTTTATCTATATTCTACTAGATTTTCCATAATATTACTACTCACCTCTGATGTTTATACTTTTCTTTTTGTAAACTTTCTGTTTACTTCCTTCTTTTATCTTTGTAATTTATACATCACCATTTTTTTGTAAATTTACCCTGTAATATTTTTATTCATATCTATCCCTCACTTTTTTGTTCTAATTTTCTATTACTCTACAAATATTTTTATATTATCATATTCTTGGTAGTGTAATGTATTTTTAAAGTTTTGTTGTTTGGCCTGTTTTCTTTCTTAGCCGTAAAGATGACCCACAAAGTGGGTCGAAACGTTGGCACAATAAAGTATTATTATAAATATAAATTACCCTCCTGGTGCTCACATGGTCTCTATAAAAAAAGTACCCTAAATTGGTGGGAAAATGTCATAGAGTTAAAAACTAAATATCCTTTGTATATTTTTTTAAAATAATACAAAGAAGCGTAAGACTAAAATATTCCAATTGAACTAATCTAGGAGTAGAGGAAATCGTAATATATTTCCGTAAAAATAAAAGAAAAAGTAAAAAAACACAACGAATATAATGAATTTATACTGATTCCGATCAAGTAATATAGATCGACATAGGATTATTACAGTGCACGATCTAAAAATGTTATAAAATATTTACTTTAATCGAGTCGACCAGTCGAATCACGGAATAGACCGGGTAAATTATCGGTTACTGTCGATGTTGTTTTAGACAGGACCTTTCAACTATTGATCAAATACTTTTTCCTTTGGCCATGATTCATCAGCTTGTTTTCAGAATGGCGTATGATTCTATTAATCGCAAGAAGTAACGTAATATTTTAACAGAGTTAACAAAATTAAAGTTGGTTAAAATCAGTATTTATTTTTTAGAGAGTGTGAATGTTGCTTAATTTATATCTACAATATCTACTTCCCCGATGAATGAAATGAAGAAGCCAATAGTGAGTTGGTGATGCAGGGAAGTGATTTTGCTGATATCAAATGTAATCACTAGATTAACCCCCAATTATTAAGGATAACTACATTGTAGAGGATGGGTGAGCCCTAAGAGGGTCTGCAGATCCCACATCAAAGGCTTGTATAAGATAATTTATCTGTCATAGCCTTATTAAAAACTGGGATCTTCAGCCCATCAGCTCCTCTCTGCTCTCTTAGATACTTTAGTAACTGTATAATCCTATATTGTATTAGTATAATAGTCATTTACAGTGAAATTAATGCATGTTATGGTACGGTATGCCAATGATAGGCTAGCTTTCCTCCAAGAATAGAAAATACTCGAAGGGCTTCTGCTTAACCCCTATGTTTATATTTCCTTGTAATTACACTTCTGGATGTTCTGTGCCAGAGTAGGTAAGTGATTCTTCACAATCCCAATAAGAGAGAATTCTATTCAGGTGTTAGTAACTGTTTCTTGATTCTCCAATATCAATCATGGGAGCAAATGGCTTAACTTTATTTCGTTTAATTCATTTTGCATCTTTAATTATCCTACCCTTCTCATTATTATGGGATCCCGAGGAGACAAGTTATCCCATGGTTAGATTTTTGATTTAGGCATACATTGAATATTACTGATTAAGGCAACTCCTACATTTCTCTATTCAATATCACAATCGGCCAAATAATAAGTGAACTACCTGACATCAGCGTTGAAAGGAAATAATATTATAACTCAAATATTTATCCCAGTATTTAAGACACAAATATTTTTTTATTCAGTAAATGTATAGATATATTGTTTTGATCATGAATTTCAATCAAAAATTCACTATTTAACAATTTTTATATTGAAAAATATTTTGCAACTTTTACCAAATAATCTATGCTTTTCAGTGATATCTTCTTATTTTATTTCTGTATGATCTTTTTCTTCTGGTTTAATTTTATTTTGTCTTATACTGCTTGTATTTCTCCTGAAAGAGTTTGAGAGAATAATTCACTTCCAAGCCAATGTCTGACGTTTTGCCTCATTCACTATCGAATTAACACGATCCCGTTTCTCTAAGTATAAGAAACATGCTATTGAGAAAATTATACTTAACCACCTATTCGCCCGAGCTGTAGATAAATCAATAAACATATTGATTCTTACCGATATAGTCAATGAACTTGTAGTGTACATAAGGAAATCTGGTAAAGACTTTGGAAAGAGATATAGTTTTATGATATCTTTAGTAACAGAAAGGAAAGAAATTGAAGACCAGCCTAAAGGTGGATAATGCCTCCTCTTCCGCAGTTACGAAATTACTTAGTTTCTGAATAATTCTCTTAATTAATTAGCTATTCTACTGAAACCTGAACATTAGAAGTTACAAAACAACTTAATTTTCGACATTTAGAAGGTAGTAAGTAAAAAAAAATATTGTTCTTTTCTTTTTCATAGAAAAGATTGTAATTAATCATTCTATAATAATCCTATAGAATTATTATATCCATAAAGAGGAAGGAATAGGATAAAAAAACTAGGAATGTTTTAGTTTCTATGAGCGGTGGTAGTTATCATTGTCCAATTTAAACTTTAGTTTTTAGTCGTCATGTATTTGGTCGGAAAACAGATGTGTCTACTGAATGAAGCACCTAGGTAATCCGAGTTAATTATCAATTCATAACGTACTTGGATCGTAGACATGTGATAACAGCCAATTGAACGACACACATGCATAGCGTGTGAATCACTTGTCAGGATGGACAAGATTTTATCGTGTAGCGAAACCAGTTATTTAGGATTTACAGAAATATTATTATTTTAGCTATGCTACTTGTAGGCACGTACCTTTAAGTCGTGATTTATAATATTTGAAATCGTTTAAGTATTAGGCACGACTTAGGAATTCAGAAAAATATGCAATGCTGAATAATGCTTTGGTTAAGAGAAGGAACGATTGAATTGGGTCTGATGGTAAAGTATGGATATTGTCTGGAGTCAGAGGAGTACGTATTCCATCTTTTATATTGTCTAGGCTGTCAATTTAAATTATTATTACGTATATAGTGATATAGTGAGTCGTTAAATAATAATAATTATTATTATTTACCGACTCACTAAACAGTGTGGAAAGGTCTTATTTTACTAATGCGCTATGAATATTTGAACTGACTGGCCGTATTCCCTATCGACTACTCTTCCTATGAAATTCTAAGTAGCAGATTTGCTCATTTTCGGATAATAGTTAAGGCAAAGTTCAAAGGTCCAAGCTGCCTGTTCAAAATTTCCGCAATCATCTGACACTATCCATTAAAGTTTCTCGTTACCATTTAGTTCAAATCGTCCCTAAACTAAATTAATGGTATAGACTTCTACATGCGCTTTGATACAAATTTAATTATTTAAATTATACAAAAGTGTTAGATATATAATGACCAGATTATCGGAAAACATTTTTAATGATAACTGATGGATCTAATACTTGAGGAATTGGATAGAAGTGGTGTATCAATTCCTTCAAGTATCATTAATAGCTTGAGTAGGCTCAAAGCTATCCTTTGATTGCGCTCTGACTTTAACGATCTAATTGCTTGTTGCGTTCTAGCCTAAACTTCTCTAAGCCTGAATCTTGTAGTAGATTACCGCCATTGATAACTTGACTACTTGTTAAAACCCAATATATCTGAAAATAATTGCTGGTTTTTAAACCATTATTTGAACCTACATCCGATTTTAGAATAGAATTGAATTGAATAGAAAAGTAACTTTATTCTGGGGCTAAGTCGCTTTAGAATAACAGATATGAACAGAAAAAGAAACATAATATTTATCTGGTCAGAACGCTAGATGTTACAAATCATAAGGCGTGTAAAAAGTGACAGAAAACCATTTAAAAAGAAATATTTAAACAAAAATAATAGCAAGTAAATAAACAGTACAGATCTTGACAAGATATTAAGCAATTAAAGAGAATAGATAAATCGATAGCTTTTGTTAAATGCATGAGCTAGCATGCAATCATTTTTTTACATGATGCACAGCTTCTTAAAAAACAAAATTAAAAGAACTAAATAACACGATCAATAATTCTATACATTACATTCTAAGCAAATGACTGGCCTGCTTAGAGAGCAACCTTTTGCGGAAGCTAAGAGGTGTTGGAAAAGAAAGGATTTAAATGACGATAGTGAGGGACCATGACGGATATTAGGAGGGATTGAGTTCCACACTGTGGTGGAGCGGGCGAGAAAGGAACGTTCGAATGCTTTAGTTCTGTGTGAACGTATATAGAGATCGGTTTCCGGCGGGATCTTGTTTTATGGCATTGAACTGAGGATTTGAATTGGAGGAGACAGTAGATATACGAAGGGTGTTAAGAGTAAATGGATTGGTATACGAATGAACAGAGAAAATATTGTCTTTGGAAGGGAGGGAACAGCCACTTTAACTCATCATAAAGGTGGGAGAGGTGTGATCACCGAGGAGTACCTAGCACAAATCTTAGAGAGCAATTCATTATTCTCTTTAGTCTGTCTTCAAGCATTTTAGAAAGACCTCCATATACCACGCTGCAATAGTCAAAGTGGGGAAAGATGAGAGAAGATACGAGTAGCTTACGGGAAGATTGTGTGAGGAGATGTCGATAACGATGGAATAACTCATCAGGGAACTAATTGACCGTCGGAATATTTGGGCAATGTGGGATATCTAATAAAGGTTTTGATCGATGGTGATGCCTAGGTTTTTCACAGAGGAGGTGAACGTGATAGGATGATCGTTTAGGAATTATATTGGGAGGGTGTTGATGGATGTAAGGAGGGAATTGGAACCTAAAACAATCGCTTGAGTTTTCATTGCGCTCAATTCAAGTTTGTTCAGTTTTGCCTAGGCACTGATCCAAAATAGGTCTTCCTGAACGCAAATAATAGCTCAGAAGAAGGAAAGGGCAAATATATTTGGAAGTTGTCAGCATATAGATGGTGGGAACAGTGGTGAACAGATTTAGGAAGATCATTGATATAGCAGTTGAACAGAAGAGGAGAGATGCTTGAGCCCTGTGCCACGCCTGAAGAAAGAGTGAGGAAAGTGGAAAGGGGACGATTAGGTATGGAAACTGCTTGAGATTTATCAGAGAGGAAAGATTGGAACCATCGGATAGAACTGTTAGAAAAGGACAGTGATTGGAGTTTGATGAAAAGGATAGAATGGTCCAAGGAATCAAAAGCTTCAGATAAGTCAAGAAGGTTAAACATCTGCTAGTTTTTGTTGTCCATAGCGGTATGTATGTCATTGGTGATTTTGGTAAGTGCAGATTGTGTGGAGAAACCGGGACGCAAACCTGATTGAAGTGGGTCAAGGAGGTCGGACTGTTCGTGGAAATTTGACATTTGTGACTGGACTATTCTTTCTAGAGGCTTGGAAAGGTTGGAGAGAATTGAGATTGGGCGGTAGTCTTTGAGTGATACAGGGTTAGAGGATCTGTTGATAGAGTGGACTATAGCTTTTTTCCAAGAGGTAGGGAATCCTGCGTTTTGCAATGCAAAATTGTATATGAAGAGTAGGACAGAGTAGGCATAACTTTAGCAGTTTGACGGGAATCCCATTGAAGCCTGCGTAGTTGAAGTGGGATTTCAGAGCAGAGGAAATAATGTCGTTGGGTGAAATGTCAGCGAAGTAAAAGTTGTCAGGGTTGAAAAATGGCGTTAGGGAAAATACGGGAGAGGATGAATTTGAAGTATTAACTGAGGTGGACAAAAGATACGAGTTTATTTCATCGGGAAAGGCTGGAAAGGACCCAGAAGAAGGTGAATTAAGGAGAGAAAGCTTTCGGAGGAGATGCCATTTGGATTTAGAATCGGGAGCAGATGAAAGGGCTTCGTAGCTTATATTTTATTTGCATTTTTTTTTATGTAGTCCTGTATGATTATAATAAAAAAAAAATCAATAAAAAGTGATATATTGATGTTGAATTCCACTCAAATAATCACCCTCTAAAAAGAACTGAGTGGATTATTCATTTGGGATGTAACATCACCCAAATATCCTGAGGATCAATAAGTTCCCTGAAATTATTCCATCGTTCTTGACACCTTACACAACCTTTCCGTAAGCTCCTCGTATCATCTGTCATCTTCCCCCACTTTTACTGCTGTAGTGTGGTATATGGAGGTCTTTCTGAAATGCTTAAAGCGAATAATGAATTGCTCTCTAAGATTTTTCCTCGGTACCCCGAGGCGATCGCGTGTGTCACACTTTTATGCTGAGGTAAAGTTGCTATCCCCCCCCCCTTCCGAAGATAATATCTCCTCGGTGCATTTTCACACCAAACCAGTAACTCTCAACACTCCTTAAAACTATACCTACAGTCTCCTCCAATTCAAATCTTCAGTTCAGCACCATGAAACAAGATCTCGCCTTTCCCACCTTTAAACTCCTTTCTATAACAATGGTTTCCACAAACCAAAGCATTCGGGCATTCCTTTCTCGCCCGATCCAGCACAGTGTGAAACTCAAGCCCTCCGATCATTCATCATCCGTCATGCACCTTCACTATGGTTATTTAACTCCTGGCTTCCCAAAAAGATGCTCACTAAGCAGGTGTCATTTGGTTAGAATGAAATGTATTACATAATTCATTTTTTTGCTTAGTTGATTTAATTTTGTTTCTTAAGATGTACATCTTGTAAAGAAATTATTGAATTCTAGCTCATGCATTTGATAGCAATTTATTTATTTGTTAGCAGTTGTTATACATTTATTTATTCTCTTAATTGCTCAATATCTTCGTACTTTCAGGATTCGTACTTTTTTGTCACTTCGTAACACTTTATGTTTTCTATTATGTAGCCTTCTGGCCAGATAAATATTATGTTTCTTTTTCTGTTCATGTTTGTTATTCTAAAGGGACTATTCTAACATGATTGGCAGCTGAGATCACACAAATACAATCAGACTTCGTATAGAGAAGGTAAGAAATGCCTTTAACCAACTCAGAAAGGTGCTATGCATCCTAAATTTCAACCAGCAGACCGAATTTGAGCGCTCAGATGTTACGTGTTCTCAGTTTTATCAAAGGCACGGACATTTCTAATCGCAGTCCGGCTCTGCGGATTTTACTAACCTCATTCATAGAGTTTACAAACAAGAGCGGGCTTCAACAATCTCTCTGGCATACTATTCGTTACTGTTTAATTTTATATTAAGGGCTCCTTTTTCGTCCTCCATTAAAAAATTTGTCCAATGAGACAGTTAACTGAATCCAGAATAACTTTCCAGAGTGGAGAGTAATCTAACAGTAGTGGAGCAAGAGCCATTTTACTGTAGTCGGATCTATAATTACTGTATAGTAATGGAGCTATAGTTACTATAGCGGATCAAGTATCATTTTATAATACTATATAAATACGTGGGCTTGAGACATTTGGATTTATTATCATCCATTTAATACATACATCAATCACTTTTTGTTTTTCTTTAGGATAGGTATAGTATCTAGTCTTTAATACATTTGGGGACATAAATCACTGTAACAAACAAGACTGGGAGTAATATAAAACGAACGCTGGACTGTCAAGTGGAAAGACATTTAACATTAGACAAGACACAGGATGTCGGATGTCGGATGTCGTGAGGGAGAACGGCCATTGCCAGGAGTAGTAGGGGAGCGGCGGGGGGAGGGGTGATTAAGA
This sequence comes from Troilus luridus, assembly GCA_964056705.1. Taxonomy (NCBI): domain Eukaryota; kingdom Metazoa; phylum Arthropoda; class Insecta; order Hemiptera; family Pentatomidae; genus Troilus; species Troilus luridus. The sequence continues at coordinate 94,103,536 of OZ057414.1, read as the reverse complement.
GAAAAGGACGATCCTTCCTTCGCATCAAAGGATGTCTTTTTCCGGAAGAGTCCTCCTTCGTTTTATCTTGGATATTTGTATCTGCAAACTATTTGCTATTGCCTAGATTTTAGCATTATTTAGAATGATTTCATAACAGACTCTAATTTTTTAAATGAACATTCATTTATTTTACAAAATTCTCTATATTTTAGAAATATATCAGTCTCTACCGTGTACTGAAGCCAAGAACTATCATGGGCTGTACTGTTACAGGGTTTTATTTTTTTTAATGAACATTTAAATTAGTATTTACTCTAATTTCATTCATAAAATTCCCTACATTTTTGAGACATTGAAGTGAAATCATTCCATCGCTTTGTCAGCATCAGGTATTTTCAGAGCCAAAACATAATATTAACTTATTCGATTTTGCCTCTCTTTAGAAATAATTGATTACAAATCAAATCCTTTATTGATATAGTGACATAACTTGATTCCAACTCACGCACTTTAGCGAATAGGTTAAACATGTTACATATAAATTTTAAAAGATTGACAAAACCAACAAATGTAGATTCTGTTAGTTTAATTAGTAAAAATGAGCAAAAAATGAGAAGTTAATTATGAAACTTATTGGAGTAATGTTGTTTTATTTATGTGTCTGTTGATGTGAGATGTGCTGCACTTCATTTATGTGATTTTTCTTTTTATGTATGTCCAGATGATACCTGGTGTTACGGTCGCTCAGTTTGTAATTCCAATTAAAACAAATTAATTGTAAAATACACAATGCAATAGTTTATAATTTTGTGTATTCCAAAATTGCAGTGTATTACCCGGAAACAGCTGTGGGAATTTCTTTTGTTATTATCAGCCAAAGGCGCTAATTCCATTCTTGGATTCGATGGCGACCCGAGTCAACAATATCACTATTGTCTTGACTAGCGTACTGTAATGGCCTACCTGTTTTCGGTGCGACCATTGCTGTCCATTTTTCATATTTTTTCGCGAGTGCGACCCTTACGTTGTTTTTTTTTTTTGTGCAGTTAAATAATTACATATGAGCTAATGTAAAATTGATAATGTATTTTGTTTTCAAATACATAATTTTTTTTGGTAAATTTATTCAGTTAACTCAACTTAAATTAAGGTATTTTCCATACCTGTTTATTGTGATTTAATTTATTTATTTACCTTCTTTTTATATCGTACTAATGTAAATTTAATGGAAGAAGCCTAAAAGGTTTAATTTTGTTGTTTAAGCTTTAAGAATTCATTTTAGGAAATTTAATAATTTTGTTAATTTTGTTTTGATGTAATTAATTGTTCTTGTCTTATTTTTTAAGTAATATGGTGTATTTTTTCATGTATCAATATAAAAGTTTCAAAAATTAAGCATTCGGTATTATATCTGACATCCATTTATTTTATTTGATTTTACAACTCAAAAATAATTTAAATATAACTTATCAGGTAATTTTCCGCAAAGTAAATGTTTACAGATAATACTCAATACTTTGCTTTTAGGGATTTTTCCGATCGCATTCTATTTTTTATTTTACTTTTTTTTGTAAGATTAAGAATAACCATTTAAATATTAAGTATGAAGAAAATATTCGGGATATATCTCGCCATTGGTGCCCAGTTAATATTAGGAATTCCGATAGGAAAAGGCCCTCATAAGCAATACAAGAGGCCGTATTGGGTAGAAATCTTTTCAGCGGTGGAGAAATTTTTATGGTTAGATAGTAAGATATGAGCGATTTTTTTTTTTTTTTTCGTTTTCAATGTAAGATTTATCAACATTAATCATAATATAATTTAACTTTTCTTAAAAAGTAAAATCAAAACAACAATATGGATATTCCAAGTTTGTTGAAACAATTTTCGTAACATCCAACTGACCTCAAAGCAACCAACAATCGCAAAGTAAATAGAATGTTTGAATTATATAATTTTGTCTATATATTTATATTATTTATTCAATGCTTTAAGTAAAAGTAGAAGAAAGGTTATTTCAAGTCTAGGTAATTAAATAGATAAACGACCAATAAATGTTTAACTATTATTAGTAGAACTTCCCTACTCCAACCTATACAGGGCTAGATTGCTGTGAAAAAAGTGTTTGTTTTGTTAATAGCATGATGAAATATAATGTATGGTTATTCCTCTTAAGTCAGTGTTGATCCAAGTTAGATTTAAATCTTGTGGAGGGGGCGAGGTATGATTACAAGGCACTGATATTTTTTCACCTAGGGCGCCAGAAGATCTAGTATAGAAATAGTCTTTTTATAATTAATTAAAAAATATATGCAATACGAAGGAACGCCCTTTAATTCAGGAAGTTTCAAATTAGCAAAATTATATGGTTCCGTACTTTTATAACAAATTCAATAACTGAACAAATGAATTTTAAATATTTATTAAATTCATTAAATTAAAAATATCCTTTTATTGATTATATATTTAATAAACTTTTATAGTGGCAGCAATTGAATGGTAGACCAATAATTAATTAATCATTTTGTTTAAGTAGTAGATTAAAGACAAAAATTAATCACTCGGCTTTTAATTGCGGATTTAGCAATAATAATAACCACATTTGCTTGTATCCCTCTAATTATTAGTTACTCACCCATTTGAAAATTGACCTAATTACACTGTTCTGCACGAAAATCCTCCTTCAAACCAAAACATGCTTTCTTACTGTTATCAGATGTGCTGAACACGAATTTGAAGTCAGATTTTGTCTATCACGCACAGTTTCCTAAAAAATTCTAGTTTTTTATCCAAAAAGGTGAGTTTTTTGTGGATTTGGCGAATTTTTTTTCGGTATCAAAACATAGTGAAAAAAATTCAAAAGCCCGATGATTTTGAGCGCAATGAAGTATATTTGAACGAAAAAATTTTGATGGGAATATTACAAGTGGTTAAAGAAATATGGCTAAAAGTGTTTTTTCAGTTTTTGAGCTTGAGGCAGGGATTTGGTCTCTACCTGGATCTTTAGGGGAATGACCCTCCTTTATCTTTTATGGTGGTACCCTTTTCATTCAAATCCTTACCTGCCCCCCTTTCACCCCCAATACCCCAACTCCCCCCCTCCCACTCAGCCCCTATCTTGTCACTATTTTCTTCTAGGATTTGATCAGTACTCTCGAGGCTTTCGCTAAACTCACTTAGTTGGATATTCAGTTGTGCTATCATTGTTTTTGGAACAGTTCACTTTTTCTCTGTAATGTCACGACAGTGTATAAATAAGCCTGATTCCTTTTGCTATGTTTGTGGTGAAGTCACATTCAAGTCCACTCAGAAACCTCTGACTCCGCTGGTGAAGAAGGCATACGAGTTATACTTTGGATGTAAAGTAAGTGATCAGGACAAATCATGGGCTCCTAAAATATGCTGTAGTTCATGCTCACGTTCTCTGAGTGGTTGGCTAAATGGGACACATAAGTCAATGCCATTTGCAGTTCATGATATGGCGAGAACCTACAAATCACGTGACCGATTGCTATTTTTGCATGACCACAATCAAAGGTTTCTCGTTCAAGAGCAAAAAGAAAATTGTTTATCCCAACATCCCCTCTGCCATGAGACCAGCTCCACATGATGCCTCCATGCCCATCCCACCAAATCCGAGTAAGTTTCGTCTTAGTTCTGAGGAGTGCAGCGATTCTGAAAGCGTTTCACCTCAACCTGGAACCAGTCAACAAGAAGAAATTTCAAGTTCGTCCAGCCCCTCTGAAACTCAGCCACAGCTCATAAATCTGAGCCGATTGAATGATCTTGTTCGTGATTTAGATCTCCCAAAATCAAAAGCTCAGCTGCTTGGGTCAAGGTTGCAACAATGGAATCTCTTGGAAGGAGGCGTGAGTCATTTTTGAGTTGTGTCATATCTAGTATTATACCTGATAGCATGCAGGATTCAATTAATTATATTTTATCGTTGAAAAAGAAAAAAAATCTGTTATAATAAAGACAATAATTTTCAAATACAATTTTTCATTTTTTCCAAGTTTCACCTCTTTTTTCTCAAAATCAGAGGGTGATAGAATTTTTCTGATTTCGGATTCGGACTCAGCACACCTGAAAACATGAGAGAGAAACAGGCAAAATTGTTCAAGGGAGGGGAGAAAAGTTTTTTTTTGCAGAACAGTGTTATTAATGAGGGAATCGGAACCAAAGGTATCCAAGCGAAATGTTTCAAAACTAAAGTCTCATTTGTGATTCAGGTTATCAATACACATAAAATTTCCATCAAAAGCTCTTTGTTGATATATAATATTAAAGGGGAATACAGCAGATGTTTAGTTTAAGCACGATATAAGCTAAAGATCAAAATAAGGTATTTTAACTTTAACAATATATTTCCGTAACATCTTTATAACTTTGGGGAGCGGAGTGGCTCAGTGGTTGAGCATTGAGCTGCCGTGCCGAAGGTCCAGGGCTCAAATCCCGCTCGCTGGGAGACTTTTATTAATTCTATTACGAGCCGGATATGGATCCTATCTAGGACCCTTGTGAGGCTCACACAGCCTCTATAAATTGTATACCAAAAATAAGGGGGGGAATCTGGTGGTTGAGCGTGATCTAGGACAAATCACCTTCCTGTCCAAGAAACAAAACAGTCTCAACTATGCGCTGAACCCAGACCCATCATGGGTTGTAGAGCCTTACTCTTACTGCTCCAACATTATTAGTAACAATTATTTTATGAAAAATCATTTTCATTGTAAGGGATTATCTCACCAATGTTTAAAAATATGTATATTTCTTAAAATAAAATAAAACAAAATATTTAAAAAATAATTAGAAACGATGAAAGCTTCCATAATGATGACTTGATTTTTTCCCATTTCTGATTTTTTGTTAAAGTGTTTGTGTTTCCCTCACGCAGAATAATAAGTGCTATCATTGTTTTCGTTTTGTTCTTTTTTTTGTCACTTCCGAACAATAACAACAAAAGAGAAGAAAGAACAAGTGACATGTCGAACTGGACCGGAACTGGGTCAAAAAGAGCAGAGAATGGTTGTGTTGATTAGGTCCAACCGCAATAGGCCTTTCATCTCGTCTCATACTACACTAGTGTCCTCTCCAATTAACTGTCACATTTGTTACCGCATCAATAAATTATAATGGAAATGTGCGCTATATAACGCCTCTCGTAGTTAATGTCACCTAAACTTCGGGCAAAAGGGATTAAACGCTCTAGCGTTTTTTATGTATCCATTAAATAAAGCCCGACTTAATTTTCATTTTTGTTGTATTGTTATATATCAACTATTTATTTGTTTGTTTTAATGATCTGTGCTGAGTCATTTTAACAGCAGGGATTATTTGTTTATTCATTTAACTTAACTTTATGCTACTATGCCTAATCGGGCTATACAAAAGGGGGAATCCCAAGTTTGGTCAATCCAGGTATTACTAGGATAGGGATGTTTAACTAGTACCTGGCACTTTACGTACTATCCGAAGGACGGTATAACTAACTGCTTTTAAAATTTCTTACTACATTTAAAAAATCATAAGGCCATCCGCCGGGCTACGAATCCGCGAGCTTATATAGTATAAAAAAAAACCTGTACCACTACAACCGGTGAACTGGTCTGGGGTTCAGTCCATGGTTGAGACGGTACTGTTTCATGGACAACGGTTCTGCAAGGAGGTGACTTGTCGTAGGTCACGCTCAACCACCAGATTTTTCACCCTTGTTTTGGGTACCCTACTTTTATAATATTTTATAGAGGCTGGGTCTCTGTAGCTCTTAAAGATCCAATGGTATCAGTTCCGCATGTTCTCGCTTCGATTTAAGTCACACAAGTTTTAACTTATCATTCCATTCCTTTTTAATATTCTCGAAAATAAAAATAGTTGTGTTTTAGAATGAACAAAAGGTTTTAATTATAAAAAATATGCGTATTTTTCTATTTATTTTATTAATAAAATTTATTGATTCATTTAATGAACATTTCCACAAACATTTGAAAGATGATGAAATAAACTAAAAGTATGTGTAAGTCGGTTCTTTAATCCAGATACAGTCATTAAAAGTTGCTATATACAGTCAATAATAATATTTTTTATTTAGAATATTAAAAAGGAAATGAATGAAAAGTTGCGACTTAACTCGAAGCGGCAACCTGCGGATCGAATACCGAACCAATATATGACCGTTTATTGATTAAATAACGTATCAACCTCAACCGGATTCGAACCCTGGACCTTAGCTCAGCAAATCAGCTCTCAAAATGCTGAGCTACCCCCATGATATAACTATTTTTTAATATATAATAAAGCCCAAACTTTAATCTAATACAAAACATAAGCCATAATTATGATTGTATATTATACTTTTAATTACTTCAAATCATTATGAAAATGCATGAATCGATTAGTGGAAATGATCGATACTGGAGCTGGCTTTGAGACGCTTCAAGTAGGTCCTTATAGTTAATGAAGGGCCCTATTAACCTGATTACTCCCCCCGTGCGGTGCCTCATCAGGTTCTGATATAGCGGCTCCATTAATACCTGTCTCTGTTCCAGGCAGCCGTCTTGTCTTCACTCGACCCGAAACATTAATTGTTTCTTTTGTTATCCGTTGAAAAAGTTTGTATTTGAGGTGTAAATTATATGTTTCTCTATTATCATATGCTGATGGGTTAGAACTCTGAATGGACAACTCTGAGGTCCATGGTACGGGCAGCTACAGTTATTCTGTTTAGGCACAATACAAGTACCCCCACGCTGTAAGATGCTATTAGTTTATAATTAAAAAATTAAGACTAAAAGTATATGTCTGAACAAATAACTTTCACACTTCAAGAAGATATGCGTCCAATCTATATCCATTACCATCAAATTCCTCAGACATACCGAGTAGGTTTGTCAATGTCACATTGAGTAACGTTTGTTTGTGTTTGTTGAATATCCGTTGCTCGATATTTGGTCGTAATATTGACAGACAGATAGCCAACAAGCATATCGAGGAACGATTTTCTGTTTAACGTATACAAACTCTTCAAAGGTTTCAATTAATAATTTTGTAGATGAATCGTAAAACATATTGTAAAATTTTTAACTAAACGAGAAAATGGTATTTTTGAAGTATAGTGGTAAACATTGCAATCTTACGTAGGGTTGCAGTTGAAATTTTTTATTCCGTGTAAAATTGAGAGTTCCAATTTATATATATTTATATTTCCGGAGACATATATACCCGAACGGAAGTGAGGTAGCTCAGTGGTAGAGGACTGAGTAGTTGTGTTAAGGTCCCCAGTTCAATACCGGCTGTGGAGAATGGACCGTTTGAGATCCTCCTGGTGCTTATCCAGTTTCTATAAAGTGGGTACCCTTAATTGAGGTAAAAACCTGACGGTTGAGCATGATCTCAGACAAATCACCTCCCTACACAACTGTTGTCCTAGAAACAGCAATGTCTCCACCACGTACTAAACCCTTCATGGATTGTAGTGGTAGTTATTTTTTTATATATCCTTAAAAGTACATATGAGACAAAAAGTTGACTCTTTAATATTGTCAGGAATTTTTTCACAAATATCGAAGAAAAGGATTGTAAGGGATAATATTATAATTATGTGTAAATGTATTTTAAAGTTAAATTATTTCGGTAAAAAATATAATATGGGTACCTGAATTTTTGTATAAAAAACGGATTGAGGAATATTGAACCGATCCTTACAATCTCAATCAAGAATCACGATGTGATTTTCGAGGATGATAAATTCGCCCTTCAGGCATTGGATCCAAGTGCGTCCTAGCTTCGGAGAAAGACATTAATGCCTTTGTTCCCCTGATGGACTATGGAAAAGCCATAATCCTTAGATCTTGATCGATGTGACTCTTTTGTTGGACCGGAGCGTTAGATGAGGTAAGGCTTGATAGTCCCTGGAGTGAGCGGTTATCGAGCCGCTGGAAGCGTGGAATGCCATGGAAATCGTCCTTGCCAGCAACCTCAGGCTCAGCAATTCCCTTCAGGATGTATCTGCTCCAGCGAGCAATAAGTGGCCATATCTCTTGGCCAGGTATCATATAAATTCATAAGGCAAGAGATAGGTTTTCTTCATGTTTATTAATAAACCTGTGATTTCTTTTATTTTATTCATTTTTTTCGTCACTGTTAGAAAGAATTGAAAATATTATCAAATTCTAGAAGGGTACCCCCATGCCCAACCCCCATTGTTCCGCTCTTTCTTTCTCAAGCGTTCTTCTGCATTCAAGATCAATCTTATACGTTCCATTGTCATTTTATCCCATCATATATATTTGTAAATTTATTACGCATCGGAATCTTTTTATGTGTAATTAGGAAAGGCTTTTTACGCTCCATAAAAGCCATTCAACCATCTTCTAACAATAGATTTGATTTTTTTTTTTATAGTATTACAGGCACACCAAGGACCAAGCCCGTATCATTTCTAGGCTCCTTTCCTTTCCGCTTACAAATTTTTCATCCTCACCCCAATCTTTTTCCTCCACCCATTTCTTACTCTCCTTCCTCTTTCTCCCCACCACAAACATCATGTTCACCACATTCCGGAATCCTTCTCTAACTCCTAACTTCTCTATCCTTCTCCTCTCTGAAATCCATTCTCTCCACTTTCTCCTTTATTTGTTCTAGATAACTCTTTACGTTCTTTAGATTCATTACTCAATAAAATATTAATTTGTTCAACCTATCCTGGTTCTTTCTCTTCACCATATGTCCGAAGCATTTTAGTCTCAATTTTCTCATTGACGTTTCTAAGCTTCATTATGTTCAGATAGTGAATAGTTGTTCCTCGCCTATCCTTCTCGGTCCATATTACATATTCTAAGTAATACTGTCTTGTATTTTTTCACAAATATTGTAAATTTTAAAAAAAATCAGATAAAGTTAAACATATACGTAATCCTAAGGACTATATACAGGATTCTGTAGAACGAAAATATAGTATCTGTTGGTTTTAACTATAAAAAGATTAATAACATTAAGCCGAAGTTCAATACCTTCGTTGGATAGGACTTGAGTGAGAGCGTGGTGATATTTTCCTATTAACAACCAGGTCTAAGTAGTTTTTCCAGGTTACTCTATATTAAAGCCTACACAACGCTATTGGAAAACTATCACGCACGTCTGGATAAGTTTATTACACGTCAGAAACTGTTCTTATGGACCAGAGTGAAGTATATCTTACAAATATATCTCATAAAATCCAGCTCTGTGGTTCACATTTGTGAAAATGTTTTGATCAAGCAACTCATCGAACCATCGGCTCTTGTAGAAAACCTGAACTGGTGAAGATGAGCCAGCGACCGGACCTATTAAAGCGATAGTGAGATCATAGCCCGGGCCCGGAGATAGATTGAGATGTCAGAGCCAGAGGAGCTGAATACCTGCCATTGATGTGGGTAGATTTATTGTAGGGAAGCATCTCACTGGCCCGGCCAGCCTCTTAGTCTTGTATTTACAAGTCGCCCTCCCCACAACTTCATGCCCTCTATATCATCTCCAGGGGGAGGGGACATAAAACATATTGTTCCTCAAAATTTTCAGTATAACAACGAAAATAATTAGGTATTTTACTGATATTTATAAATTAACAGTACATTACAAATTAACATTCACTTAAAACAATAATATAGAGTAAAAACTAAAAAAAAATAAAGTACTTTAGAAACTTAAAGTTTTACTTTTTGGGATATTTCCTGTTGGGCTATGACTCAATTAAAGTTAACTGGATCTAATAATTAATGTAACAATCTGAAATATTGTCTGGTTTTAAATTTTCAAATGTCATGTGTAGCAAAAAAAATCCTTTCCTCTTTTGATATTGCCGCTATAATCTGGATTTATTACATACAAATATTATGAGTATTTTACACTTTTTTTGTTTTTATGTTAGTGTTTACAGTTCTTTTCATACTCCTGTTAACGCAAAAAGGGGGGTGTTCTTTCAGGTTACCAACATATTCTGACCGAATTGAAAGGGTCGAACTCATTTCATAACTACCAAGGCAAATTTTTACCAAGTCCGATTATAAAAGGGTGCGTGGTTGCTCAGAACGTAGGGTACTAGGTTATTGTTCTCAATACAGTTCTATACCGGCAGAGAAACTCCGTGGCTGTCCTGGAGGTGACACAGCCTTTAGAGTGTGCGTACACTTAATTAGGGGGAAAACTGGGGAGTAAGCGTCAGCTCGGCCTAATCACTTCCGTGCACAACCCGTTGGCTTGGAAGCTGTACAGTCCTAATTTGCTGTATATACTATACTTCATAGTTGTTGTTGTTTATTTATTTAACGTCACTTCATGCTACTAGTGCTAATCGGACGATGATACAGCTGGAGTCCTAAATTTTGCCCCCTCAGGTATAATTAGGATAGAGATCTTTAACGAGTATCTGACAGCGCACAGACTCGGGAGCCCCATTTTACGTACCATCCGAAGGACGGGATAAATAAGGGTATTTTACTCCCTTTTATAAAATCCAAGAACCACCTATAAATCCACGAACTTGGGTATAGGAGAGGTTGTTATGATAACCAATACACCACAGGTGGCTTCATCATGGATTGTAGTGTTAGTCAAGAAGTATTTTTCTATCATCCAATTATTTATTTTTCATTGAAAACGATTATCACAATAAATCGATTACATAATAAATAAAGTTTCTAAAAGAGCAAACGAAATAATGTTATCTACGGCTTCTCTCTCTTAGACCTCGTGTTCACCAATTTCGTGTTCCAATATCAGAAGGGCTGGTTTGGAAACAAGGGACACCTTTGGAACATTAGGGAAAGAAACAAACTATAGAAAGGCCAACAACTAATAATCAAGATCATCCTGGAACTGATAACAATAGTAACTACAATATAATAAAATATTCACAACTCCGTCAGTTTAGTGATTGAGTCGTTAAAGCAAAAGAAATTGCCATGATTGATTGGCTCTATCAACAACTAAAACTACCATCTCACAAAACCCAGAACCTAGTCAGACTACAGTAAAAAGAAAGATTCTTACCTTGAAAGTTCATCTTTCTTCTGGTCGGAAAACGACCCTTCTCGCCGGGAGTATCAGTCGTCGAACACTGCTTTTAAGGGAAAAATCAGCTCTTTAAAAAGGTTAATTCCCGCTTGTGTAAAAATTTTCAGTACTCTCCTGTAATATTTTGCGTCCTAGCGGACCAATTTGGCTAATTTATTTCTATCCCGAGGGAATAATTTATAAAATTTTGACAACTTCCGGTACAGGAGTCTGCAACGTATACAGAATCTCAGTTGGAACGGATTGGCTTTTTTCCCCTTAGAAATACAATTTCTAAATCTAATTGGAAATTTAATTTTTTACTTCATTACACTATGTTATAAGAAGGCAATTCCATAACGGAGGTGATTACAAGAAATTTCAAAATAATTGTTTCATATTCGGAGCTAAAATTCGTATTATTTGTTTATTAATTAGAATAATTTGCGTAAATCATAAAGTTATATTTTCTTTATTAACACGATCACCATAAAATACGTAAAGAAGACAAGTTTGTAAAACAACGATGTCCTAAATCTTGGTTACCTTGTCCGTTATCAACCGCCTGTATTTATGCCGAGATACGTTATCGCCCTCCTTTTGTCTCCTGTCTTCCGTCGATTGTTCTTCCAGCTCCGCCATTTGTCTCATGTATCATTTTTAGAACCTCGTATTATTAAATGTAGTGAAATTTGGATTTTAAAAATCTAATTTTAAAATATGGTTGATATAGTTAGGAACAAACAAATGGCAAAGCTCAAACATATTCAAACCTATTTTTTTTTTTAATTTATTTATTGATATTTACAACTGTATAAAAAAAAATACATCCAGTAAATAGGCTATGTGATACAAAATGACATGAGTAATGGCAAGTTGAGAAACTACCTACTGGTAGTACTCAAATTTATTATTTTTTTTTTTTAAAAGATCATTTAGAATAATTAATTTTTATTTATTATTTTCATGGTTAAATAATGAAATTCATCTAAACATACCGAAAGATCCTTAGATTAAAGAATGGTATATTCTATAATATGAAATTAATAAAATCCGATGGATACTTAGTACAGATTAACTATATCTCATAACGAAACCACTAATATTATTTATGTTTATTGTATTATATAAAATAAAAAAAAGTTTCTGACATTATCACAAGCCATGTATACTGCAGTGCTGTGCGGGTAGTGCATTACAACGCCCTAATCTAGAAAAGGTTGGTTGTTTTAAATTTGAGACGGAACCCCGATTGGTCATCAACGCCTTAGTTAAGTTTGGTTTTATTTTTATTTTTTTTTAGCGCGAAAAGTCCACCCGAGGTTGTCCTCCTCAACTTCCTCTTTCTGCTTACTTCCCTCATATGCTCAGCTTGTCTGCGCTTCCTTTCCTCTGACCACGCACAACGCCTTTTGGGGCGTTCTTTGTCCACGAAGACCTTTATATCGTTCAGTGGCTTTCTATAGGTTTCTCTATCCTGACAATCTGAGTCCTTCAGTCCTGCTGAATCCATGTCAACCCTGATCTTCTAGAAAAAAATATATATATATCATTTGCATTTGTTTTTTAGTAATCATTTTTATAGAACCGGAATAAAAAAAAGAAAATAAAAAAATATCAAACTAAACAAAAAATAATGAATAATTAAATAAGAATAAATGAATACATATATATAAAGAAAAATAAGAGAAAATAAAATGTAGGAGATATCCGTTTTAGATATAATTAATTAATCCTTATTTTGATAGAAAGGCGATGATATTAACGAGCTTAAAAAACCTCATTTCCCAAATCATAGATATATTGGCAAGTAGTCCCATTTTATCCATCGCTCTTTTGCTAAAGGCCTTCGATGATATTATTCGAAGATTGTTAAGTTCTCGCTGGCGGATGTTCTTTAGTGATTAGGTAAGCGTTGTATGTCCTATCTTAAGTCGTGTAATGACCACTTCCTCTCTTCGGATGCTACGACAGGAACTGCTCCATGCTCTAACGTCAGTTTTTATAAGTTTCAGTTTATTTGGAGGGCTATGGTCTCTTAGGGCTAGCCACTCTATGAGTACGTTCCGTCTTAGTGGTCCCGCAAGCTATGATTGAGTCTAGATAGCTTTACCACGACCTGGAAGAGCAAGAGCTTCTTTTACTGCCCTATCAGCCAGAATATATATCAATATCTGATTAAGTTATTCGTGCAATAAAAGTATGAAATGCCATCAAATATTTTTATTCCAATTGTATATTTAAGAAGATTATATAAATACAAATTATAAGTTTCAGATACGGCAAGTTCAATAATACTCGTATGGTATAAACTGTACTATTAGATTCCTCCGATAAAGTTTTATTGAGGTCAAAAATATTTCCCTTGAGCTTGGAATAGACTTCCAATTCCACCGCAATTACAATTAAGCCCTGGCCCTTAGAAAAACATTATCGATATGTCCTTCGGTATCGATTCTGCCCTACCCCCTCACTACCTTACGGAACCGAACGAAACCATTTTGTATTTGCGTTCTTCATTGGCGAAGAGGAGCTAAGTAGGTTGGGGATCGTTCGATAGATCTCAAAGTTCTAAGAATTAAGCATTTTATTAAAATTACGAATAGTAAGTGTAATCACAAAATTAACTAGATAGTGAAAGTTTGTACTTACTACACGATCGTATTGGGTCGTTTCCAAACCAAAGGTTATCTAGTAAAACAGCTATATAAAATCGAAACATTTATTCTTTATTTAATAAGATTATGATGGGCTGGTAAAGGTGCTTATGGTAATAAGCGTTGTGAAGACTGGGAAACGTTTGAGAAGTAGACCGAGATCTAAGTGGGATGATTGGGTTAAGAGTGATCTTGCGAGTTTGGGTAGTGGTCCAACGTGTAATCAAGTTTTCAATCCCAGCACTGAAAATTGCATGGTTTTTATGATGAAATAAAATCTGAAAATGCGTTGTTTTCTTTAAAATCGTTTTCATAACCTCAAAACAAAAGGAAGTTGTTAACAGATGGAAATCTGTTGGAGATAACTCTGGCGAATAAGGTGGGTTTGGTAGGACTTCGTAACCCACCACGTTTAGTTTCTCCACTTTCGATAAGAAAACATGAGGTCTAGTGTTATTCTGTAACAGTAAAGGCCTCTTTCAATTTTCCCATGCATGTAGTTTTTTTGATAAGTTTTTGTTGCAATTTACCAATGTCCCTGCAATACGATATAGATGTGATGGTTTCACCTCTAGGCTGAAAGTATAAATGAATTTTTTGTGAATTAAACTCATAAAAAAAATGAACATAAACATGGTAAACTACAGAAGTCCTCTGATCCCACTTCGAATTTTAGAAATAATAAAAACGTACATTTCATTTTAAACGACCCAATACATACTAAGAGATTTGTAAATTTTAAACTTATATTTGTTTTTTACCACCATCGTGTTGATGTTGTTTATATATTATCAAACAAATCTATATTTTAAAATATTTTTGTTTGGTACGGAAAATGTATTATTTATCAATAGTCTTTTACAATGGTTTTGTATAAACTAAAATTAAAGTTGTTCTAGTTACAAAACCATTTAAGAGACATTAGAAAAACAACGTCCCGTTTGTGTGCTTAATGTCATTGGAAATCTGATAAAGATGTTGCTACATCTACTCCATAACTTCTCCTCATTTTATAGTGTGCCCTATAGACTGTACTAAATGTGTTGTCAACTTCACTAATGATCCCTGCCATGTTGCCATTATTAGTGTTTCCACTAAGTCTGGTAAACAGGATACCATCAGACTGGAGGGTATCTTCTGATGGGGCTTATCGTAAGTTGAGTTCTTGTCTGATTTCATCAACTCGGTCAATTTTATTTGTTTTAAATAATGTGTTTTTTAACAGCATATACCGAGAAACTTTCGAATATCGTACTACAAAAACGTTGAAGTTGGTATTGAACTCGTCGGTTCAATTTGATTAAAGCAGTAGGCCGGGAAGCAGAAGAGATTCCTTCCCTTTACTGCGAAGAGAGAGAGCGGAACGCAGAATAAACACTTTGGATTAAAAGCTATTACCGGGAAATGAAGGCTTCAGATTGGTTCAGTCAGTGCTGCTTCACATCATTCAAAGTTCCAATTTTGTTATTCAACTTAGGTTTTGTTTTTATTCAATCATTCTGTTTATAGGATAAATTATTATTTTCTTTTTTTTTATTCAGGGGGCGGGGTTGCTCAGTGTGTAGAGCGATGAGCTGCCGATATGAAGGTCCTGGGTTCGAATCCGGCTGAGGTAGATAAATTATTTAATCTGTTTACAGCTAAAGATGAACACTTCTCACCAGACAAGTTCACCAGACCCTCTCGGGCTCATCCAGGGAGTCATAAACTGGGCTCCTACATGGCTTCTAGTGCTATATATTTTTTTCAGAATAATCTAATTTTTAAATGAACATATATTTACTTAAAATTTATTCCCTACATTTTAGACACCGTGATTGAACTGTATTTAAATTATACCATCTTTAAACCAGCTTCAGTTATTTTCAGGATCAAAACAGAATATTAACTTGTTAAATTTTCGATCTATTTAGAAATAGTTGTTTAGAAATCAAATGTTTTATTAATTTTTTTTAAAAGTACTTGATTCTTTTGCGCATATTAATTTACGCACTTTATTATACACATTAAACATGAAACTTAAAAACTTCAAAGTAATGACAACAACCAAAAATGTTAATTCAGTTATTCTATTTATTTTTTTTAAGATAAAGATGTAACTACTTAACTTATTACGTTTACTTAGAAACATCTCTACCATTTACCAAACCCTTCATCGCTTGTAGGAATACATATTTTTGAATTTCATTTTTTATTTGAATTGAAGTACATCCATGTATGTACCTTAACTGTTGGCACATGAAAGAATGCTTGCACATAGGAGCTGTGGTTATAGTTCTGAAACTTTTGATTGAAAAAGTTTGAATATGTGTCTTTAGAAATTTCCCATATACCTGTGAAGCCTGGGTCTTAATTGGCTTTTCGTGTCATTTTGAAATCCATTTTCACATAGATAATTTACCGTTTTGTGGAAAAATAAATCAACTGAATACCCAAAAAGTTCACATATTTGTAGAACATATATGTTAGTTGTGCCAAAGTGTGGGTTTAATACTTTGGCTCTTATATAATAAATATATTTTGTAAAAGTGTGATGCAGAAAAATGTTAAAATGGTTAAGGTGAGCCACATGACTGTTGTTACCAAGTGTTTGTCAGGTATTCTTGCAGCTATTTTCGATATTCCACAATTTCCTATATGATAAATTATTTCTGTTATCAATGTATGTATCTGTCATATATATACCTGTCAAATTCAAAGTATAAAAATGTTCAGTCCTTAAGAAGGATAAGTTTTCTAAGAAGGAGTACTTGTAGGGGGTTAGAAGAGTCGCCCTCCTTGAATATATTGCACTATATGCTTATACAACTATATCGGGCTAATATTTGCCTTTCGGCCCCTCTAAGGGGCCATGCTAATGGAGGCTCGGGTACATTCTAGAGCTGGAGGACCCGGCAAACAGATTGTTTTCGACGGGCCGGTTAGTGATCGATAGCGCTCCACAATCGGGACCACTTGCCGACAATCAGGGATCTCTCACTCGCTCTCTCTCTCTCTCTCTCTCTCTCTCTCTACTTTAATGTCACTCCTTTTTCTAATAAAATGTCTTCCCAAAGAACTCCAAACACAAACAAAGAGGATTTAATTGAAGATCTTGGAGCAAAACATAAATATATTGATAGGTTTTGGTGAACAAATACTACTTTCACTACCAAAATATTTATTGTAGAATCATTGATAGGAGGATAACAAGATCCAGATCAATTAAACATTATATACTAGTTAAAACGAGAAAAAAGTAATATTGTGGCAGCACACAGCATTCAGCCAAAAGCACAACAGCTGGGGAGAAGTTACCAATGGATTTGCCAGCGAAATAGAAATAAATGAGAAATGCTAAATAATGAAGTAGAAAAATAAATATTAATTTGTTAATGCGTTGGCAATAATTGTAGAGAAGAAATAAAATATTAGAAATGGCAAATCCATTTCACACATCTTTCCGTATACCAGATGTGTTTGTAACCTTCACAGAATCCCGTCACAATGTTATTCCTTCCAATCGTAAGCTATATTATTTAACATCAGCTGATCCTGTCTGATGCCATTAAGGCGTTGTTTTTTAATAAGATCTTTAATATTCCTTGATAAAAGAATTAATATAATTAATTACCTACTTCCCTGCCCGTTATAAAGTAAGTCCCATTAATTAGGAGAAAGCCTGGCGGTTGAGTGTGTCCTCGGCCAAATCGTCTCCCTAGGCTCTAAAAACTACACAGCATCTACCACGTTCTGAACCCAAGTACCTTAAGAGGTTGTAGGGGTACAGGTTTTATAAATTTTTTTTGTAGGGTCTATGATAACTAGCCCATATCAAATTCAAGAGGCAATAAAAAGGGAATTAAAGGAAAGATATGTTCAATACTTTTCTGTCTCGAAATTATTTAGTTCGTGTTTCAGCATAACATTTGTGCTGAAATTTAATAACTACCATTTATAAAACTATCATCCTTCCAACTGTTCTGATAAGAAACATGACCGTTACAATTGAAGGATTAAGAATCCTAATGCCTTAAGATGTTAAGAAATAATGCATTGCTTAGAATAGATTAGAATGACGTTGTAGATTACTTTACCTGGTTAACATAACTAAAAGTGATATCATCGCTGTTGTTGGGACTAGTAACGAACGAATTCCTGAAAGGCTAATAAGCAATTAGTTGAATGGAAATCGTCCGATGTGTAAACTGAGGTGTAAATGGAAAGATTGAAGATTGGGAAGAATCATGGGTTTGGGGCGGTAGCCCCTGGACGAAGATATGTGAACACTGATTGGTGATATCCCCCATCGTCGGAATCTTTTATTATTTGTTATTAAGTCTTAAAACTACAATTATGTTAAGTAATTTCAAAAATTAGAAGGAACACTCTACTTGGTTGCAAAGAATAATACGAATCAGGAACATAAAGTCGCAATACTAAATAAAATCGGGGGTATCTCCATAGATATTCTTGATGCTCCAAGAAAATGAAATATTGAGAAGGTTGTAGACAAAAGGAACGGTATTTATTATCTTTTCAAAGGCAAAGTAAAACTACTCAATTATTTAAGGAATGTATTTCAAATGCATCTGAGAGTATCTTGGCTTTATTTTTCATTTTGATAAAAAACTAAAATCGAGTTCGATTGAAAGGAAGAGGCTCAATCACTTGCTGAGTTTAAGGAGCATAATATTTTTGTCGATTTATAAAGGACTTTTCCTTCGAATGACACTATTTCATGTGTAATTAGGTGCGCCGTTTCTTAGGAATTATTAAAATCGTTTGGAATCAATCCAAATGGTTTGCTCAGAAAAACATTTAAGGAAACCACTCCAGAGGAAAAAAGCAAGTTTATACTGATTCTGAAAATAAAAGATTTTTTCTTTTTGCCATCAAATACCGTTTAAGGTTGGGTATGTCTTATTAAATAAAATATTCTCAATTTAAATCAGTAATTGCTAATCCGAGTTTAAACAAAAATAATAATACACTCCTAAGTTAAACAATCAGGCGTTGTAAGAAAACTAATCCGGCGTGAAGTCCCCGAGGGATTGGAGCAGTCGCCGATTAATTGAAACACTGGAGTCCCTTATCCCTTATTGCCATTGCGGCCCGGTACAAACTTTATCAACCCTGATGACGTATGTAGGGCATGCTGCCACTAATTAATACAGCCTCATCACCGTATCCAATGTCCCTCTTCACAATTTACAGGCTCTGTTAAGTAATTAGCCTTCAGTCAG
Organism: Troilus luridus; assembly: GCA_964056705.1. Taxonomy (NCBI): domain Eukaryota; kingdom Metazoa; phylum Arthropoda; class Insecta; order Hemiptera; family Pentatomidae; genus Troilus; species Troilus luridus. The sequence goes on along the minus strand of OZ057414.1, from coordinate 94,084,641 downwards.
TCGATGCTTCTGTGTCAGCCTTCCTCTGTCTGGCCTCTATGAAACATTAGGTAGCTTCCAGGGTCGAAGGAAGAGTCAAACAATCGCAAGTTCGATTATACAATTATTTCATAATACAAAAGTTTGAAGAAAAAGTTTTAAGTGAAAGAAGCAAAATTTATATCCTATCCGAATAGGTTGTCATATTGTCTTCATTGCCCAAGCAATCATCTCAAGGAAAAGTCAGATCCTTTGATCTGAATAATATTTAAATAATAAATTGGCATGCCACCCTGAGATCGTTATATTTGAGATATAGTAATTCTATATCATTAATGAATAAGAGTCATATCCCTCTCTTCTCCAAAGGTAGACCTGGTTGACTGACTAGGAGTTGTTTAGTAAATAAGGATCCTTTTTCATGGAATTGGATAACATTATATTTATTGTGTGCTGATTGTAGTTACATGTTAACTTATATTTCTACTTACAAAGAAAGAAAAGGGGGCCCTTTCACTATATGTGACATTCTACATGTTGAGTTGACAAGGGACATTTAAGCTACCTTCTCATAGTGTCACTTATAGCAAGGTCATCTATTTCAATAAATATTATAACTTACTCAAAACAACTGTTCTTGGTACTTAACCTCATATTATTATCTACTGACTTGAGGTTGTGTAAGTCTTGTCTACTAATGACATTGGTCCAAATTTGCTAAGTTATTATTCACTGGACTATACACGTTTAAAAAAAATATCCGTTACGGATGGTTAATATACAGAAAAAATACAAATGTATGTTCCTTGTCCGTTTTAATTGTAACCTTAAATCATAAAAAAAAGTAATAACGTTTATATCAACGACCATTAGACTTTAGAATTGGTAATTATCTCTGTGATAGAAGAGTGGGAATGAACCCCTATCTGTACCACTACAACCCACGAAGGCTAAGTACTGAATATGATAGAGACTATTCTATTTTTAGAACAATGCTTGGGGACGGAGGGGATTTGCGAGCCAAGGGTATACCTAATTTATACAAATAGAGACAGCAGTGAGCCCCATTAGGGTCTGCAGGTCCCACAGGATCCATACGTGGCTCTTAACTGATTGAATAATTTATCTACCAATGCTAGATTTGAACTTTAAATCTTCAGCATAGCAACACAGCTCTCTCTACGATCTGAGCTACCCCGCTCCGTGTGAGAGAACTCTCTTTTCCAAAATTCGCCCAAAAATAGTTTTTATTCCTTTCAAACTAAACCTCCTTTCTTCCTGAATATGCTGAATATAAAATAGACATATAGAAATGGGATTATGGGATAGCGTGCAGAGACACTTAAGGCTGAAATGGCTGTGCATGATTTGCTGTGTCCGGGTTATCATGGTCTAGACAAAACATCTCTCATTTTCCGCGAAACAAACTGTAAAATAACAAGTTTGCTTTTTATTAAATATATATTACAATTTATATCTTGATGGATCCACTTAATCACGTGGATTGGATTTTTCGTTGTTAATTGTGTGAGCCTTAAGGCTTCTGAAACATGAATCCCACAAGATTTGGTGTTTCAGGAGGTGTAGTATAACAGGTGTAGTATGGAGTGGACAATTTTGAAAAGCTTTTAACAAACACAATTGACTATTATTTCATTATAAGCACTGTTATTTTTTTATTCGGTTTTTCATTCGGGTTTTATAACAATTAATGTATCCCGATAGCACTGTTTGTGAATACTGGACTTTTCATTACTGTTAGTAAAATAAGTTTTACATTAAATTCTTGAGATTCAATCGTGTAATCGTAAAACTTACTTTTAACATTGTCTCGAGTGTTTATTGTTCTTGTAACTATGCCTTAACAGAAAGAAAAGTTGGAAAAAGAAATTTAAACGAAATCTTAAGAACTGAAAGTAAAACCATGTATAATTAGTTTTATTGTACATAGTTTCATTCTGTTGCCTTTGGCGTTCGTTTTACACATATGTAAATTTATACAAATTCACTTAAATTCATATAAGTTTAACATATTGACTTAAATTCATATAAGTTAAACATATTCATATATTAAAAATATTGATATAAGTTAAACACATACGACATCCCTCAATATATGACACTTAATTATCTCATTAATCTATTGTAACTCTTCTATAATTTATTACTAAACTCTTCTGTATTATAGCTCTAAATAATAATCTTATGTCATGCTATTCCATCATTTCCAACAACATTTTTAATAACTCTTTTAAGTTTTCACAGCCACTATTTTTACAAAAGGCTTCAGTGGTTTCTTCTGGTTTAGACCGTGTATTCCTTTCCGCAGGAGCATGGAATGCTATATATCCCTGGTGTCTTGAGTTCTAAGCTGTCTTTCACATTAGGCAAAACCTGACTTATCTTGCTGTCCGTGGTATATATTGTTTTTATTATTTCTTCCTGATAACCATTTTTGATCAGCGCTTTCTTTAGATGTCTTTCTTCTTTTTTCAAATACGCCGGCTCTGAAATCCTATCGGATCTTGTCATCAACGTTCTAATCACACCATGTTTCTGTGCAGGATAATGGTGTGAGGAGGCATTCAAATACCGGTCAGTGAGGGTCGGTTTTCTATACACCGAGTATCCCAAACAGTTATCTTTCTTTTCTACCTTTTCATCTAGGAACGGGATACTTTCCTCAGTTTCAACTTCCATAATAAATTGAATGTTCCTGTGTCTCACGTTTAAGTGCTTAAAGAAATCATTCAATGTTTCCATCCCATGCGCCCAAATAATGAAAGCGTCGTCCATGTATCGGAACCAGTGAGACGGCTTTAAACATGAAACTTTTAATGCTTCCTGTTCGAAATCCTACTTAAACAGTTCCGAATCGTGTGGACTTAATGGCGATCCCATACTTGCACCTTCAATCTGCTTGTATTATTTACCGTTAAATAGAAAATATGACGGTGTTAAGCACAGTTCAGCCAATTCCGCGTCTGTTTTACTCAGTACTTTTTCTATAAGTGTTCTTCAATAGGTATTAATTCTTATTGAGGTGATTTTTCTCGTAAATTCGTTTGAGTCATTGGTGTGTTGTTCTGTATTTCTAATATGCAGTTTTATTTTCTTACTTACGTATTTTGCTGATTCATACGTTACTGAATCAACGCCGTCCACTATTGGACGTAGAGGTATTCCTTCTTTGTGAATTTGAAGAAAGAAGAAAGACATCTAAATAAAGCGCTCATCAAAAATGGTTATCAGGAAGATATAATAAAGAGAGAATTTAAAAAAGCCCAAAAGACTGGCCCACACAGAACCGAAGAAAGAGGAGAAGAAATAAAGAAAGCAGTGATCCCATATGTCAAAGGCGCCACAGAGAAAATATCAAAAGTACTGAAGAAGTTTAAGATAAAAACAACATACACCACGGACAGGAAGATAAGTCAGGTTTTGCCGAATACGAAAGACAGCTCAGGACTCAAGACACCAGGGATATATAACATTCCATGCTCCTGTGGAAAGGAATACATTGGGCAAACGGGAAGGCTGATATCCACAAGGCTTACGGAACACATTAAAAGACTGTAGAAGATGGGCAGCGAAACATCAGCTTTGGCAGAACATTTCGCTACCACGACCCGATGAATTACGAGTGAACCCGAGTGGCTGCTATATAACGCCGCGGGTTAGCGGAACATCTTCAGTCTCAACAAGCCTTGAGGAAACCAGCAGCATGTCTGGGGAATCGTTGGCGGAAAATTTAGCTACACGGTCTTAGCCAGAAGAAACCACTGAAACCTTTTGTAAAAATATTTTTATTATCTATTTTATTTATGTACCCTTAACAATATTTCATCAACAAATTCTTCTATCTCATTAATATATTTTTTGTATATTCCACCATCTCCACCATACTTTTTTTTTCAAAGAACATTCACTACATTAATTTGTATTACCTTCTTTATTACTTACTTGATAATAAGTTGTAATTATTCCTTCCGTTTTTATATTTATCTAAGGGTCCCTCATCATTATTTTGTATCACTCATATAACTTGATGCGGCTGAATCTTGCATATTCAGCCCTAAAGAAGGCCTGCAACGTGGGTCGAAACGTTGGCTATCTAATAAACAGTTCTCCCTATTTATGAGATATTTTTTACCTCCACCCGGACCATTTTCTTCCTCATATAAATAAAGTCTACTAATAGTAATTTTTTTTAAATACATATAATATATGTGTACACAAAATAAAATATTTTTTGTAAAAACAGAAAACAATGTTATTGTTGTTCAACGAATAGTCATACATAAGATAAATAGGGATATCTTTAACAGTTGCTAGAAATTTTACGTCCTCAACGTAACATAATCACATACATTCGAATACATATATTTCTGAAATCATATTTACTTAGAATCCATTAAAAATAGCTGAATGACAACGTGCAGACTAATTGCAGAGTTAGAACACCACGCCCTTCCGATTCGCCAGATATCGACTTGGGCCATTGTTTACACATTTTCGCGTGACGGCATTTTCGACTAGACTGACCTTTAATAAATAATTTTGAACCTAGATTGATTAACAAGCCTTCCAATCCATTTTTAGTCCGCCGTACCAAGAACCGCCGCTCATACTTACATAGCTGTTGTTGTGGCCCAGTTGGAATGGATCCGACTTAATTACTTATTTATGGCCGGATAATTAGAATTCTATGCAGCGGGGCCTTGCCAAATGCGGCTATTTTGATGATGATTTTATTTTAATTGTAAATGCATGTAAATATGCATTTGTCATAGATCATAATTTCCTTTAGGGTGTTCACGTGTCCCTCTTTCCGACCCAAATATTAAATTATTAATGTATTAATGCATTAATCGTACGAAAGTAAAACGTAATAGCATTATTGATAATACAACATCCAACATTAAAATAAAAATATTTAAAATTAAAACAACTAACTAATAAATTATAAAAGTAATTTAATTTATTAGTTTAAATAAATTAAATTCATTTTCTTCGAAATGTATGGAACATAATAAGTTAAGCCTGCGTGCATGTTTTATGCCCAGAAGTGTAAAATGTGGGGAGATAAAAATGTTAAGTATTCTTAATACATTTTTCAGCAATAATTAGTATTATTATTATGTGAGTGGGGTAGCACTACAGCTGAGAGTTATGCTGAAGATCCCGAGTTCAAATCCAGCTGTGAAAGATAAGTTATTTAATCTGTTAACAGATATTTATGGATCCTGTGAGATCTGCAGACAGACCCCTCTGGTGCTTAGTCAGTCTCCGCAAGGTGGGAGCCCTCAATTGGGATATCAAAAAAACCTGACGGTTGAGCGTGATTTTTCACGGTGGCTTGCATTAGTCATCTCCATGTACAACGTTGTTTTTGAAGCAGTATAGTCTCTACCACGTACTGACCACAAGGCTCTTCATGGGCTGTAGTTGTACATTTCTTTTTGAATTAATTATTACCACTGCAAAAAATACAAATCAATTTATGTGCGTTTCATTAGTATTGAATATCGTAGAAAAAGGAGATGAATTAATGAATTAAGCTTTTATTATAAAGAGAATTATAAAACAAAATGGGTTACAAAAAACTACTAATATTTACACATTGTATACTGCCTAATATTATAGCTTGAATAACAATAATAAATATTAAGATTTTTCTTGTTGAAAGATGAATTAATATATTAATTAATGTAATAATATAATTGCTGTTTATAGGCCTTCCCTTATGGGAGTATGATCTAACTTCCCGGAGTGACCAGCTCAGTTCTATTTGGAAGTCAAGTTCGGCATTAATTCCTGCCACTTAACTTTATCTTGAACAATTCTTGTCCTATTTTATCTTCTTCTGTCGAATCAGCGATTGGAGCGTGGACTTGAAGAATGCTTAGGATTTTCTGCTTAAAAATTAGTCTGACTAGAGCTATTCTGTGGTTAATTTCTTTAACTTCTAAAATATTTCCTTTTAGTGTTTTTGATATCAAAAATCCCACCCTATATTGGCCATTTTCAGAAGAGGTGTGCATAAGTATCCCACTGTTTCTTTCTATAATCGTAATGTTTTTCCTTGTTATTTCTGAAATCCCTATCATGTCCCAATTGATTTTATTTAAGGCATTTTCGAATTCCATTAATCTAGAAAAAGGAGATATTAGTGTTTTAAAACCTAAGAGAATTAGAGTGCTGCCAATGGGTAGTGCCTCTACACGTCCTTTCATGCATTTATTTATTCATACAGCCTTTGTACTAGATGTATATATTACAGTTGTACAATTCAATAAAATAATTTAAAAAAAAAAACCTAAGAGTGCTTAAAATACGTAATATGTAAATAAATAAAATTTTATTATTTTTAATTTCGTAAACAAATATTAATATTATTTAAAAAGTAATTAATTACCTTCTTAGTGGTTTATAGTTTATAATGTACATAAAACTCCCTCTTTTTTAATGCTTGAGAAACTATTAATATCTTTAATAGTTTTTCATAATTCGCAATTTATAACCTCCTAATGATCAAGAATCATTATATTTTTCATATTCGTGACATCTTAAGGTTTCCATTTGAATTACTTTAAAAATATGGCCAAACGAGCAAATGTTTTTACCACTTATCAGTTAGCAAAGATTGACGTTTAAAACCCTGTACACCTTTTTAATTTTATTATGAAATAATAATCATTAAAACCATATGAAATAATAAACGATTATTTTAAAGATCATAATGGACTTATACCTTTTTTAAATATAACGGCTCGTTTAAAAGTATCATTACTTTTATATTATTGCGGTAGATTAATGATTAAGGAGGTGGAGGAATCGATGTTTTTTAAATTAAATGAGAGATTGATTTTTACGAACAGATGGGTAAGGAATCGCAAGGTCGTGACACGAACGATAACGAACTATGCAATGAAGATTTTTTTTATTATAAGAAATGATCAGGTTTAGGCCTGGAATCTGGTATTGAAGATTTATTGGTTACAGGCTGTGGAGCAAGGAGTTAATTATTGAGAGTATCTGTAAGATTTTTAATTCTAAAACACAAGAAAGGCGTATTGCCTTCGGAACTGGGTAAAACAAACTTAACGTTCCATACTTGGTGGTGATTTATTTTATAAAAGTTTTGGTGAACAGCTAAGTATCTATAAATTTACAGCAACCCCTACTAGATACCTGAATACCGTGAAAAATTTACATTAAAGGAGTTTTATGTTGCTGCCATGGTAATAAAGGAACGATTTCCTGAATTTTTAAACGAGTAACCTGTACGAGTACGATTTCCATAAACATTGCATATGCTAATCGAAGTCCCTGTCGGTTTCAAACTTTCAGGTGCTCCCAACTTTCTAAATTGGGGCTTCTCATGTTTGCTTTATAGATCAGCAACAGAAAAGACATTTTTTTTTCCTTCTTTCACAATCCACTTGCTGTTTTCGGTTTAATCTGTTTCGATTGGATGAATTATGGACAAGAACATTTCCCGGAACGTGTGTTTTGTTTGTAAACTTATTCATGCAGGTTACAAGAGAAACCATTTCATTTTTATATTTCTATGACTAATAAATAAGGAATGTATTATTTAGTTATTTATTTGAAAAATGTGATTATTGTATTTCGTATAATAGGTTTTAGTATATATATTTTTTTATATTCTAGTTAATTTTTATAGCGCATCTAAAAATACTATATGCTTAGCTAACTAACTGCTCGGCGCAACAGTCCTTGCAGGACCTCCCTGACTCATATGCTTGTTTGTTCATTTAACTTCACCTGATGTTGCTCGGACGATGCTATATTGGTAGTCCTAAATTTTGCCTATCCAGGTTTAATTAAGGTAGAGAACTTTAACGTAGTTGACATCGTAAAGGCTCAAGACCTCCTTCTAACGTCCATTCCGAAGGACATCATAACCAAGGATTTTTTACACCCTTTAAAAAATCCTAGGACCACCCGCCGGGCTATGAATCCGCGATCTTTAGTTTGTTATGCTAACCACTAGACCACAGGTCGCCCAAAAGATATGCATAGCACTGGGCAAAAACCATACATCAGTCGAAATAAATTATAAATATATATCTGCATCTTGAGTGTATAAGTCAAATTTAGCCCCAAATGGGTTTCATGTACTTAAGGAAGTGGTGTTGTGTTACCGTAGTGCATAAGTGGTTAGTGGCTTGAAATGGAATTGTTGCTTATATTATGACTCCAATTTCAAGCCAAATACTAAGAAGATGAAACTTGGCTTTATACAATTCAATGAACTCTTTATGGACAAAATTAGACAACCAGTTATTTACCGGGGCTGCAGATATATACATTTCTTATGTACAATTTGTCTTTGTAATTCTATTTATTTTAATAATATAAATAAAAAATCCTTGGGGGAGGACATAGGCCGTGTAGAAATCCAAATAAATTATTTATTGGAAACCCAATAATAAATAAATAGTTTCTTAATAATAATAAATAATAAATAATAATATAAATAATAAATAATAATAATAAATAACAATAATAATAATAAATATAATAAAAATAATAAATAACAATAATAATAAATAAATAGTTTCTTACTGTTTCTGAATTAATTTTGGCTTCCACCACGACCATTTTCTCTTCTCTATATAATTTTTATGAACAACCAAAATTTCAAAATAATGAAAGAAACTCTCTCTAAATTTAATTTAGATATTTAATTATCCTTTGTTCAAAAATTATCCTTTTTTTATTTATCCATCTAAAGTAATATTTTGTGTGAACTCTCAGAACAAATAATTTCTCACAGCGAGCACAAAAGCTCCATAATAAATAAACTTTTTATCAATATCTTCCTGACTATATCACATTAAGTTGAAATAATATAATTTTGTTTAAATCGTGTTGACTTATATTTCTTGATTTATTCATAGCTATAACCTCTTATCGGTATTAAAAGGAAATAATAACTTGAGTGCTTAGAATCCGGGAAAAAGCTTTATCGATAGGTCCCTCTTAAATATTCAGCAACCCTTTAAGAACCATTTATTTTATAAAATGAAAGTAATATAGAAACAAAGGGTGGAAAATAATCCTATAAAGAAATTTATTGTTCTCTACCGAAAGAACTGTTTCAGACAATTTATTGTAATTAGTGTGTGTCATTATTGTAATCTCTGAGTTGCTTTAGTTTCTAATTTCGCAACTTCGACACAAGAAAAATACTTTTTTTTCCCTAATATAGTTTTCATGTCTAAAATTTACTTTGTATTTATAGGGGAAGAAAATGGTTCGGGTAGAGGTCAATGAGATAATTCCTTAAATAGAGATAAATTATTTATTAGAAGCAGCTGTCTCTACTCATATCAGGTCTTCTTCCGGCCTGGATTGGCAAGATACAAACTTTTAAATAATAAAATAAAAATGAATAGAATAAAAAATTTAAAAAAATAAAATAAAGAAATAATATATAAAATATTAAATTATTGGAGTAAACCATACACAAAAGTAGGAATAATTTAATTATTTTTTAAATAAAACAACGGGATATTACTGATAATAATAATGATAAACCATCTTAGTAAAATTAAGCCTTATTAAGAATAAAATAAAAAAAACCTGTACCACAACAATCCGTGAAGGGTCTGGGGTTCACTACATGGTAGAGACAGTATTGTTTCATGGACAACGCATGTGCAAGGAGGTGATTTGTCCGAGGTCACGCTAAACCGTCAGATTTTCCTCCTTATTTTGGGTACCAACTTTATAGAGGCTGGGTGAGCCCCAGAAGGGTTCTAGATCCTATATGATCCATCTCCGGCTGCTAACAGACAACAGCCAAAATAATCATAAGTTAGTAAAATAATGAAAAAAATCGTATATGTAATATTTGAATTGGGAGAAATATCTAATGAATGAGGTTTCTATAAAAAGTTTTAAAGTATGACTCGGTAAATATTCTCAAAAAACCACGCATACAATCACATTAGGCATCTTATATCACTGGCATATCATTTCTGTATGATAGAGGTATCTTAATAAAGTAAGGATCGGATTTTTTCTATTTGTCTAATCTCTTTGAGAGAATCAGATGGTTCAATACTGGCGCTTTTTATTCATGTTCTATTCTAAAAAAATAGTTTTCGGTAAAGTCTCACTTAGACCCTTTAATTTCGTCTATTTAAAAATATAGATCGTTCCTTATTCTTATGTTTAGTAAAATTTCGATAAATCTGAACTATGCGAATATTTGATAAATACCTAAAAGAAAAAATATTTTTCCTCATCGAAGAAAAGTTTCCAGTAACAATAGAAGTTAAATTCATAAACAATATACTATTGGAAAGTTGAAGTGAACAAAAATAAATTAACATTTTCGAATAAATAAACGAATATACTCGTCGAAAATAATGGACAGTGAAAAAAAAAGACATGACTGATGCTAAAACGAGATCTAAATGTTTCATGAAAATTAAATGGAGTTTCCATGTAAAGTAAATCTAGACTTTACATTTAAAATTCAATTTTACTTTAGCAAGTTAAATAAAAGCTGTGTGATCCGCGCAACAGTTTTTTATATACTCTGATTTATTAAGAACATTCTGGATTTATACAATACAACTAAGTATTTTTTTAAACTATACCTGAAAATGTTCTGTATTTTTGGATATTTATAGAGTGACTATAGTCTGTTAGCATCCGAAGATGGACCGTATAGTTTCCAGGATCCTCCTGGAAACTATACCCAGCCTCTATAAACTGGGTACCAAAAATAAGGGGGAGAATCATTGAGTGTGATCTCCGACAAATTACCTCCCTGCATAACCGTTGTCCATGAAACAGTACAGTCTCTACCATGTACTGAACCCCAGACCCGTTCACGGGCTGTAGTGATACAGATTTTTGTTTTTTGGTCAGCCTAAAACATGCAGTAATTTTTGTTCTTAATTTTGATCTTAAGTAACAATATATTCTGTAGACATCGTTTTTTTCTTTCTGTTTATCACAAAATTTACCTTCAGTTTTGAACAAAAAAAAATAATTTTATACAATTTTATATTTATCTTCTAAGCTGTTCTGTGTTACACTTTATTTTTTATTTTTGCCTCATATTAAAATATCATGCAATTTTATGTTTACGATAGCTTTTTTTTTTAATTTATTTATTTCTTGTATGATTTGCTACAATTCACAAAATTACATGCTGTACCAAATAGACCAGTCTCAAAATAAAAAAAAATTGTATAAATTTAAATGTATCTGTGCAGAATCGTAATATTCAATGAAAGAAAAAAATTATAAAAAAACTTCCAACAGAGAAACAAAAATTAATAATAATAAAATAAACAAAAGTTGTAACGATACATTCTTAGTAAATTATATACATAAATATATATAAACTATAACAATGAAATAAAAGAAATTGGTATCCTACAATAGTAAATATTTTGTTCTTTTATATAAATACCGCTTTGTACTGTAATTTACAATTGCTGTTCTTCACCGAAATGTTAGCTATTGATTATTGAACCACTTGGACCCTTGCACGTAGGAAGGACCCACAACCCGACAATTTAGTGAATATTTTATCGCGAGACAATCGCCTCTTCCTTTCCCTAAAGATATATTTCCATTATCCAAATATTTCAGCAGCGGCCATCCACAGGAAGTGGCTAGTACTCTATTAGAATTTTAAAAAGGTGTAGCATGCCCCAAGAGCTGGGCTAACTTATTCATGCGGTTTCTAGAGAGAGGCACAGACGTCATTTCAACCTTCAAATTCTGTTCTCGTGTAGAAACAATTAAGTGTAATCTGAATTTTTCTATATTTTAAAAGTTAATAAAGCTTCATCTTTTATGAAGTCTTCAAGAATACAATTGCGGAAGTTGAAAAATTGCCCCATAATTTTCGATAACTTTTTAAAACTCTGATCAGATTGTAATTATTAGTTATAGACAAATGAAAACACTTCCATTATAAGTTTTACTTAACTACTTGCAAGCATTATTATCGCCATTTTTAAAGCCAAATGCTCATTTCGGCAGAGAAAGAAAAAATAAACGGGCCAGATAAATTCTTCATACATTTTTTAATCTAGATTTTTAGAAGGAATAAACGGATTTTATATAAAATTATTTAATATTTTAACACATTCGTGAAGTAGCTATTTCATTGTTTTAACTGCCTCAACTGGACTCGAAGCATAAAACAAGCACCAAAATATTTTCGAAATTTATTTCTACTTTTGTTTGAAAAAATAACAATAAAATAAGAATTGGATTGTAATACTGGAACCCGGCTACTAAGAAAAGTTTAAATTTTGGTGAAACGGTAAAAAGATCGTATCATTGATTCATTAACATTTTCCCAAAAATCTATTGGTATTAATTTTGTTCTCACTATATTTATGAAAATGAAATCTCAAATTATTTTGATAATTACTAAATCGCTTTAATACGAATCTCGATAAATACTAAGAATGATAATTAATCTTCATTCCTTTAATATAAAGGATACTTTTTAATTTTTTATTTATTTTTAGGTAAGTGGCTATTAAATGAGTTCATTATCATCGAGACTGTTGAAGAGGATATTTTAAAAGCCGTTGAGGTGTTGTCAAACAAGGAGCTATGATGTTAGAAAATTAGCAATAAACAAGTGAAAGGTAAATAATATGTTTTATTTGTGAAGTGGTACCTCATAAGGATATCAATAAACTTTATTTTATTGCCGATAGCCATTTTTTAATAAAATAACCGTTTTTTATAATTAAATTGCAAATTATGCTAAAAGGAACGTATACGAAAATTCAAAGTTTCTTATAAGTACATAGTTTTGTAACAGTTACTGGACTTCACCGAATAATTTGAATTATTAGACTTAAAAATCGATCGTTCACGTCCCTCAACACATCTATAATAACACTTATTTTATTTTTTAAATGGAACAATTTAAGTTTTTTTGTTCTTTTTCTCTCCCTCCGAAATTTAGTATGTATTTCTATAGAAGCCGATGCAACATGTACAGTATGTATAATGCTGTAAATAAATAGATATGAGCATGGTTACATATTACCTGTATATACACGACTGAGAAAAGTTGTTTACGTATGAGGTGGTACCCACATCCTCATAGATAGTAGCGGATCGTGGCAACGATCTTCCTTGACAGTGACCTCAAGCTGAATAAACTTGTCTTTGTCTACTTTTCTTTTAATAACCAGAAATGGGGAGGGTCCATTGTGCGTGATTAAGGAAAGTTGAGACTCGCCATTTCCTAGCTCACATGTCACCCACTTCGTACAGAGGCCTTTGGCGCCGTAACTGATGACTAGGCGTTCAGTCATAGTGTCTGTCCTTCAACAGCTTAGTCATCAGATCGACCTAGTTAGGCCTTCACATACTCATCTCGTTAACTAAATGCATAGCAGACAAATTGTCGAAGCGTAGATGACAGAGGGTGGGAATGCGCCTGCTTGTTGGATCCTTGGAGTGGATGTGAGGTCCTTTCAGTGGTCGGCTAAGTTGAGGATGTATTCCGCCAATGGGTGAAGAGTAGGATATATCTTGCCGAATATGCCTACTCATTGTTGGAGCAGTTTTCACAATTATGGTTTTATTTTTCATCAATTCTTTTTTCTTCGTAGAGGCTTTGTAGAATACAGGGTTGTTGTAAGAAGTACTAGCATTTTGGTGGCTGTGTTGTTCCCTTTCTGTGTTGCTTCAGTGAGCTCGTGGACAGCAACACATATGCCAACCTTGGAATGGCCTTGGAAATGGTAGCACAACACTGGCACCTTTTTTTCTCAATTGGGCAACCAGTTCACTGATGATGAGAATTCTTTCTATCGGGTGAATGTGACTTTCTTCGCTAGGCTTTAGGCCATCGTGAAATCTTGGAGTTGTTCTTTAAAAACTCTTTTAATCCGCACCCAATGATATATTTTTTCGATCTATTTGTGCCTCTTAGTGCACATTTGTGATGATGCATAGTTTTATCCTCCCATAGCATGCTTTTGGCAGCATCGTGGTCTTTTTAATTAGTCAGGTAGAGCCTAAGTTCTTTATTTGAGGAATTCTTCGAAAAATAGTTAATCCCGATTTCTTTGAATTGTTTCAAAATCCTTCAAAACACTCTCAGAATTTTTTAGCTCAAATTAATTTAAAACAGTTACAGGAACAACTATAACATGACTGATAAAATTTAGAAAATCGATGAAGCCATTCGCTTAAAAAATCAACTGCATTTTAGTTTATTGTTATTGTTGTGTTACACTATTAATGAATAAAACACACTATCAATTATATTTTTAAACAGCTCGTACTTTATAATTAGCAATTATCCATTGATTTGAATATAAACTTTTGATACCATATACAAAAATAAAATTTGATCACCATTAAATAAATTCCATTCTAGGTTATGAAAGTTTATATATATATAATTTTCTCGAAAAGCTATATTGTAATCATGTACCTACTCCTAGAATTCACCATACATTGATGTTATGGCGACTAAAAGTATTGGATGAAAAAGTATTTTCTTCATGAAAAGCCAAAACCACAATATTTCATTTAAATTTTTTTTTATAAAACTTTTTTTTATTAAAAAAAAATTATTAAAGGAAGATTTTTTTTCTCCGTGTATTGTGGGAAAAACTGGTTCAAGAAATAGGACGACAAAATTCAGGAAAGCGGTTCCATCGCAAACAATGACAGTCCTCTCGAATTTAGCTTGTAAAAGCGATTCAACCTTTAAAAAAAACCTTAAAAAAAGAAAGAGGCCTCAGAAAACATAACTAAAAATGGTTTTTACCCAATATCCAGTTTGTAACAAGCGCCCCATCTAATATAGCAAGGTAGTGTATATACACACGCACACACACACACACACACACACACACACACACACACACACACACACACACATATATATATATATATATATATATATATAGAGAGAGAGAGAGAGAGAGAGAGGGTGAGTGGGGGGGGGGGTGAATTAGGCATCTCTGAAACTCCAATAACCGTGTGAATTATGTTGCAATTGTTATTCTAATGGGACTTAGTTCCAGAATAAAATTAACTTCTATTCTAACCCTCAACTCCTATATATATATATATATTACAATTAGGAGAATTTAGTACAATTTAATAAGCAGCTTTAATGGCATGACGTAAATCTTTGGAAAGTCTGAGATATATTTTTATCTTTAAGAAAAGGCCTCATGTAATTATAACAGCAAAAGAAAAACTACGGTAGAATCCCGAGTAAATAAATCTACTTCTTAGGGGCCATCAAAGGAATTAATCAGCCTCGGAGTCTTTTTAAAAAGTTTTTTTTTCCAAGTCAATGATAAACTAATTAAATTCTCGTGACTTAAGTCATTGTGTATTCTGAATAAGATGAGTCTTTGAATGAGAGTCTTTGAAAATCTTCGGAAGGGCTAATTACGCCCTTGTTCCTTTGATAAAAAATAAAATCCCGATAATAGAGATTGTATTTCTTACAGCCCACTTCGTCCTGAGGTATGAAATATTTATATTTATTTATTTTAACACATTGATGGTTTTTTTTTAATAATCGTTCTATATTATAAAAAAAAAAGATTCATAAGATCCTTATTTATTCTAACGACATTGGAATAAGGGTAAGGGTGTGCCTACTTCATAAGATGTAAAACCCCTTGGGGTTTATAAGTTATTTGAGAAAGTTGCAGAGAACACGGCCTCCTAGTCCCGTGAGACCTCCTCATGTCCTTACTCCTTGGATAGTAATTATATAGAAATCGTGAGGGAAATAACATCAAGGAGGTTTAAAAAGCATTGTAAAATTGTTGCATGATAGCACTGTCAGACATACATGTACATTTATCAGTAGAATACACATAAATATATTTATAAGAGTATCCGAACAGGTGACTATCTCTGTTCTTTCTCCTGACTTATCAATATTATATACCAAAGTTTATAATCGATTGTTTGTAATATTTTTATATCTATACACAATGGAACTCTTTGGAGAAAACTTTCTTTTTGTTTGTTGAGAAAAAATGTTGAAGATTTCCTGCTCGAAGTATCGGGAGAGGAAACTATAGCTCATTTGCTCCAAGAAAAAGTGAGCTCTTTTCTAAGACGCAAGGAAAAAACATGAAAAAGTTTTAAAAATATTTGATGTTTTTTTTATATTTATTAATTTTTTATGAGCATACTAGGCTTATTTATAACTGCTACCATCAAACTTCGCTTTATTCTTTTTAAAATTTTTTTTTTACTTTTTAGTTTCGTTTCCTATTAAATCGTGTATTGTTTTTATTAAACCTTTATTAATATTCTGCTTTTTAGTTAAGCCAGCAAAAGAAAAACGTGTTTCTTAGTTTTTTTAACTATTATTATTTATTTTATTACTTTTTATCATATTTTTTTTATTAAACCGCCTAGTAAAGCTAAGGAAAGGGGAGTGCCCCTTCATTTTAGGTCTATACCAAACACGTAACGCATCTCCTCCTCATTCACAAAAAATAAAACGCCCTAACAATTACAATTTCTGATCAATTAAGTAAATGCCATCACTTTTGTTTAATAATAAATTGAATTATAATAGAATACTTATATTTTTCATTATATAATTTCGGTCTAATCATCTACCTGTATAACTTTTCTCTTTGAAACAAAACAGTTCCTACCGTGTGCTTAACCCAAGACTCATCGGGAGTGATATATTATAGTATTATTGTTTTTGTTTTTCATTATTAGTTTAATATGGTATTACAGGAATATAATTACATTATAAACCGCTTACTGTGTAACCATAATATAATTATGGGCCAAACCCAGAAATTATAATAGTTCATCAAGTAATGTTTTTTCTAAATGCAATAGAATTTGCAATTCTAAATGACAAGATTGGTATGAAATTTCAATTGTGATTTATACTATCAGCTATATTATTATTAGTCCTGATATTGTCGTATACTGTCGAAATGTAAAGGAAAAGAAATGATATAATCAATAGAAAGTTTGCTTTATTGGCTTCAAATCGATCTCCAAATCTCCTTTTTATTTGTGTGGATTATTTTATTTGCATAAATTAAATAAATAATGTTCAAAAAAATTAAGCCAGATAGATTAAAACCTCGCAAACGTTGCAGAGTTGTCCCTTAATAGCTACTTAATTATAAACCCTTGAGCCACTTAAATCCTCCAGCCGTAAGCCTGATAATCTTTCCATCTGTAAAGAGCACGTGCCACTGACCTTGCATAAAATACGTTTTCTGAGTGCGTGGTATCCGTGTTCTTATACCTTAGTGGCATTTCCGTTTCATTCAATAGTAACAAAAGTGTTTACTACAAAACAAGTTAATACACTGATAAAACAACTTAACAATAACAACGTAGAGTAATAGTTATTTTATTTTTAATTGTATTCATCGGTTTATACTTCTAAATGATATACCTTCACATAAGAGATTACTCTTGATAATTTGGTTCACTCTAAAAGTCTGATACTGGAACTGGATTGATGAAAAAAAAATTATTAGTGTTTGTTCTTGATTAAACATAATTAAATATAGGATGGAAATAGTTGGGGGTGCAGTCAAAAAAACACAGCAAATAAGTTGAAACCTATTATATTATATATGTGTCGACGTTTCGACTTACTGTGTAGGTCATCTTCAGAGCTATGAGAAAAGAGACAAAAACAGAGTAGACTGTAAAAATACATAACATAGAGATACAGAAAACTAACATCTATTAATGTAATCATCTTTATTCATATATCCTTTCATAATATATCCTTCACTTATTTCGCTCAATTTTTCTATATCTCTATATTATGTTATGTTTTTGTATGTATTTGTACAGTCTACTCTGTTTTCTCATAGCCTAACCTACACAGTAGGTCGAAACGTCGGCACATATATAATATAATAGGTTTCAACTTATTTGCTGTGTTTTTTTTACTGCACCTCAACTATTTCCATCCTATATGAGTACCTACCAGTCAACGAGTTTCTTTCCAAACATAATTAAACTTTAATTGCTTCGCTTTGTTATTCCATAACCTTAATCATTCAGGAATTAACTCTTCTTTACTTTATTTTGAAATATTCCCATCATGTTATGAATATTCTATAATTCATTCATTCCATCTATTCTATAATTCAATTCCTCTTCTATAATAACTCTTTTATAATTATCTGTTTATCTACTGTAGCACTTCTATAATTTGTCAGTAAACTCGACGATACTTTAGCTTTAAATAATACCGATATGTCATGCTATGCCATATTTTCTAACAACATTTTTATTATCTATTTTATTTTTGTACCCTTAAGAATATTTTATTTACGAATTCTTCTACATCATTAATGTCCCCATTATTTCTTTGCGTATTTCACCATCACTATTAGATTTATTTATATTACCTCATTTATTACGTATTTGAAAATACTCTATAATGATTCCATCTTTTCTACTTTTTAGATCGGTTTGCTACAAAAGTGTGTTTACTTTATAATATTAATATAACTAATATGTTTTTTTTTGCCAAATGTAAGAAATTGGAGTTGATTCTACCAGTTTGTTGGTCTCAAAGATTAAGTCACCTATGTCGTAGTCCACGCCTTAGAAAGTGGCCCAAGACACTACCTAGTCTTTGAGTATGAAAGATGATAATCCTGAAGATCCTGGTCAGGATAATAAGACAAACTAATTAAATTGTTTTCTTGTTATTGGTCCTTGAGAAGCGTGGAAAGTTCCGATGTGTTGAAGTGGCCGAAAATCGAGTTTAAAGATTCCGTTATATACATACGCACATAGAGGCGAAGCTAAAAATTCGTGTTAAAAACAAAATCTTATGATTTTTTTTTATTCCACTAAAAGTCCATGAATTCCCCTGTTAGCATAACAACCTACTGTACCCAAGATAACGGGCAGATGGCCTTAGGAAATAGGCCTGTATAGAGTAAGGTACTCGTTAAGCATCCTGGGACGTTAATTGAATAAACAAATAAAAAAATTAGAAACCCACGTAATCCATACTTTTTTCATTAATCTTATTTTAATGTTATTAAGTACATTTCATGAGATATGTGTGTTTCAAAATTAATCCATTATTTAAGAAGGTGCTCATACAAGACGGAGGTTGACGACGGACTAAATTATTCAGAAGAGCTTTACACTTGTTAATTTTTTTTAATTATCCGGGCCCAGATGAGGGCGCCCGGCCACCTGTAACCTTCCTTATTTAGCCCGCGGCTAAGCTCAGCATAAATTCACTCCGCTTGGTCCTTAGGCTCGAGGGTCTTCTCTCTACTGGTTAGCTCGGTTCTTCTATATTCATTTTGTTTCATTCAACTTCAAGATACTCAGAAACATTTTCACGCTCGTAATCTCAAATAGATAAGTTTTCTATTCCATAATATTTAAATGGGAGCCGGGTAACACAGTGGTAGAGCGCTATGCCGTGGAGTGGCTATGTTGAAGTTTCCGGGTTCAAATACAGTCACTGAATCTGTTAACAGCCTGAGATGTAGAGACCTTGCTGGGGCTCACCCAGTCTTTGTAAAGTCGTAATATCTAATTGGTTGAAAACCAGACGGTTGAGTTTAATCTCAGACACTTTCCTCCACAACCGTTGTCCTAGAAACAGTACAATCTCTTCCCCCTTAGCCAGAGACCCTTCATGTGTTATAGTGGTACAGTTTATATTATTTAGGTGCATATTTTTTTGCAGAAAAGTAAATCCGTGAGACAAGTGTAGGTGTATGTATACTCGTATATTTATTTCTCTTTAATTTTGCGTTTCGACAATTAAAAAAAAGTAAACTTAACAAAAAAGTACTTCCTGTTGTAAAAGTGACTGACTACCTTTTCAATATCATTATTTATCAATTCAATTGTTCCGATAATGATTGGTGTCAAAATATTATTAATCTCAGTTTGGACTTAGTTCTGATTTGTAGAGGCGAGCGGACTATAGAAAGCTTATCATCTAAACACCTGCTTTCTGCTTTTGCTTTATACCCCCTCCCCTACAGCCGTTCAATATCCGTTAGAGATTGCTACCATCCAGGATAGTAATACTATTTTAAAACATTAATATGGCCATTAAGAATACAGCCACTGCCAGGCACTACTGTTATCCATGGTTATATCCGTTAGAGTTATGGTCACCCAAAAATATATGTGCGTTTATTTGATATTAAAAATAAGGTTACAATCATCCTCTATTTACGAACATCTCTCGTTACTTACATAGCAGATTAGTTTTCTATTCTTAATTATTTCAATGCCTAAGTAAGGGATCAGCAGTAGTCAATACCCGTGCTGAACCAACGGATTGCCCCAAATCGCGGGTTCGCAGTCCGTCAAGTGGCTCTAGGATTTTTTAAAAAGGGAGTAAAAAATCCTTGTTTATCTGAAGGAACGTAAAGGTTCAGTCCTCCTGAGCCTGTACGATGTCGGATACTGGTCAAAGATCCATATCCTAATAATATCTAGATTAATAAAATTTAGGACTCCCACTGTAGCATTGCCCGATTAGCTATAGTTAATTGGATTCACAAAATTAAACTAATTTTATAAAACTTTAAAATTTTAATAAATTTTTATATAATTTGAAATATTAATTTTAGATAAACAGTTTGCACTTTATTAATGTTCGCAGTGATTATAACGTTAAGGACATAGTATTGTGCTGCTGCAGTTGTTAGTTAAGACATTGTAAATCTGGTCACGGAGAATCCCTCCTTTTACCGCAAGCACCTGTATGTTCGTATCCATGGTTCTCCCAGACCTGTCCGGATTAAGTGAAGGACTTAGCACATATTCTCGAGGACACTTGAGGACTAAGCGGGTTAAAAGGGGCTTAAAACGGTCTGAATTAGATACTTGATTAGGTGAATAGATACATTATATGAATATTCATATAATTTAATCGATATTCGAGTATTGATGTACCTCGTAACGAACGTTGAAACTGAATTCTTATCGAAATTCCTTTATTACATTTACAGATCGGCGCCTTTAGAACTAAATATATGTACGTAAATTAAGTTTAAATCCTCCCTCCCCTGTCGAAATTAAAATTAACTCCTAATCACCGAGATGTTTTATAAATGTGGATTTTTTAATTTATTTTTTCTTATTTCTTAATATTATCTTTACCGGCAATGTCTTGTAGTATTGTAAAATTAGTATTACTATCCTGGATGGTTGCA